>CM065471.1:1514056-2109114 GCA_032872505.1 Leptopilina syphax
GCTGTTTTTCTATTAAGGATTTTAATAACTAATATCAGGGTGGCCACATGTCAGTAAAGTCAGGGAAATGTCAGGGGGAAAAAAATATTTTGTCAGTAAAGTCAGGGAAATGTCAGGAAAAAAATTTTTTGTCAGTAAAATGTCAGGAAAAATTTTTTTGTCAGGGCAATTAAAGAAGAAGGGAAATGTCAGGAAAAAAAATTTGTTGTCAGTAAAGTCAGGGAAATGTCAAGAAAAATTCTTTTGTCAGAGCAATTAAAGAAATTAAGACGGTCATGCAATACTTTTTTTGCTCTAAACAAAAAAATTTTTGTCAGGGAAAATTCGTTGTTATGTCAGTAAAATGTCAGGGAAGTGTTAGGGAAATTGATTAAGTCAATCTTGCGGCCACCCTGAATATAATTTTTGATTTATTATTACATTATTTAACTCACAACGTTAGTTAATAAAAATCATGAAGCAGTGTATAGATTTCTAAGTTAACAATTTTCTTATTTATAGAAGAAAATTAAATGGAGTTACGAGGTTTGCACAAATGGGAGTTACGAGGTTTGCGGAATAAGGTGACGATTTGTGTCGTGTGCAAGACTTATGTATAAAAGTCGTTATACCACTTGGCCGCCAAGAGTACAAGACTTCGAAGCGTACACCAATCTTTTAAATTCAGTTGAGTTTCGACATTTAAAAGATTATAATAGTGGTTCATTGTCAGCAACTTTAGTAATAACCCCTGGAAACGGATCCAAGTCAGTCCTTTTTGCTGACCTGCCTTATGCTGAGCAAGTGTGCGTAAACCATGCAATTTTTGTGGACGCAACGTTTAAGGTTGCCCCCAAAAATATGCATTGCAAACAATTTTTAACGTTTATGGCCATCAGATACGACCACGTACGTATGTGTATACATATATAGTTATTTAATATAGTACGGGGTGTCTAACGGACAGGGATAAGTCAGAGAAAAATCAGTCAATTTTTTTGGTCAGAGAATGTCAGAAAATTTCATTCAAAGTCTGGGAATTTTCTATAAATTTCTATAAAAATACAAAATTTCTTTTGTAATAAGAATAATATTCATCACAAGAATTCAATTATTTTCAAAAATAATAAAATTTTTTGAATAAATTAAATTATTTTCAAAAGCAATTAAATTCTTTAAAAAAATCCAATTAGGGTAAGTGTATACCAATTGCCGAGGGTGTTCCATTTGTCGATGTTACCATGGTAATAACCAAAAAATATATTGTCTAAAATGTCTCATTTGTTTGTTTATATAATATTAATATTTTTTTTCACATTTATAACGCATAAAAAAATTAATATTTATTACTTTTTTTAATTTACAATGTGCTACACTGTTTAAATAAAATTCAAAGTTTGTTTACTCAAAAACAGGAAACCATCCTCGACAATTGCTACGTTTACCCTATTTTCAACAATTTAAATAAAATTCTTTGCAAAAATTCAGTTATTTTCAAAAGATTATCGCAAATAATTCTTAAAAATTCAATTTCTTCAAAAAATTTTCAATTCTTTTCAAAAATTGTTATTGTTCCTTAAAATAAATTAATTGTTTATTTTCATATATTTTTATTCACATACATTTTTTTGTACATTTATTTATTTTATTATTTAATAAAATTTTTCGTAAAAATTAAATTTTCAAAAACAATTAATTATATAAAATACATTATTTATTTTTGTATTTAAAAATGAATTTCGGTTAAAATTTTAGATAATAATTTAATATTTAAAATACTATTGTGTGAATTTTTAGAAATGAAATTGAATTTAAATGATGAAAATAAATTCTAAGAAGTTAAAATGAATCGACCATTTGAAAATTCGATTAGTTATTGCTTGGTGAAAACAGAAATTATGTCAAATGTTAATTACAGGGTGGCCACCGGACCTTGAAACCTTGAAAACCTTGAAATATACGTGAATTTTGTCAAACCTTGAAAAAACCGTGAATATGACGTGAATTTTTTTAAAAACCTTGAATTTTAGTATTAAATATATTATTAAAAATGAAAAAAAATTTTTTTGACCATTTTCAAAATTTTATTTTTTTAAAAAATTAAAATTTTTCAGGGTTGCCACAGGTCAGGAAAATCAGGGAATTCAGGGAAAAGTCAGGGATTTTTATTTAAGTAACTGGAAAAAATTGAATTTTGGAGAAGTTACAAATGATTGCAGAAATTCAATTATTTTTAAAAGTAATAAAATTCTTCGCAAAAATTCAATTATGTTTGAAAATTACAAAAAATTCTCATAAAAATTCAATTATCTTTGAAAATAATAAAATTCTTCTCCAAATTTAAATTATTTTCAAAAATTTTAATAAAATTCTTTGCAAAATTTTTAATTATTTTCAAACAAATTTTCTCAATTCAATGATTTTCAATATCTACAGTTTTAATAAAATTTTTCAAAAGAATTCAATTATTTAAAACAAAAAAATTTTGATTAAATTCTAAGCAAACTTCTCAATAATTCAATTATTTTCATAAATAATAACATTTTTTACAAAAATTCAATTTTTTCATGAATAATAAAATTCATCATAGAATTTCAATTGTTTTTAATACAATTTTAATTGAATTCCTCGAAAAATTCTATTATTCTTAAAAATTTTATTAAAATTCATCAATTTAAAAATTTGTTAGTAAAATTCTTTATAAGAATTCAATTTTAAGAAACATTTAATAATTCCAGAAATTATTTATTTTTGTATTTAAATAATTGAATTCTTGTAAAATTTTCCAATAAAAATTAATTTTGAAATGAATATTAGTTAAAATTTTAGATAATAATTGAATATTAAAAACATTATAGCATGAATTTTTAAAAATACATAATTGAATTCTTTCGAAGAATTTTAACAAAATTTTTGAAAATAGTAACATTTTTCGAAGAATTTACTTAAAATTGTATTAAAAATAATTGAAATCTTGTGAAGAATTTTATTACTTTATGAAAGTAATTGAATTCTTGCAATGAATTTTTTCAAATGTTTTTTTTAAGTAATTGAAATAATGTAAAGAATCTTATTATTTATGAAAATAATTGAATTCCTGCATCCAATTTTATTACATTTTTCTTAAATAATTGGATTCTTTTGAGAACTTTTATTAAAAAAGTAGATTGTGAAAATATTTGAATTTCAACGAAGAATTTCATTATATTCGTGAAATGTAATTAAATTCTTACAAAAAAATTAAGAGAATAATTCCATTTTTCTAGGAATTGAATTTAAAATGTATTATATTAATTTAAATCCTCAGAAAAATTGTATAATTTATGAAAATAATGGTATTCTTACAACGAATTTTATCAATTTTTTTTAAATAATTGAATTCATGTGGAAAATTGTATTACTTGTAAAAATAATTGAATTTATGCAACGAATTTTATTATATTTTATTTAAATAATTATATTCTTTTGAAAACTTGTATTAGAAATGTAAATTTTGAAAATTTTTGAATTTCAGCGAAGAATTCCATTATTTGTGAACTGTACCTAATTTAATTCTTGCAAAAAGTTTTTGAAGATTATTTTATTTTTCGAGTTTATTTAAAATTGTATTAAAAATAATTGAAACTATGTGAAGAATTTTATTATTTATGAAAATAATTGAATTCTTGATTAGAATTATATTTTAATTTTTGTAAATAATTTAATTTTTTTTTTAAATTTTATGGAAATTAAAATTTTTATAAGTTGTTGAATTTTAAACATGTTTGAATTTGAATGTTTTGAAGAATTTTAATTTCTATGGAAAAGTAATCATTAAATACTTATTTAAAAATAAGTATTACTATAGTCAAATTTGAACCAACAAAAAAACCTTGAAAATTTCCTAGAAACTTTGAAGAAACCGGGAAATAGACGTGAATTTTATTCACGAGTTTTGGTGGCTACCCTGTAATTTAAAAAAATAATTTTCTGAAATTTAAAATTCGATAAAACTAAATTCATAAAGTTAGCGATTCTACGGTTGAGAATTCGATATAATAGTCATTATGCGTTTTTTACTTTGGAGAAAATGAATGCATCTCGTAATTCTTATATAACATGTGTAGGCACTTCCTTTTGCATGGGCTTTAATGGAGAGGAAGACATAAGCAGCGTATTCTGCAATCATACGAGAGCTGAAAAGAATTCTTCCAAACATAAACATCACCGAAGCCATGACTGACTTCGAGACGGCCCTGAAGAATGCTTTACGATCAGAATTTTTGAACATCACTCTCCACAGTTGTTTATTTTATTATGATCAAGTATTTTAACATTTTGAATTAATTATATCGTTAGAGCTACTGCAATACCAAATTTGCGTTTAGAAAATGTACAGAGAAATGAAAAACCTGAACATCTCTATGTTAAAGCTCCATAGGTTATCCCTAGACAAGGAGTTATTTATTAATTACGAAAGGGTCCTTTGAGGGAAGGGGGGTTATAAAACCTCTACACGATCTTACATGGGGTGGGGGGTCGAAATTAGCCAAAATCTATTTAGGCAAAGTTTTAAGAAGCAAATTTTCTAGTTTTCTAGTTTTTCTAGTTTCATTAAATATAACTTTTATTCCATTAAATGTTTCATATATATGTTTAGCATAATTCTCATTCAACTGAATTTCTATTCAGCGAACTTTTCAATAACATAGAATTTCAATTGCACTAAATTTTAATTTGTTCAAGACTTTATTTTAACGAGTTGTCAGTTAATATAAAGCTCTTTAAAAAATTGATTTTTAATACTTTTAATTGTCTGAATAACCGTCCGGTAGAAATCAGGAATATTTCAGAGTGGGTTTTAAATTTGACCAATCTCAATGTGGTTAATGATTTCTGACGTCGGTGAAGTTCGCAACGTTTATGATCAACGATTAAAAAAAAATTATTTTCCTACGAAAAAAATAAAATTTTTTGTTTACAAATATTTCTTTTGTAAATCATTATTCAAAAAACTATCCAAAATATTTTCTATACAAGAATTAATAAAAATTTGCTTAAAAAAATATTTTTCTTATGAAGTCGTTGATTATAAACGTTGTGAACTTCACCAACGTAATTTCTGATAGGATAATTTTCAAATATATATGTGTTGAAGTGTTTTACCGAATGTTTAAGGAAATGAAAAATTTGTCTAATAAGAACTTCGAAGATTTCTAAAACCTTAAAATTCATATAAGTAGTAAAAAAACACAATTAAACAAAAATGGTAATTACATAGAAATTATATTATTAAAAAAATTGGATTAATAAAAATTTTATTGAACAAAAAAATCGGTTAAATAGATATTCAAATTTAGAAAAATTCTCTATAATATAAATTCTGTATCACATCCCCTAAACGCTTTTCTATAGATTTTTTGAAAAATTGGACCATAAATGTTGTTATTATCACTCAATCAATGCGCGTAGCCATAAAAAAACCGCATATCTCCGAATCCTCGTAAAACGGGGTAGCGTAGGTCGGGGCATTACTGTATTTGCAAAATTTGAAGAATTTTCACCTTCCGGAAGCAGAGACATTAGCTAGTAAAGTTGCATTTTTTGCATGTAAAATAGAATAATGAGGGGTAGAAAAAAAATTAATGTTTATTAAAATTAGTTAAAATTAAAATTAATGTTTATATTTCGTAAATATAAACATAAATATATAATATAATACATAATACATAATATATAATACACGAATACATTTTGAACAGAAATGTACAAAAAAATTTGTAGTTTACCGTCTCGTTGTTTTAAAATTATGAATTACAGCTTCTATTTCATGACATTATTTCTATTACATATACTTAGCACCCCCACCACTGCTTTAAATAATATTACGAGAATACAAACTTTTGACTCCCATTACAAAGGATGTGATACCTTAAATGGAAATTCATTTAACTAGAGAATTTACAAACTATATAAAATTTTAGCTAAATAAAATTTTATTTTTCTAGTATTAATAAATAATTTAGTATTGAACAAACTTTTACATCCGATTTGATTTTATTAGAATAGTAGATAAAAAATTACAAGAAAACATTCAGACAAGAGTTTCTTAATACAAAAATTACTCAAACGTTTCGAATTCAATTTTTTCTATATTTTTACATTCTCATCACATGAGAAAGTATTAGTTTTAGTCGAAAATTGACTTTCGCTAATTTTATGAAATCTCGACGTTTTAGGGTTTTTCTATTTTTGATAAAAATAGCAATTTTTGCAGTTGCTACAACGGTATATTTAATTTAATTCCTAATTATTTAAAAATTTAGTTATTGATGTTTGCGAATAATTTTACAATTTAAGAAATTCGTAAATAAATGTAATAGAATTTTTTTTAAGTATCTAATAATTTTTAGAGTGAATCAGAATATTCTTTAGGGTCAGGGAAAAAGTGAAAATTTTGTCTGGAAATCAGGGAAAAATGAAATTAAATATTTGTGGTAACCCTGAGGTTTGAAATTTTTATATTACATAATTTAATTTTTAAAAAAATATCGAAAAAACGAAGTATTACAATTTTTATTATTATTATTATTATATAAATTACAAAATTTTACGCTTTTAAATGTGATGCGATCTGAAAAAAGGGAGCTTAGAAGCAAACCATTTCAGTTATATATGTTATAATGTTATTTTTTTGTTGATTGAAAGTTTCTTTTAACTTATTGCAAATTAAATGCAATGTTTATTAAATATTGTAGTTGTAATAAAAAATTAAACATCAATTATTTATATTATCAATTGATCCATTTTTTGTATTATCATTTCAAACATTGAAAACAAAACCTATGATTTTTTGCTTCTATGGTCCCTTTCTTTAGATCAAGTCACAAATGTTAATTCCAATTTGTGAATATTCTCAAATTCAAAAAAATTCAACTTTTAGAAAAAGTTGATAAAAGACATTAAAATAAATAAGTTTATGTTCTTCTTTGAGAATAAATTCTATACAAAATTTATTTCCAATACTAATATACATAAAATTGTTTTCCTAAAATATTTTTTTAAGTAACTAATTTTATCTATTAAAATGTTAAATTACCATCACTAAAATTTTTAATGTGGATTGAATTTCAAAGTGTTTCAAATTGAAAATTTAAGAAAGTTGAATTTTAAAAACATTTAATTGGAAAATCTGAATAGTTAGATTTTTGAACTATTTTTATTCAAATCTTTTATATATCCAAATTATTCCTATTTTTAAAAATAATATGTTCCATTGAAAGAGTTTCAAATTATTGAAATTTCATGCGAAATTAAATTGCAAATGACCAAATGCAACCAATTTTTTATTTAAAATGTTTTGCATGCCTGATCTGAACTTAATTATTAATTATTACATATTTATTTACCTGAAATGTTGCAAAGGTGGGATCATTTTAAAGTATCACATCCCCTAAACGCTTTTAAATAGATTTTTTTTAATTTTACTATACGTTCTTATTATCATTTTTTAAATATTTTCAAAATTTCAAGAATTTTCACCACACGGAACCAGAAATATTCGCTATCAAAGTTGAGTTTTTTGCATGTTAAGCGTAAGTAATGTTTGGGGGAAGAGTACATTTTCATAAATATAAACATAAATTTTGCAGAAAAGTTGGTCAACTACCAAGAAGGTCTGAAACATGATTTAAGAGCATTGCAACGCGGGCATGAATTGAGCCGACCTAAGTAATTTTCCAATGTTGTAAAAGAACAATTAATAATGGAAGCTTAGCAAACTTTGCAAGGACCTAATCCGCCTACCAGAATAGAGTTCTTAGACTCAATAGTACGAATTTCGATTGATCCATGTTACGAACGAAAAATAAATTGTATTTATTTTTATTTATTTAATAATCTATTTATTAATTATTCGCCGGAGGAACCAAGCTGCCAATACCTGAGAGAGAAATCCCAATCAGATAATGTTTATTTTTGTGGGTTCGATTGATTTGATCGCCGATAGAAGACGAAACTGCCAATGAATATAAATAAATTCCAAAAAGTATCTTATTTCCTTTGAGGTGAAAATTTAACACTTAATATTTGACAGAAAGATAAAATTTTAATAAATAATAAGACTCACAATTTCGTATAATTTAGCTTAGTTTATTAACATTAAAGAGATTTAATTATAATAATGCTTGCTTGATACAATAAGAAAATAATAAAAGGGAACGATACATTTGTTATCTTACTTACAGTATATTCTTACACTCTACCGCCTGAAAGATGGAGAGAAAAGGAGGATATCTTTGACTCACCGTTCTTTCGACGGGCAAATTGAATAAAAGGTGTACGCTTACGCGTACTATCCACGTCTCGAAACGCGATATCGGTACCCGTTTGAGTATAGACGGCGCAAGTACAATCCGCACAACTGGCCGGTTATAAGAACGAAAAATTATTTAATTATTTTAAACAACTTCTCACTACATCAAATCACCGATAGGGACTTGCCGGTTTAAGATTTAAATTAAGTTAACGTCCGCCCAAATAAAACCCAAAAGTTAAAATTTGAAGCCAGCACGCGGACGGGTCTAAAGTAAACTATTATTCGGATTCTACGAATAGCTAATGTGATACAGCGAATAATAATTTTAAAACTATTATTCGGATTCTACGAAAAGCTAATGTGATACAGCGAACAATAATTTTTTTTTTAAATTCTTGAACTATTATCTGGCTCAACGAAAATCTATCGTGATACAACAGAATATAATAATTTTTGAATTTAAAACAATATCCCGATTTATTATCTAGCTCAACGAAAATCTATCGTGATACATTAGAATAATAATTTCAGAACGCCTCGCGAATTAACTCTTAAACTTTTATTTGTTAAGACGAGCAAAAATTATCGCATAAACGCGTCACAAAGGATACTGAAGCAACTTTAAGACTGAAGACTAGAGCTTGTGCCCTGGCTTTTATAGAAGCTCTGCACAATGCAAAATGGAATAGATGAAATGGGGGTTGCACGGAATTAGGAGTGGCAATACCATATTTGGACATGCAGTATAGGATTCTGAGAATTTTTCAATAGCACATCTTCCACAAACTTTTAATTCTAGGAATCAAATATGAGTTGCAATGTTAAAAAGTAACTATAGCCGTCTACTTGTTTCTTTCTTTAGATGAAATTAACCCTGCACGTGTTAAACTTCATCACACCTGCTATTCCACAACTTTTTAATACTAAGAATTAAATGTGAATAGCAATCTTAAAGAACAACTATAGCCTCCTTATGTCTCTTTCACTTTTATATGAAATTGAGACTAAATCTATGCGGTTTAAACTTCATTGCAATGTGGTAGTTGGTTTTGAAGATGTAACTTATATTTTACGTTCCAACACTTCTTCAATTTTAGGAGTAAAAGGAAAGAAAATAGGAGAAGATTGATATATGCATAGTGCATTGCTTCTTAAGAATCTCCAGTTACATTATCAATAACTATAGATTTTGCACGTGTGCGTACAGTACCAGCGTCGCATGACTCAATGCACTTAGCCGCGAAGGAGAAGAGGAGAAAAGACAGTAGTATGAATTGAATTACGCAAATATCCTCCCCTTTTCACATCTTACATCTCCTTTTTCAGCAAATTTTATAACAATAATTGGTCATTATTTCGATTATTTACACACTACATATATTACATGTATTGTCGTAATTAATTATTACGAGCCAATTAGTTATAGTCCTTTATAGAAATTAACAAAATAGATAATATTAATAATTATAATAATAATAAAATAATCAACTTTTTACATAATTGATTATTGATAAAATATGCATATTTTATAATAATAAATAGGAAATAATAGAATTTATTCTTTCTATTTTAATTGTTTTAATTGAATGAATATATATAGATATATACATACTATATATATATATATATAGACATAATGTATCTTCGAGACATCAATGCGTATCGGTTTACGTCTGTTAACGCACGTGGTTGCCGGGGACTGTAGTAGTTAAGTGTCCATGTGCAACTAGATATTAAACATTGACACTTTTCCACTTTTATATTTAATTTAATATATATTTTTTTATGAATTATTAATAGAATTATTAACGTTACGATTGTTTGTAACAATCCAATTATGTAAAATCTTCGGATTATCAACCAAATTTGAGTGTTAAAAATTAACACTGTACTACTATTAAAACCAGTCAATATTTTAGTATCGTTAACTAATAGAAATATTTAAAAACTAACAGTTTAACTATTTTCAAACAATAGAAATTTAATTTAATTTTTTTTTTTTAATTTTTTTAAATTTTTTTTTATTTTATTTTTTTTTAATCCATTTCTATGTATTATGTATTTCTCAGATAAAAATCAATTTGTTAACCTGTAAAATGTTATTAAACCTTTATTTTTAAGATCCCACATAACATTAACCTCGACAAAACATGATAAAAAACCTAACACTATCTACAGCAAAAACCAGAAAAAAACCTGATAGTAACCTATGTTTTAACCTAGCACGGTGCGCCTTAACTAAAATTAAATAAGAAGGTCTTACACCTAGAAAATTAGTAGAGTTTCTGAATTTACAATGTTCACAGATGAGGAAAATCAAAAAACTAAAATAATCTGTGGAGAGATTTTGAAATAAATCCACTTTGAACATTTTTGCGCACGAAGTACGATATTTTGGAAAATATGGCATTGTTTATTTATATGAATAGAAAGGAAAAAATTATATAATAATAATTTTTAAGTGGTAATTCTATTAAACTTTTATTATTTTAACATTTAAGTACTAATAAAATATAAAATTGTAACATAATTTAATTATAATTACATCAATTTAAACATGTGAAACATTATATCTACAAACAGCGCTCAAAAAGTGTTTAGGATAATCCGGGTGATTCGCAGCAACCTTATTCATTTTCCAGGAAGACTTTAGGAAATCAAAATGTACGGACTCTATATGAAGATTTTTTATATGGGAGAGAAATAACTAAATTTTTCTATTTTTTAAATAATGTTTATTTTTTATGGCAAAATTAAACATTTTCCATCAATTAATTTCTATAAACCCTCGTTTGGTTGTATTTTAACTTATTTGTTTTCATTTATTTAAATATTTATTTATATCAAATATACAATTATTTTTCATAATTAATTATTTTAATTTACTCTCTGAATCTGAATTAGTAGTTTTCTACTAATGAAATAGTGCGAATTCGTTGACCAATTGAATTACTAACTGTTTTTACTAATTTATAGTAGTTTTTTTTAACTAATTATTAGTAGAAAATTTACTAATTCGAAATAGTAAAAAATACGTTCTACTAATTGAATTAGTAATTTTCTACTAGCTATTAGTAAAAAACTACTAAAAATTGGAAAAAACAGTTACTTATTTAATTAGTAAACGAATTCGCACTATTTCATTAGTAGAAAACTACACATTCAGATTTAGAGAGTAATTTAAAATAATTAATTATGAAAAATAATTCCATATTTGATATAAATAAATATTTAAATAAATAAAAACAAATAAGTTGAAATACAGCCGAACGAGGGTTTATAGAAATTAATTATTTGAAAATGATTAATTTTGCCATAAAAAATAAACATTATTTAAAAAATAGAAAATTTAGTTATTTTTCTCCCATATAAAAAAACACCCGGATTTTTCTAAACACCTTTTCAGCGCTGTTTGTAGATATAATGCTTCACATGTTTAAATTGATGTAATTATAATTAAATTATCTTACATTTTTATATTTTATTAGTACTAAAGTGTTAAAATAATAAAAGTTTAATAGAATTACCACTTAAAAATTATGATTATATAATTTTTTCCTTTCTATTCATATAAATAAACAATGCCATATTTTCCAAAATAACGTTCTTCGTGCGCAAAAATGTTCAAAGTGGATTTATTTGAAAATCTCTCCACAGATTATTTTAGTTTTTTGATTTTTCTTATCTATGAACATTGTAAATTCAGAAACTCTACTAATTTTTTAGGTGTAAGACCTTTTTATTTAATTTTAGTTAAGGCGCACCGTGCTAGGTCTTAACCGTGGTTAAAACCTAGGATTTTGTCCTCTGAAGAATAATGGAAGAAAAATGTAATTCAGACAGTAATACAGCATAAACATATAATATATAAATTAAAACGATTAAAAATAAAAAGTTACAATAAAAACTAAATTTGGTTTGATTGTTACTAGTCTTAACAAGAATTAGAATAAGTAAATTATTAAATATACAATTACTATATGCGAAGAAGTTACAATTGCAGGACATTTCAGCATATTTTTCGGATTTTCAGGACCAGTAGACATCTTGTTTTTTTTCTCTTGAAATATCAAATTAAAGTTAGATAAAAAATGATGCTTTTTAAATTTTATTAATATTGCTTTAACTGTCAAAGCATGTGACTTTTATAAAAATTTGTTAAGAATTTAAGTTTTATTTATGTTTTATAAAAATCTAGATTCATACCTTTTTTAATGTTTTAATGTATAATAATAATATTTTTTTTTTTTTGCTTAGGGACTTTTGGGAAATCTGCCTACAGATACCTTGCATTCCGCACTGCAAGGTTATGTGGGGTTGGTATGATAAAAAAAAACAAAAGGAAATATAAAAAAAGAAAAATAAATAAATGTTACAATAAATTTAACAAACTGGCGACCTACTACCAGCCCGACCCACTAAAACCCGTAACCCTTCTTTTGGAGCCTTTTACCCTCCCTCGGAACTGTCGTAAGACTTTAGCCTTCGAGGGTGGCGCTCCAACTCTGTCGCTAATGCGACTTTCTGCTTTTCTCTGCGGTTATCCTGCGTTAATAGTTAAAAATTTAAAACTATTTCAATATAAAAGCGGAATTAACAGCACAACAATAATAAAAAAAAATGTTTAATCAAGTGTAAACAGTCAAAAGATAAAATTGCAAACGGATATATAAAAAAAAGAAAAAAAAATAATAAACGCGTATATAATATTAAAAACATAAAACGGAATAAATTAAAATTGTATAAGGACAAATAAATCACAAAATAAATTAATAAAAAACAAACGAATAAATTAAAAGCTGTTTAAATTACGCTTTTTGGCGGCCGTCGAGATCCTTCCTCGACATAACCGAGATTATGAAGTTCTCGACTTGCCGCCAATTCTCCTCTGACTGGGTCATCAGCGATACCATGTTCTCCGGTGTAACTTGACTGTTTACACCTTCGAACATGGCCTGCCTCTCCAAGTCCCATTTCTTGCATGAGAAGAGGGTGTGCTCCGCGTTGTCCTCAGGGAACTGGCAATATGCACACACCTCGTCCTCGCGTAATTTAAAGCGACACAGGTACGAGTTAAAACACCCATGACCTGTGAGCGCCTGAGTCATATAATAGGAAACCTGACCGTGTTTCCTATTTATCCAGGTGGCGAGTGCAGGGATAAGGCGATAAGTCCATCGACCTTTTTCCTCACCATCCCATCTTTCTTGCCATCTTTCTATGAGCCTGTGCCTCGCTTCTTTGCGGATCAGGCCCTTGCTTAGTCTTAATTCCTCATTCAAGGAACTGTTTCTTTAGAAAAGAGAAACATTTCTTCCCTTTCCCTCGCCAAAAGATCTGCTGGCGGGACACTTGCAAGGACCTGCACAGCACTCGTAGATACCGTCTTATATGCAGAGATGATACGCGTTGTTATCGATCTCTGCGGAGACAGTATCTTTTCACAGATGGTCACACATCTTTTACTTCTCAGGGATGGGGCCCACGCTGGTGCTGCATAGAGCATTTTAGCGTGGGCGACACTCGCCACCAGTCTTCTTTTTTGTTCACGGGGTCCGCTAACATTTGGCATTAGCCGTGAAAGATTAGCCGCACACTCGATCGCCTTATTTGACGCCGTAGCCATGTGGTGGTGGAAGTTTAACCTTCCATCTAACTCCACACCAAGATATTTAATTTGCTTACTCCACTTGACCTCGAATCCGTCTATCACGATTCGTGGGAGCTCATAACCACGTCTGTCTGTGACCATCAGTGCCTCGGTCTTTTCCAGGGCCATTTCAAGACCTCTGGTATCTAGCCAGCTTTTAGCTAGTCGCAGACATTCGTTCACCAATGTCCCAAGAGCCTCCTCACTTTCGGCAGTGCACACGAACAACGCGTCGTCCGCAAAGCCGATGATCACCGCACCTTCGGGCAGATCCATTCGCAGAAAATCATCGTAAGATAGATTCCATACAAATGGACCAACCCTCGAGCCTTGAGGTGCCCCACGCTGCATCTCTTCCCTAAGAGTGCAGGTCTCTCCCTCATATATAACCCACCTGTCGCTAAGATAATTATCCATTATCCGCAACAAGTAGGGCGGCATGTTTTTCTTTTCAATCGACTCGATGAGATCTTTCCATCTTGCGGAATTAAACGCGTTGCGTATGTCAATTGCTACCAACGCGCAGAAGCTCTTTTTTTTCCAAGGTCCCAATTTGTTTTTTTCTGCTATGGCTATGTCCACAACTGCCTGGATGGCATCAACCGTGGACTTGCCTTTACGGAAACCAAATTGGTGATCGGATAGACGATTCTCTTCGGTCTAGTGGCTTTGCATTCTCTGCAGAACCATATCCTCTAGAAGTTTACCCATCGTATCTAGAAGGCATACAGGCCTTTACGATGAAACCTTATTTAGAAGTTTTTCACCTTTTTTCACCTTTTTTTTCACCTAACCTCTGTCGCTTCCAGTCGCGGAAGAACTCTCCTCTCTCAAGGCAAAGATTGAAGCATCGAAGCAGAAGATGGGGTGAAGTGTCGATTACCAACTTTAGGATCTCGTTACTTATCCCATCGATTCCAGGCGCCTTGCCTGTTTTCAATCTTTTGCCTGCTTTTTGCAGTTCACTAAGTGTGAAGAGTTCTTCCTCTTCGACTTTGCAAAAACTCCAGTCCCTTCTAAGGTATGGCTCCGCAGAAGGAAACAAAGAACTTATTATCTTTCTGACCCAATCGGGATTGTCCAGGCCGGGGGTCTTTTGCCTCGTCACTAATTTCTTAGTTACGATTTTAAAAGCCAGACCCCATGGGTCCTTATCGACTTCCTCGATTAGGTCCTTTAGCTATGGCGTCGCGACTTCCGGATCTCTTTCTTGAGGTTCTTTTTCGCCTCCTTGAAAGCCTCTTTTAGCAAGGGATCTCCCTTAGATCGGGTATATGTCCTTCTTCCTTTAAGGCATTCCTTTCTCAAGGAGGCTAGCTCCTCTGACCACCAGTGCAAGGATTTTCTTACGGGAGTGGCGCCTTTGCGTGGCATTGACGCATTGCAAGCGGTGACTATCATGTTCCTCACCGCTCGCACCTCCCCATCCAGACTGCTCGGCCTCTTCACCCAGCCCAAGTCCTTAATTAAAAGGGCTTCTCTTAGGGACCGGCCGAACTTTTCCTTGTCGAGTCTCTTCATATTCCACGAGAAGGTTTTGCGACTAGGAGCATCCTGTCTTTTTCCTCCTCGTGTGTCTCCCATCGAGACTGAGAACTCAATATACTGGTGGTCACTTGCGGTATATTCCTCAGAGACCCGCCAGTCGGTTATGCGGCTAAATAGTTTAGACGATGCGATTGTTAGATCTATAATTGATCCGATCGCACCTCGTCTAAAAGTCCATGTATTGCCTAGGTTTAATGCCAATAAGTCGTTTCTGGAGATCATTTCTCCAATACGAATTCCTCTCTTGTCGAGTCTCGTCTCACCCCACTCTGGCGACTTTGCGTTAAAATCACCAGTGATGATGACATCCAGCCTGGATTATGTGAGGCTCGCTTCTAGGTCTTCGATATTGGCTTCGAAGTTTGTCAGTGGGTCGTTGGGTGAGAAGTAGCAGCTATACATACGTATATTAGCCACCTCTATCCACACGAACCCACTGCTCGTCTCCAGAAACTTGTCAACCCGCAATTCTGGGTTGCACAGCTTTATGGCGGCTCTCTTCGCCTTATCCTGATACCAAGGGGCGAGATCGCTTCCTTGATACTGCTCACTGCAGAACAGGATATCGACCTCATTTTCTCTTGCTGTTTGCATTAGGAGCAACTGTGCATCCTTACTTGTATGCAGGTTGACCTGCAAAAATTTTAAGGATTTGCCCTTTTAATCTTTTGCAGTTCTTCTCTGTAAACCGGGCAGGCTCTCTTTCCGGAATCGTGATCCGTCTCTGGCTTCCCCAGGTCCAAGCACGTAAGGCACTTCGGCTTAACTTTACAGCTCTTCGCGAGGTGTCCCTCTCCGCCGCATCTCCAAAAGTTTTTACTTCTGTCGGGGCCTTTGCAGGTTCGGGTAGAGTGTCCGTAGGCTAAGCACTTTTGGCAGCTAGCTACTTCAACATGCTCGCGAATTTGAGCATTTATCCAGCCGATTTTGATTCGGCCAAGTTTAAGCAGAATGTCACTTTCTGCTTCTGCCAAGCGGATTAGAGCAACCTTAGTTCCTTTGTAGCGCGGCAGGGCCAAGGACAGACTTTTCGCAAATTTTAAGGTCTCTCCACCCTTTTTCACTATCAGGAGAACTTCCTGCTTAAAAGTTCTCCTGATTTTCTGTACCACGGTGCCTGTATCTTCAGGTTTAACCTTTTTTTTTATCAGCGGCAAGATACCCTCGTAAAACTTTGGGTCTCTTGCCGTGATCTTCACAGCTTCCGTGGACCTGAGTTTCGAAGGGGGCTTTGTGAGCTCTTTTTTCTCGCCTTGGGTCTTTCTTCCTGGAGCCCGTTTCTTTCTTTTTCCAACAACCTTAAAGTCATCCTCAATGTCCGCTCCGTCTTTCAAGACGGTATCGGCATACGTCTTACTAGGACTACTTGAGGACGCCCCTTTTGCTTCAACTAGCGACTCAGGATTAAGCTGTGGAGTATCCTTTCGCTTATATCAAACGCATTTTCCAAAACCGTCACGCCATCCTGGATGTCACGACCGACGTTTTTTTGTCGCTTGAATCCTTGGCGCAAGCTTTTAAAAATTCCCGGAATAGCCAGGAACTGATTTGCGACATTTGATTCGTAGCATGTCACCTGGCTATCTATTTGGCTCCCTCCAAAATCCTTGGAGACATCTGCACCGACTATCGAGGCTTGCACCCGATCAGAATCGGTGGTGGGATTACCCTCTTTCGAGGTACCCACTTGGAGTAATTTATGTGATTCTTTATCCATTTCATTCATTTTTTTGGTTTTAAAATCAGGGAACCACCCTGTTGGTTGTCCTTTAGTGAAAAGCCCCGCCACCACGGCAAGGTCTACCGAACATATCCAAGATGCCAGTCGTGTCTGGCAACGAACCCACTTCTCCCAACTCATCAAAGAAATCAATCATGTCTGGCAGCGGACCCACTTCTCCCAGCCGACCAAAGAAATCAATGATGTTCAATAAAAATCAATAATAATAATAATAATAATAATAATCCCCGCCGGGTTGTCCACTACCAAACATCATAGATGTCTTTGACGTGCTGGGAGAAGCGGATCCACTGCCAAATGTCATTGATTTCTTTGATGTACTCGGAGAAGTGGATCCACTGCCGAACATCATTGATTTCTTTGATGGGCTGGGAGAAGTGGGTCCGCTGCCAGACATGATTGATTTCTTTGATGAGTTGGGAGAAGTGGGTTCGCTGCCAGACACGACTGGCATCTTGGATATATTCGGTAGACCTTGCCGTGGTGGCGGGGCTTTTCATTAAAGGACAACCAACAGGGTGGTACCCTGATTCTAAAACCAAAAAAAAAATTATTATGAATAATAATATAAATGAATTACCCCAAGGAGGAACCCCGAAAGGGGACAATACTCCCGACGGTGTCTCTTCGAACACCGCCGCAGGCCCTACGGATTTGGGGGGGGCAAAACAATAATCAGCCGATAATATATGAGACAAATGTCTCAGACCAGTTCGTGGCTATTCCGGGAATCTTCAAAAGCTTGCGCCGAGGATTCAAGCGCCAAAAGATCCTGGAAGAAAGAAGAGCTTCTGCGCCTTGGTAGCAATCGACATACGCAACGCGTTTAATTCCGCAAGATGGAAAGATCTCATCGAGTCGATGGAAGAGAAAAACATGCTGCCCTACTTGTTGCGGATAATGTATAATTATCTTAGCGACAGGTGGGTTATATATGAGGGAGACACCTGCAGAGGGATTCTGTCAAGCACAACGTTAAGTAGCACCGTGCTAACTAATTGTAGAAGCTATGTTCAAGCATTTGAAACATAGCGCCATATAGTGCTATATAGTGCATTTTGCTATTGAGAAATAGTAGAACACATATTTTTAATTTGTTAATGCTAATTAGACTGATAATATTCTAATATTATTTTTATTTTAAAAGTAATGTAAGATTAAAGAAATAAAAATAAATTTAGTGCTACTATATAGCGATGTGGCAAGGATATGTTGTCAAATTGCTACGAGCATCAATTGTTTACAGTTAAATTCTGTGTCTACAAAGCTTTGCGCTATCATAGCGATTACAAACATTTAACCTTAGAAAATTAAGGTCAAAATATGTTTTAAATTGACAAAAAAAATTTTTAATTCGTTTGTGTATCCGTTACGAATTTCAATAAAGATTTTAATTTTTCTAATAATTATAGCCAAATCTGGGTAATTATTAGGACTAGAATTGTTTTCACGCCAGGGCACCTTAAAAATGAAAAATTAAGAGAATTTAAATTTTCCCTTTCCTCCATTTCGAAAATTCGGAGTACTTTTGCAAAGGAACGACAAAATAGGTTCTTTTTTTTATTTTCGAAAAAACCAATGAAATAAAACACTTAAATTAACTATAAATGAAAATAAACCGCAGGATGTGACTTATTAAAACATGTAGATTGATAATAAAAATAAAAAAATTAAGATTTTTTTCAAAAATTGCTAAATTGCGATTGTCTTTAAAACTAAAATCGACAAAATGGATCCTTTTCATGGGGACATCCACATATAGTAAGTTAAAACTGCTTAAAAAAGAAAAGATTGTAAGTGGAGAAAAGCAGGTTTATAAAAAATGTAAAAGTAAATTTTTCGTTTTTTAAAAATTTTTATTGCAAATTTTATATTAATACAATATGTAAAATTGTATTTATTTTATATTAATACAACATTAACAATGAGTTAATTTGGCTCGTATCGACAAATTAAAAATTTAAGAAGCCAATAAAAAAATCGCCAGATGGGCGATAAATCGCCAAGGTTAGCAACGCTGAAATAAATCTATTCTACTGTCTTTTTATAATTGAAAAATTTAAATTTGAAACAAAATTGCGAAAATAGATTGAATTGTAAGAATTAGTATCACAACAGTAAAGAAGAAAATGGTTCTCATTAAAAAATATCGTATTCGATTATTCTGGAGATTCTGGAGAATTTAATGAATTCAAAAGGTTTTCGGACGTTTGAATTATGACGTTTAAAATATTATTTAATGTATCTCTGATTTCCGTTTGGACTGTCATTGCTTCTTCGTGCATTTTTCGAAACTCCAAAATCTTTTCATCTTGAAGCTAAAAAAGAATAAACAGGAATTAAATACTACTTCAGAAAAGTTATAATTAAAGGTAAAATAAAATATATTAGGTATATTTTGGTTACTAATAATATAGTTAGTTAATATTATTATATAATATTTATGCAGTAATTGTAATAATAATAATTTAGTGCAAAAAATTATAAAGAAAAAATTGTTGTGTAATCTCGTATTAAAATGTGATACACTGGAGCTTCACTTATTTTCAGTCTCACTTGTTTACAGTCGCACTTATTTTCACCATTTCCAGTCTCACTTATTTTCAGTTAAAAGGTTCTCCGTGCGTTCTCATTGGTTGATGTAAAAGAATCCACCAATCAAATCAACTCGAATATTACGTTTCAGAGTGAAAATAAGTGCGACTTTGCCTTTCAGTTTGGAATAAGAAAATAAATGTCCTTTTTAGGGTTCCGTACACCTACGGTGTAACGGCGGAACCCTATTGGTGAGACTCTGGCGTCCGTAGCCAAATCGTGTCCCCCCCCCTAGCGGCTAAACTATTTGACCTAAAGAGCTCAAATTTGATCCAGATATGTATTTTCACTCGTAGATTACTGGAAAAATGTAGCGAATGTGATTGGACGTGATCGGCATAGCGTTGTCAAGGAAATAACAAGATTTTTGGCCAAAAATGCATAAAAAGTGACCATTCCCCCCCTTAACTTCTAAACTATTTGACATGGAGAGCTGAAATTTTGCATGCTGGTGTATTTTTACTCGAATATTACAGGAAAAATATAGAGAACTTGATATGTAATGATGGCCATAGCGTTGTAAAGGAAAAACGCTTTAATTTCCATTAGATAATTAGATAATTAGATAGATAATTAGATAGTTAGATAGAGTATTAGATAATTTCCATGAAAAACTTTTAATTTCCATATTATTTGATCTAATTAACTAAAAATTGGTTAATTATTATATTTTCACTGTCTAATTACAAAAAATTTTAAAAAAAAAATTTTTTTTTTAAATTTTTAAAAAATTTTTTACAAAAAAATTGGTTTATTAGTATATTTTTTACAGTCAGATCACCAAAAATTTATTTCAAAAATTTTCAAAAAAAAAAAATTTTAAATTAAAAAAAAAATTTTTCAAAAAAAAAAAAAAAATTTTTTCAAAAAAAAAAAAAAAAATTTAAAAAAAAAAAAAATTTAAAAAAAAAATATTATTTATTTTCTTTTAATTATTTTTTTTTGTGTATTTTTGATACCTTCACAAAAATTTATTAAAAAAATTTTTAAAAAAATTTCTTTTTAATTTTTAAAAAATTTTTATAAAAATTAAAAAATTAATGTAAAAAAAAACCGGACAAGTGTGAGTTGCACTCGCACTGAATTGGCGGGTTCCGTACAAAAATATAAGAATAATGCTTGTGATATTGTAACAGAAATTGGTAGAATTTTTTCAACTTTTGCATTATTTTGGTAAGTTGAATTTTCGACAATAGGTTAAAAATAAATAAAAAAGAAAAATTGAAGTATTATATTTGTTTTATATTATAAGCAATAAGCAGAGGAACCAATATTGGAAATTTTCAAAATATTTGTTCCTTTGCTTAATGCTTAGAATATAAAATATATATAATACTTTAATTTTTCTTTTTTATTTATTTTTAACCTATTGTCGAAAATTCAACTTACCAAAATAATGCAAAAGTTGAAAAAATTCTACCAATTTCTGTTACAATATCACAAGCATTATTCTTATATTTTTGTACGAAACCCGCCAATTCAGTGCGAGTGCAACTCACACTTGTTTAAGAAAGTGTATTAATTTGTTAACTTTGATTAAAAAAAATTATAAACAATTCAAATCTCAAAAATCGGCTTCGAGTGATGTCTTAAGAATTTATTCTCCTTTAATTTAAAGCAGAGAACATTCAAATCGGTTAAAAATTGTAAGCTGTAGACATTTTTTAAATTTAGAATATAGTTTTTTCTCTGAAAGAATCTAAATTAGACCTGATTACGGTATTAAAAGAAAACGAAATAGCGGATTAATTTTTAATTTGTTGGGTCAGGCCACGTCAACTGGGTTAAAAAAATGTTATTGATTTTCTAAAATGTTATAACTAAAATATATTCATAAAAGATATAACATTTTAGAAAATCAATGAAATTTTTTTAATACAGTTGGGCTGGTGTGACCCCTTTTTACATTTCAATTTTTTGTCCTATATTGTTTGAAATGGTTTTTTACATTCTCATCACATGGGAAGGTATTAGATTTGGTGGAAAATTGATTTTTGCTAATTTTATGAAATCTTTGCGTTTTGATGTGCCCTGAATCAAAAAAACATGGTCCGGTGATTACGTCTGTCTGTCTGTCTCTCCGTAGACAAAAACTTTGTTTTTGTTACCCATGATACCGACGAAGTGTACGTTCATTGTAGAAAAAATGTAAGAGTAATATAGGGACGTTCGATTTTTAAAAGAAAGCTTAGATACCAGAGAAACTTTTCTAGGAGATAAACCAGGGTGGCCGCAAGATTGATTTTATCAATTTCCCTGACATTTCCCTGACATTTTACTGACATAACAACTTATTTCCCTGACAAAAATTTTTTTGTTTAGAGCAAAAAATGTATTGCATGACCGTCTTAATTTCTTTAATTGACCTTCAAAAAAATTTTTCCTGACATTTCCTTGACTTTACTGACAAAAAATTTTTTTTCCTGACATTTCCCTTCTTCTTTAATTGTTCTGACAAAAAAATTTTTCCTGACATTTCCCTGACTTTACTGACAAAAAATTTGTTTCCTGTCATTTCCCTGACATTACTGACAAAATATTTTTTTCCCTGACATTTCCCTGACTTTACTGACATGTGGCCACCCTGTAAACACTTAATTAAAACAAAAATGTCCTAGTAAATCAACAAAGAGTGAAAGATTGCCATTACGCTCCGGTCTGCAGTACACAAAAAACTTGATACTAATACTTTAAGAATATTTTAGCTGTTTCTGCAAATCATGTTTCTACTAAGAGAGTTAGTATAATTAAAAATAACTTCACAATTGTAATCATCAAGACCAAAAATATACAATTAAATTCACTTAATATCGCAATCATCAGCAAACAAAAACATGTGATGAGAATGTAATCCTTAAAGTCGTAGTAAAACATATAATAGGAAACAAGAACAGATATAATGCACAACGATTGCAGACCACCGCGAGCGAAGCGCGCAACAACACACGGAGCGCGAAGCGCGACGATCAATATTTGCGCGCCCCGAGGCGCGCTGAAACTTGCGAGCGAAGCGAGCCCCCGTGCGAAGCGCGGATGAGAATGTGTCCGCGCAAGCGCGGACAGTTTTTTTTTAATTTATAGCTGAAAAGAACCTTAAAAATAAATTAAATTTTATTGTTTTAAACACAAAATAACTGATTTTTTAACAGTACAACTTAAGACTTTTTAAAATACATGAAATGTATTTAAAATACATGAAATGTATTTAATATGTCAATGTCGATCCCAGAGCCTTCTATCGACATAAGTGCGATATTAACAATAAAAGTCTGATAAATTCCAAATGAGCAATGTAAAAATATATTACAAATTTTTTTTCACTATTGATACTGCCTGTTAATATTATACAATATATCAAAATAATGGAGATTACTTAGAAATATATGGGAATATACTTAGGAATATATGGGAATATTAAAGAATATATGGGAATATCAGTGAATACATAAATTTTATAAATGCTAATAATATATTCTTTTTAAACATCAATCAATTGATTTGTTTTGATAAAAAGAATAAGATTTTTTGTTTGTTTTCAAGTAAAGAATAACATCCCAGTGGGCACAAAAACAAAAAACTTTCTTTAAACGTCAGTAGAACGTTTAATGTCTGCCAATTTATGTTTTAAGAACGTCCGACTGTTCCAAAAATGTTTCGGAACATTCGGATGTTCTTTGAACGTAAATTGTCAGACATTAAACGTTCTGCAGACGTTTAAAGAACGTTTTTTGTCTTTGTGCCCACTAGGATTTTATTATATGACAACATAATTTTGAAAAAGAAAAAAAATTTCTAATAAAAGTGCAGATTTTGCGTCTTTAATTTTGATTAATTTTATAAATTCAAAAACAGTATATACTTTATATATACCAATCGATTTGTTTTAATGCAAAGAATAAGATTTTATTATATATTAACTTCAATTACCAATTAAAAAAATTTTTTTTTAAAAGATAAAGTAAATTTTTTTTAAGATCTTTAAATGTTAATCAATCCATTTCAAGATATTTTTATGATACCTAAATATGCCTAGCAATTTTTAGCCAAATTCGTTGAAACCTCTTCGAGTTATCGTGTTCCCAAAAAACGAGATCCACACACGCACACACATATAATAATTATAATTTAAGAAATATTCAATATTGTAAAGTAACATTTAGATAACTTATTTATTTTTTAATTCAAGAAAATTAAAGCATTTGGGGCGCATGATTATTCCCCAAAATTCAACTTCATAATATTTAAAACATTGAAATTCTTTTTATCGAAACGTCAATTCACACAATTTTCATATTTCGAAATACCATTCAACATAATTTTCATTTTGTCGAATAATCATTGATTCTAATTTTTAATTAATCGAATAGTTTTTTAACATAATTTTTATTCTGACTAATGTCTGTTGGTTAGAAGTATTAAATGTTCGAATTATCAATTCGTCGAATGCTAAAAACATCGAATTGTCAAATCGTCGAATGCTTAAAACATCGAATTGTCAGTTCGTCGAATGCTCAAAATGTCGAAATGTCAATTCGTCGAATCGTCAAAACGTCGAATTGACAAAATTTTGACGATTCGACGAATTGACATTTCGACATTTTGAGCATTCGACGAACTGACAATTCGATATTTTAAGCATTCGACGAATTGACGATTCAACGTTTTGAACATTCGACTACTTTACCATTCTACTAATTGATAATTCGAACAGATGGCGTTTCGACTATTTGAGCATTCGACGATTTGACAATTCGATGTTTTTAGCATTCGACGTTTTGAACATTCGACGTTTTGAACATTCGCCGAATTGAAAATTAGATAATTTGAGCATTCGGCGAATTAACAATTCTATGTTTTGAGCATTCGACGAATTGATAATTCGAACATTTAATACTTCTAACCAACAGACATTAGTCAGAATAAAAATTATGTTAAAAAACAATTCAATTATTTAAAAATTAGAATCAATGATTATTCGACAAAATGAAAATTATGTTGAATGGTATTTCGAAATATGAAAATTATGTGAATTGACGTTTCGATAATAAGAATTTCGATGTTTTGAATATTATGAAATTGAATTTTGGGGAATAATCATGCGCCCCAAAGCATTTAAAAAAAGAAAGTAATAAGTTTTTTCAGAGGCAAGTTAAAAAAACGCTACTTTGGCAATTTTATTGAACCTATTATGCGATCGTTATGCAAAAGGAGTAAAATTATACAATGAATAAAAAATTACAAAATGTTATAAGTTTAAAACTAACGTTATAAAGCGTTTAAAACATGAATTTACATACTATTAATATTTGTTTGAACTTTATTTTAAAAAATTAAAAAAGTAAAATGTAATAAAAAGTTGATTTTCAAAATTTGTAATAAATTACCTGTAAAAAATAAAATATTTTCAATTAAATTTTTAAAAAATAACAATTATTCAAAATTTTTATTACATAATTCTAAAATATAATTAAAAAAATTATTCAAAAATAATTTTTGTAATATTTTTCTATTGTTATACTTTTTACTATATTTAAAAATTAAAAAATGTTGCATTTTAAACTACAGTATTGTGAAGAACACGTATTTCTTATGCCTGAAAATGATATTAGGAATCTCAAATTTTATGACATGGAACATATGTTCTAAACTATCAACTTATTTGAATAAATTCAAATCTAATATATTATTTAAATAAACAATATTAAAAATTTTAGTCGTATATTTATATAATTCGTATTTTTGTAATAACTCGTTGTAATAAGAATTTATAATTTAGCACAATTTAGAGTGAGAATTATTCACAAAATATTTATATTGTTTCCCCTGTATATATGAACTATACATTGACAAGCATAAAAAAGTAGTTGGATATTTTTAAAACACAATACGAATTTTATATTTTTATTTCATTTTTTTGTTTTAATCAAATTGTCTCAACATCACACATTATAGACATTCTTTTACCATTTCTTAATTAAAAAACATGTTTTAGTAAAAATTTTTATAGGTTAGGTTTTCAGGTGTGAAAAGAAAATCATATATATTTATTATAAGTTTAACAAATACAGGGAAGTACTCTATTTAATTCCACTTAATCAAAAAGATGTAATATAATCATCAGCCATTGAGATACATAAGTCTAATAAATAAAAATATATGTTTCACGTGATAACGCGAAAAACATTCATAAAATACGGAAAATGAAAACTGAAAGAAACTGCAGGAAAGGAGTAATATATTTAAAATTCCCTTTGAAACGTATGGATTCGCTTTTATTTGGATATTTGAAAATAAAATTAATACTTAATTAATTAAAATGGTTTAAATCTTTTTTGTCACTGATTAACTTAAAACACAATGTACCTAATTCATATAAAAAAAGTTGTGAAATTAACAAATCTCTAAATCAGAGATGTGAATTTATGGCGTTTTCTGGTATAAAGTTTGACAGAATCAAACACAACTTATCACAGTAATTGTGACTATAATATTTAATTTAGATACACTTATATTTCATTGGATTTGAAATTAATATTATTTCAAGTTTAGAGATTAATTTTTTTCCGTGTAAGAATGCACACAACATTAGTGTAATGTTACTGTAATATTGGAAATATTACAATGTAACATTACCGTGATATAACAGTAATAGTACGCACTGAAAAAAATTTAAAGTATGTATGTGCTTTTTACTAAACCAATTTTTGCCTAAGAACGAAAGCAATTGCTTTTTAAAACAAAAGGAACAATTATTTTTTTAAAATTTAGAATTATTCTTCTACATTTAAAAAGCAGTTTTTGCCTTTTTTAAAAGAAAAAATTACTTTTTTTAAAGAAAAAATTGATTTTCGTGTATAGCTTTTGTTTTTAGGCAAGAATTGCCTAAGTAAACAGCAAATTATGTCAATTTGTTTCTAGTGTGTAGTTATTGGGTATTTATAAATGTATCTATTGGCATTTATTTCAGTGAAAACAAAACCAACACATAGTACACTTCTATATTAACAAGAAATTAAAAATCAAATTCAAATCTAATTTTCTTTCAATCAATGAAAATGAAAGATAGGCAGTAGAATTTAATATAGATAATAAATCAAAATAAAAGATATTTCTAACTTTGTTTTGCTTTTGAATATCAGAAGTGTGCATTGACTTTACTAGATGTCATTTGTATTATTACTTATTGAATTGACAAACCTAATTAATAAAATTTTCTTCATATATTAGATAATTGTTTTCAAATAAAATTAGGAATGTAATACAGACTTCTAAAACAAGCAATATCAATACATACAAGAATAATTTAAATAAATATTTTTTAAGACAAAAAGTACTTACCTCCCAACATGATGATTTGAGCTACACATATTCTTCCGTCTTTTCGAATTATATTATATAATTGAAATTTATCATAATCCATGCAATTACAGCTCCTCCGTTCTGAGTATATTTAGAAACGTCCAGCGTTTTGATTGGCTATGCTCATAGAGAATTTCCAAAACATTAAACTTTTTGGAAATTCTCTATGAGCATAGCCAATCAAAACGCTGGACGTTTCTGATATATGTACTTAGAACGGAGGAGGTGTACAAGCGCCTTTACATTGAGTCGACCCAGCTTGTGCATTTAGCAGACTGAAAAGTTCAGTGATTCGCACGCAATGAAGAGTAAAAAAAATTTCAACTGCTATATTTAAATTTACTTTTTCTAATTGTGAACATAAAAATGTTTTAAAAATTGTAAACAACTTTAAAATTTATTTTTATTTAAAAAATTTGTGTTATACAATCATGAGTGATGTTTGAAGAAATAAATATAAATTGTGGCTGGACAATGATGAAAAAGATATTCCTCGGACCACAAAACGACGCTACAGTCAAAAAACTTGTCAGAACACAGTTTCAACAATAAGTAATATATAATACAAATTTTATTTTGTTATAGTATAAATATTGCTATTTTTTTTGTTCTTGAATATAATTATCTACCTTTAGCGTCCAAAAGTATTATTAGTAACTATTAGTAATGTGCCGTTTCCGAAATTTATACTTTTCGAAACTTTCAGTTGAAAGTTTCAATGAAAAGTTTCAAATTAATTGAAATTTATGAAATTTTAGCCTTAACCTCTAATTTTTTAAAACTATAATAATGTAGAAAATATTTAGTTATGTTTCCAATTATTCCTTTTAACTGTAAAATACAAATACTATACTATTCTAAATGTTTTAATTCAAAATATTTATTTTTACAAAAATTTTTTTCCTTAATTTTAATTTTCAAAAATTTTTTAAAATTTTTATTATTTTAAAAATAAGATTTCAAGGGTCACATGAATGAATAAGTAAATATGTTTTCAATAACAAGTTTGTGCAGGTTAAGAATTTAAAATAAGCACAAATTCTATCAACTTCTAAACATGATTGAGACTTGACATAACCAAAATACCATATTTACAAATTTTATAAAGGGTATAGCGGAATAAGAATGGAAAATCTGCCTTTGCTCCAAAAAAGTTTAAATTATTACTGAAAGTTGGTACTAATGAGATGAAAATTTCCACCAAATATTTTTTGAAAAAATGCATTTTTACAGGAGTTATGGAGGGGGAAAGCAAAATAAAAAAATTGATTTTTCTCGAAAACGGCTCAACCGATTTTAATTTCAAAAATATGTTTTTTTGTAGAATCAAAAGACGAATTATAAAAAAAATACTCGAAAAATTTTTGCCCAAAAAAACCCGGAAAAAAAATTTTTTTAATTTTGAAATTTTTTTTTAATAGGGTTATTGAAGAGGTACCACTTTTGAAATGTGACAAAAATATCTCTAAAAGTGTCTACTTTAACATATAATTTTTCTAGATTTTTAAATTTGGTGTAAAATATTGAAAAAAATTGAAAACCGAAAGCGTAATTCTTCATTCTATCATGTGCGTACTTCGGCTTAAGAAATAAAAACAGTTTTTTCAAACCATTCCATAAAACTCAATTTTCATATATGAATTATGAAAAAATACTCAAAAAATTCTTGACCAAAAAAATCCTGAAAAAAAATTTTTTTAGAAGGGTATTGCAGAGGTACCACTTTTGAAATGTGACAAAAATATCTCTTAAAGTGTCTACTTTAACATATAATTTTTCTAGGTTTTGAAATTTGGTGTAAAATATTGAAAAAAATTGAAAACCGAGAGCGTAATTCTTCATTCTAGCATGTGCGTACTTCGGCTTAAGAAATAAAAACAGTTTTTTCAAACCATTCCATAAAACTCAATTTTCATAGATGAATTATGAAAAAATACTCAAAAAATTCTTGACCAAAAAAATCCTGAAAAAAAAATTTTTTAGAAGGGTATTGCAGAGGTACCATTTTTGAAATGTGCCAAAAATATCTGTAAAAGTGTCTACTTTAACATATAATTTTTCTAGATTTTTTCTTTTTTAATACATATTTTATAATAATATCTTATTATGTTGTGGTCGCGTCATAACAAAAGCAGACGACGCGAGGTAAGAAAATTTGTACTTTTATTTTTCCTCGCAAGGAACGCCACCCCTGGTTAAAAAACCGGACAGATTTCGGACTAATCCGAAATTTGTCCGAAAGAATGCGGTTTATGGTCAGGTTTTTGTCACCCGCAATTAATCCGGAAAAATCCGAATTTTGTGAACAACTAGTGAAACCGGAGTTGGTCCGATGAAGTCCGAAATCAATCAGTTAATTTTAACTAGTGAATCCGGAATTAGTCCGAAACAGTCAAAAGTTAGTCCGGACAATTTAGTGAATGTTAATAAAAAAATAATTATACAAGTTTACATATTAATTATTATTACTTTATGCTACATTCATCATATTTTTCGATTTACCTATCGCAATTTTATTTACATTAACTTAAAATTTCTAACGCTTGGGGATTCGAACCTACACCTATCTAAGATTATATCGCACCGAAATCGAATACACTAACCACTATACCACGCTCGCATGGGAGTTCAAATTCATAATAGAATTTATGAAGTGCCACGAAAAGAAATGACAAGAAACTAACACATAATCAGTGTTAATTTTAATATTGAAACAAGATAACTAATAATACTAGTAAATTTGTAAAAACAAATTATGACTGCAGAATTAAATATTTTATTTACCATAAATAAATACCCTGAATAAAAAGTAGGACCGATTTCGGACTAATCCGGAATTTGTCCGCAACAGTATGGTTTATTGTGGAGTTTTTTCACCATGAATTAAGTTTGAAATCAATACCGTTTTTTATAACTATGGAATCCGTAATTAGTCCGGTTTAGTCTGCAGTTGGTTAGATCATATGCAACTAGTAAACGCAGAATAATCCGGTTGGTTTAACCAGTGAATCCGCAGCTAATCCTCCAGTTTTCTCAGTGTAAACTGTCAGAGGTCAACTAATATAGGGATATAAATTTTATGTGTTGTTATAAGATCCGTCGTTATAAGAAAATGATTCCATAAATTAGGACTCAAATGTCCTAAGTTAGCTTTCTGTCTAGTGTTAGACAATTGGACAGTAGGAAATAAATAATTATTATAATTAAATAAATAAATAAATTAATTAATTAATTACTGATAATATGAATAAATAAAACTACTGATAAATTTTTTCTTCTTAACAGTAAATAAAAATTATTTTATACAACTTAAGCAGTCACTTTATCTATCTGTACAGGCACATACTTTACTCAGCAGTCAATAAAATGCCTATTATTGCCCTATGCAATAATGGACACTTTATTTACCAGCTGTGTTGTATGTGGAAACTTAGCATGCACAGTCACATGTAGCATACAGTGACCATAATAGATCTTTCTTGTATAAAGTGTAGTAAGCAACATGGGAAATAACCTCATTTAAGTGCCTCAATCAATATTGAAGAACTGAGCACATAAACTCGGTCTTGTCACCCTTGTATCATAATATGAGGCCTCGGATCGAAGAACTGGACCGCCGCGCGGTCGAAAGGGATAATACCAGCCAGGTAGCAGTGAGCGCTTCTGGGCCACACACTGTTACCTGACTGTTATTATTCCTTACAACCGAGCGGCGGTCGAATTCTTCCATCCGAGGCCTCATATACTATTCCTCTTACTCGCTGGTAGAGCAAGCGGGCGAAAAGTACTTTGGCGCCCGTTTCCCTGTCACCGGGCAAAAATCAGTTACTTTGCGCCAGCCTTAAAGTGCCCGAAATGACATACTTTTTATTATCTAAAACGAGTAACAGAAATATGTTTCTTTTTTTTAGAATATTCTTCAATTTAAGGAGGCAATGGACCTTGAAACAATACAGGACAGTGAGGTAATTAATTAATAAAATATAAATTAAGATTTTCATTACAAATAAATTATGAATTTTTTAAAAAAATTTATTAAGTAATTATTAATTATTTTCACATTTTTCTTATAGAGTTTTTCACTTTATGATGCAGATGAAAATATTCAAAATGAATGTACAATTCAGTTCAATGAAGAAGAAAATCCCATAGAAGAAGTAAATTCTATAGAAGAAGAAAATTCCATAAAAGAGGATGAAAATGAAGATATATTAACGAATATTATTACAGAAGGGTTGCAGAAGAAAGTAGATTCTCCCAATATATTAAATATAATTGAAACTCCGTTAGCAATTAGTGAGGGAGAAATGTTAATGATGTTTCTAAAATACTCCATAACTCATGAATTAACTCATACAGCTGTTAAGGACTTATTTACAGCTTTAAATTGTATGTTTAAAACACCTGTGTTACCCAATACTCGTTATTTTATAGACAAATTATTTTTCTCAAAAGAATTTGTAAAGTATCACGCAGTTTGTCCTTATTGCGGTCATTACGCAGGAACTTTCTTGCGAAGTGATAATGAAAAAAATTGTTCTAATTGTCAAAAAAATTTTAAAATTAATGATACTAAATTTAATAGTTTTTTTGTCACATTTAATATTAAAAATGAACTTAAATATTTACTGGAACAAAACGATTCATATTATGATTATGTAGTGCGCCGTAGAAGACATAAAAGAGGAATATATCAAGATATATATGATGGAAAAGCTTATCGCCATTTCGTTAGAAATTTAAATGAAGCAAATAAAAAAAATTATGCTTCTTTTATTTTTAATTGTGATGGAGCACCAACATTCGAGAGTAATACATTTTCAATTTACCCTATTCAACTAATGGTAAATGAGTTACCAATGGAGGTAAGAACATCTCAAATGATAGTTTCTGCTTTATGGTTTGGAAAATCAAAACCGGATATGAATGTTCTACTAACAGGATTTGTCGACGAAATGGATGAATTATCAGAATCTGGAGTTGAATGTCAAATTCAAGGTGAAAATAGAATAATTAAACCATTCGCTATATGTTGTTGTGTGGATTCGGTAGCCCGTGCGCCTATGCAGGGTATTTCACAGTACAATGGCTATTATGGTTGCAGTTGGTGCCTTCATCGTGGTAAATATGTGAGAAATGCAAAAAATACAGGTGGCTGCGTAAAATATCTAATTTTAAATACAATTCCTGAAGAACGAAATGAAGAAAACTTTATGATGTGTTTAGATAGACTTATGCTTATTCAAAATGAAATTGATGCCACTGAAGATGAAGAAATGCTTACTTCTGAAGAAATTGAAAACGAAGAAATAGTTAATGCAGAAAGAGAAGAAATATTTGATGATGATAATGATGCTGATAACAGAAAATATGCACTTTATTCGATTAGGAATAGGGCTACAATTTACTGATTATTGGTTAAAGAAATTGAAACCAAAAGAAATTAAAACAATAGATAAATTTTTAAGCAAAATTCGTGTTCCAAATCAAGCTATGCGATTTACTCGTTCAATATCAGATAGAGGACACTGGAAGGCAAAGGAATGGGAAAACTGGATATTATACTTTAGTTTACCAATAATGGCAAATTTTATAAAATCGAAATTATTAAAGCACTGGGCACTTATTGTAGAAGCCTTCAACATTTCTTTACAGCCAATAATCACAAGTATTGACCTACAACGCCTAGAAAATTTAGTAAAGAAATTTGTTATCGACGTTGAAAGTAATTACACAATAGCAGCCATGACTTACAATGTCTATGCCTAAAACCATAGAAAATTGGGGTCCGAGTTGGACACATACTGCCTTTCCTTTTGAAACTGGTAATGGTAAATTATTGAACATGATAAATGCTGCAAACGGTGTAACAAATCAAGTTTGTCGAAAACTCTCAATGTGCCAAGCTGATTACTTTTTGAGAAACAAATTATATAAAAATTGTAATATACATGTTTTGAAAAAATATCAAAGTTCAAAATACACGTGTAATTACACGTGTAACAATTATCGAAATTTTTGAAAAAATATCAAAGTACAAATTACACGTGTAATTACACGTGTAAAAATTCTCGCAATTTACGAAAAAATATCAAAGTTCAAAATACACGTGTAATTACACGTGTAACAAGTGTCGAAATTATTGAAAAAGTACCAAAGTATAAAATACACGGGTAACAATTCTCGAAATTTTGAAAAAATATCAAAGTACAAATTACACGTGTAACAATTCTCGAAATTTTTGAAAAAATATTAAAGTTCAAAATACACGTGTAATTACACGTGTAACAATTCTCGAAATTATTGAAAAAATTTCAAAGTTCAAAATACACGTGTAATTACACGTGTAACAATTCTCGAAATTTTTGAAAAAATAACAAAGATCAAAATACACGTGTAATTACACGTGTAACAATTTTCGAAATTTTGAAAATATATCAAAGTACAAATTACACGTGGCCAAATCTACACGTGTAATTACATGTGTAATTACACGTGTAATTACACGTGTAAATTTTTAATAGGGAATTAAATTTGGAAAAGGTTTGAACTTAAAAGCTTTGAAAATTTGAATTTTTCATTCTATTAACTAACAATTCTGTAGAATGGAGGGCATCCGGGAAAAATCACCTCCAAAAATGTTTTCCCGCGTTTCGTCTCACTGCTAAATAAGTTTTTATAGGTTTGGTTCAGATTTATCATGATAATTATCTATCAAATTCTATATTTATTTATTTAAAGTACAATTGTTTAAAGCACGACGTGCACATACAAGGAAGATACGCTTAAACAAAATATAAATCATTTACATAAACGATCGTTGAGGACATATATTAAAATGTTAACAAAACGTTTAATTACAGAACGGTTACTTGACGATAAGATAGTTAACAATTTTTAGACAGGGGAAAGGCTACGTGAATCCGCTGTGAAAACTGAATCAAATATGTTTTCACAGGCGGGACAAGATGTACAATATGAAGAAAATGTTCAGTATCCAGCCTACAGGAGGCGCAAATCGCATCGAGGCTGAAAATGAATTTCTTTTTATTAAAATATATTCTACAAGAATGATGGTTCAAAAGCCTACATTGAGCGAAAATTCTTTTGAAATGTAAAGGCATATCTAAATGTAAATAGTTCTGAGAGTTTTGATAAAAAGGAAGATAACAATAAATTTCCAAACTCTTAGATTTACTAAAACGCAGTCCAAATCCCGATTCTTAGTAAAATTTTCGAAAGCTTTTTAAGTATATGAACACCATTGAGACCAAATGACCCAGGAGTCATAGCGTTCCATTGATCCAAAAGACTACAAGGCTCAAAAAGAACTGATTTTAGTTGGATTAACCAGTTTAGATTGTAATTTGGGTTACTTTTAGATAATAATAATAACTTTTCAAAACATATCCTGGGGTACCGAAAAGAATCCATTGTAGAAATTTTATTTATCCAGGCTATGATATATTTAAAAACATTATTAACAAAGTGTGTGCTTCCCGTTTCCAACCTTACTGCGTAGTTTGGTGTACAAAGAGGAAGGTTTAAAAACTTTTTAAGAAAGTAAGTTGAACTCTTTCAATGCCATCCAAAAACTGCAGACCCCAAATCTGGCATCCATAAAAAAAATACTCAATGCAAGACTCTGGAAAAGTTAAGTATTAGACTCCCAGGAATTAGCCCCGACAGTATAGATCAATTTCAAAACAGATCCCACCGCGGTATTTGCTGCACTGATAGCTTTTCTGGAAGCAGACGCAAATGAGGTAGAGTTGTGAAAAGAAACACCGAGGTAAACATATTCATACACCACCTCGATACGACTGTCCCCAAATTTAAATGATCTAAAGTTCTTTGCTTTCGAATTACCGGATTTAGTAAAGATTACAATTTTATTTTTGTCAACGTTTACAGACAGTTTATTCAACTCACAGTAATCATACAAGGCATTCAATTTATTAGAAAGTTCTATTGTCGAATCGGCGAGAAGAATATAATCATCCGCGTAACCTAACATAAGTATTTCAGATGAGTTATTAACCCTAGAAGGAGTAACTGGGGTGTCTGGACACCCCAAGCAAAATTCAAAGTATTCCCATGGCTTAACCAATAATTTTTTACGCTCAAAACTTGTTGATAATTTAGTTTGAACCACTATCTTTTGACACCTATTTGTGCCGCCAAAAGTTTTGCTCTAGGAAGAGCTCTATCTCCTGTTGAAATACGTCTGGGGTGTCTGGACACCCCAGTTACTCCCTAACGTTAGAAAAATTGTCAACATAAGTAAATTCAAATTTTTTTAAAAAATCGTTTTAAATCAGTTAAAATCATCTGATAAAGTATAAATTGATAGGTTATGCATGAAAAAGTTGTATTTTATAAAAAAGAAACATTTTTATACAAAAATTATATTTTTATGAAAAATAGACATTCTGCATTTGTAACAACTTATGAAATTTGAGTTAAGATTATTATTAAAAATTTCTGTGCTCTCTCTACAGTCAGAAATTAAATTCTAATACAGAAAAATGTAGTATATGACAGTCGAATTTAAATTATAAATTCTATATTGTTAAGGAAGTTGTTTACAGCACTTGAGGGGCAGGCAAAAAAACAATCTACCGGGACTAATGCTGCCTGAATAAGAACATGAAAATGAGAGATTTAAACTTAAAGGAAAATGATCAGAGGAAGTAGCTAAATGGAGTACATGTAGGTTCTGAATAAGAGGAAGGGCCGTGGAAGAGCTTCAGACAAGGTCGATTACACTTGCACCGTTTGAATTTGGGTCAGACCAGCTCAAGTGTGTTAAAAATTTTTTATTGATTTTCTAAAATGTTAAAACTTTTATGAAAATCGGTAGTTCACAACAAAACAAAAAAACACTTTTAACCGTTTTTTGAAATTTTAAATTTTCGATACTGTTTTTGCATTAACAAAATAATACAAAATTAAAAAGAATTAATAACTCAAAAGCCGTTTACAATAAATTAATGAAATTTACACTGATTACACAAAATTGTTCACTTTTTTAAAAGAAAATATTTGCAAGATGGTAAATTTAAAAATTTTAAATTTTTAATAACAATTTTATAAACAATTTCAATTATTTATGTGTTTTACCCCTCCAATTGCAATGAAACTCATAGGAAGTGTACTCAGTAGTCTCTTCTTGAAGACAAAAAAAAATTTTTGGTATTTTTACTTTGAAATGTACATAACGAATTTTTTATTAAAAACGCGCGCCAATTCCACTGTAGGAACAAGTAGATTGTCATGAAAAATTCAGTCTAGAGGTTACAAATATTATTTGTTTTTAATAATTTTTTTTTAAATGAAAATTTATAAGATTGAGCACCGATTTGTGGCGGCAGAATTTTGAAAACTGTTAAAAATTTTTTTTATTTAACAATATATATGAACAAAGGAGAAAAAATATTTACTAAAAATAAGTTAACAAATGTGTAGCATTCATATTTTTTTAAGTTAAGATATCAGATTTGATCTGATAGGTGCGCAATATTATAAACTTTCATTTAAAAAAAACTTATTAAAAACTCTTCAAGAAGAGACTACTGAGTACACTTCCTATGAGTTTCATTGCAATTGGAGGGGTACACAGTAAAAAGTAAATCTTAATTTAAGAGCTGCCTTAAATTCAACACTGTCTGCTATAATGTTAAAGGATACGAAAAACGTGCGTAAATTCAACATTGACTGTCTTAAAAATGTTGCATCTTAATTTAAGGCAGCTTTCGTGCCTTAAAATAAGATTTTATTTTTACTGTGTAGAACACATAAATAATTGAAATTGTTTATAAAATTGTTATTAAAAATATAGAATTTTTAAATTTACAAGCTTGTTGATAACATCCCTGATATCGCACAAATGGTTAATTCCATGGATGTTCCAGAAAAAGATTCGGCCCTCTGCTGAATTGTTAAAAAGTATAGAAGATGACTCGCCGCTACTTTGTTGCTATTCAATATTGTCGAATTTCAACATTTTGGCATTATCTCTAACTTTGGAAAAAACCGTTTTTACCCAACGACTAGCAATAAACTTAATAATCACAGGACGGTTGCCCTTCTTTTTTCCAAGTCGAAAAGCATCCTCAAAAGCCAAGTCAGGAATATTCAGCCCCACTTCAGAGAATATTCAAAAAATCGAGTGAATTAGCATGTTGTTGATAGAGTCCGAGTCCTCCAGGTTGAAAAGAATAATAATTAAGAATAATAATTCTTAGCTCTTTGAAAATTGTCATAGCGTAATGTACTCTCTTCTATAGAACGAAAACGATTATCGTAAGCATCGAGTCTATTGATACTAGATTTCAAAAGGCTGTTCGTAGATCGTATTTCCTTTTTCATTTCCGAGTGAGAAGCAGATAGCTCACTAATTTTTTTAGTATACCTATTAAATGAACATATTTTACATTGACCTTTTTGACACTTTAATATTCATGATAATTTTTTGAATTTTTTTAATCCTACTTTTACGGTTTCAAATTTTTTTGGAAAAATTTATTTTACAATACCAGTTAATAATTTAGATAAAACAAGGCCAAGAGCGCTAATAAAAGTTAATTAGTTTTCGAGAAATTAAGAAATTACGAAAAGCATGCAAAATCCAGTATTTTCTCTGTATCTAACAGAATAGTCAAAGAAAATTCTTCGATCAGGTGTCAGTCTTTTCATAATTTCATTAGCTTTCAGGAAAAAAATAGGAAAAATTTTTGTCATTCTTATTTTCGACCTTTTGAAGCATTTTTCCACTTATGAAAAAAGGGGCGTCCTGATACTCACGGACGGTAGTGTAAATAAAAAATAGGTAATTTTAAATGAGTCACAATAAACAATTTAAAATTAAATAAAAAGAACAATTGGCATAGAAAAAGGAAGGAACCAAAGAAGTCGACCGCGGAGCTGTCGACGAAGCGCTAGTTTATATAAATAATTGAATTGTTGCAACAATTCAATTAAAAAAAAAATTAAATTCAATTAAAAAAATATTCTTGTTTTAAGCGGATTCCTCTTATTTCAATGCATATTTTCCTCTTATATATGGCTCAAAAATAATCCTCTTATTTTAAGAGGATTATTCTCCACTTAACAATAATCCTCTTAAAATAAGAGGAAAATACTCTTCGATTAAGAGTAATATTCTAGATTTAAGAGGATTTTTGCAAGAGGAATTTTCCTCTCAAAACAAGAATATTTTTTTTTCAGTGTGGGAAGGATTTTCTTAAAATATAAAAGAATAATTGAATTATTTCAAGAAAAATTCAATTAAAATTGAATTTAAAGTAATTGATTTCTTTCGTACAATTTTATTAAAATATTTGAAAATAATTGAATTCCTGTGTTCAATTGAATCGTTTTAAAGAATTTGATTATAATTTTTGAGAATAGTTTTTTATTTTTAGTATTACCAAACTTAAAATAGTAGAAATTTATAGAAAAACACACAGAAATAGTAGCTTTTAGTATATATATGAAAGAAGGTTTAATTTAATAATAATATAAAATTTATTGGAAAATTATGATTATGATTATTATTCTCTTCTTCCGGTGAATCTTTGTGAAGCCCAAGCTTGTTTATTTCGTTTATTCTACAAATATTAGGGTAATGTCACCTTGAGTGGACCGCCTAAGCTTTTTTTCTAAAAAAATTCTTTATGACAGCAAATTAATCGGAGGTTTCTATTTCAAGCTTTAGTTTAGATCCCTAGATAAGTGTTTATACCATAATAGCTTTGATGTTTTTTTATTTGGGAAAAACAATTGACTTTAAAAAAATAGCTCATTTTTAAGGAATGAAAAAAGTGTTACCTTGAGTGGAACACTCTTAAAAAATTGTAAAAGTTATTCTAAATTCTTTAATGTATTTAATATTTCTGATATATTGAAACAAAATTTATGCTTATGCAGCTTCAGACCATGTCTGTGTCGCAATGTTTACAAGTGAAACCATTTTTAATAATTTTGGCACATATCACATCAAAATCACAAAAAAATTAATAAAGAACATAAAACCATAAAAATGGTAAACTGACATTAAAAATATAAAAAACAGGCAGTCTACTCATGGTTATAAACAGTGGTCCACTCATGGTGACATGCAACTTTTTATGGCAGACACCAAAATTTTCTTTTGGGTCAAAATTATCACTTAATTAAACTAAGACAATCAATTTCAATGTCCAAAGTAGTAGGAAAAAAATAAGTTACCTTTTAAAACTTAAATTTTACACTACTTTTACACTTCCGAATCACTTTACTCATTGTAAGAGCGACTTCTTTTTTGGTTTGTGTTCTTAAAAATGCGTTACATCAAACGATAACGTATATGATTATCGCGGAACGTAAATTCTTACGGTTCCTAGGTGCGGTGCTGCTATTCGTTTTATTTATTTCACGTTTCCGCTGTCAGATAACTTAAAAACTAGGGTGGTCCACTCAATGTGACATTACCCTAAATTAATTCGTCGATTGTGAAACAAAAACTGTAGATTTTGCTAGAAACGTAAGTATAACAAATAAATTTAATTAATTAAACAAAGTTTCTTAAAAATTTAATTCCTTAGATTAAAATCTCTATATTCTGCTTGTATGTTAGAATTTATTCTGTAATTCATTACATACTTTGCTTTTTGTTACTTTAACAGACTTTTTGCTTCCTCGTGAGGAAGCTTTGTTGTCGTTTAATTTACAAAATTTTTAAAAATCCTTTTAACAAATTTTTTCTATATGGGACTATGTTATGTGTATAAGACCCTGAACAATTGTCCGGATGTATGTGTGTGTGTGTATCCCGATTTTTATAAACACGATAACTCGAAGAGGTTTTAACGAATTTGGCTAAAATTTATCAGGTATATTTATCATAAAAATGTCTCGAAAAAGATTTATAGACTTTAAAAAATTCTCAAAAAAAAATTTTTTTTTACTTTTTTTTAAACAAAATTTTTTTAAGTTGGTTATTGAAATTAATATATAATAAAACCTTGTTCTTTGTATCAGGACGAATTGATTGGTACATACAAAGTAGAAATTGTATGAAAATTTATAGAGTTAATTACAATTAAAGCTGAAAAATTCGCATTTTTATCAAAAAATGAGTTCTTTCTGCAAAATTATGTTGCTGTATAAGAAAATGTTACTCATTTATTTCTAAAATCTTATTCTTTGCACTAAGACGGATCGATTGATGTATATAAAGTACATATTCTATTGAAAATTATGGAATTAATTACAATTAAAGTTCAAAAATTCACTTTTTTACTAAAAATTTGTTTGTTTATTTAGAATTTCATTAAAAATTTTATTCTTTTAATTAAAACAAATGAACTTGATTTTATAAATATTAGATACGAATTAAAATTAAATTTGGATGAAGTACCGCGGGGAAAATTTATTATTGAATGGGAGTTAAAGAATCGGCAATGTTTCGAGAATCAATAGTAACAAAGAATTCGAATTCATCTAGGACTAAGAAAAGAAAATGAACGAAGTTTGTAATTAAATCAAAATTATATGGTAAAGGATGATATCGTTTGTGAAGAAAATCTGTATATAAAAGTAAATATTCAAAAATTTCTAATAAATTTTATATTTAGGTAAATTTATTATTCATAAATTATTATTAACACTTATTTTTATTAATGAACTTGAAAGCAGCAAATCTCAGGAATTTTTTACGCAAAGTAAGGACAGACCACAAATAGATTTCTTTCATGATTCACAACTACTATCGGGTCAAAAAGTATAGAGCCCTCACTTTAATATCTTATAACTCGGTTTAAAAAAATCGCATACTATTAAAACAAATTGGAAATAATATATACGGAAAGAAAAAGTCCGTCAATCATTAATAGACTAGTATATTACTTTGAGACGGGACACAAAATCATTAAATGGATAACATACTTTGAGTCACAATCAATGACGAGTTGCTTGCTAAAATTTAGAAAACTGTCATTAATATATAAAACTCGTTCACTAAAATTTAGAAAACTGCACGGAAAAAATTAGTCGCGGAAATTTTCCTCGACTTTGTTGAAGACTCGCGGATTTAGTGGAAAGTGTTTTAAAAATCATATTCACAGTTTTTGAAGAAATAGACTACAGTTAAAGAAATTTTCCGCGACTGTCGAGGAAAATGAAGACTCCACGCGCATGTAACCGATTCCGCCACAGTCGCGGAAAATTACAAACCTGAATTTACTCTACAGCGTTCTAATTTTTAATTGACAGTCGCGGAAATTATTTAGAATTTTTAATGTATATATTAGTATCGACAAATTAAATAATAAAAATAATAATAATCTTGACAATCAATTGTCATAAATTGTTAAAAAAAACAGTGTTTATTGGTTTTAACGCGCGCACCTTTTGTGCGCACCATTTTCCGCGACTCGTCGACGAAACCTTCTATGAAGTGTTAGAATAATTCCGAGACTGTTTTCCGCTACTAGGTTTCTAGAAAGTCCTCGACTTTTTTGGAGAATTTCTGCTAAAATCGTAGAACATTTCTAAAAGTCTATAAAAGATTCGTTCATATCCGAGAGTCTTCGATTAGTCGCTGAAAATTTCTGCGACTATTTTTTCCGTGTGTCTATTAAATTTTCTATGACTATCAAAAGCATTCAAAAAATTCAACTTCTTTCAGAATCAACCTTAATTTTAGACACTATTTGGTACAGAATGAACCTCTTTTTATTCGTTGCACAGTTCCGATATTTTATTTACACTCTTAGACGCTTTAGACCAACACATTTTCGCACTTATAATAACTACACGTAGAAACGCACACTTATAACACTTCAAGCTTAGAAGCGAACTGTTCTTATATACCAAATAACAAAATTTTTCACAACTTGTGAGAAGGTGTGCAAGCTTACAGAGCAAGCTCGTGACAAGTTTGTGGCAAGTAACAAAATGTCCTATTGCTGCAAGCTTGCACTGCAATCTTGCTACAAGATTATGATATAAGCTTGCTGCAAGCTTGTGAGGCAAGCTTTTGACAAACTTATTTGGCAAACTTGCTACAAGATTGCCGGATAAACTTGCTACAATGTTGCTGCAAGCTGCCGGATAAATTAAAAAACTTGACACGATGCGCAGTTGAATTCTATGGCATTTACGGCTGCGCAGTAAATTTCTTTGCCACCTGGATATGTTGCTGAGTGTATATTTTGAAATTTATAAGAAAATCTCTAGAAAAAATTAAAATTGATTAAATTAAATTGTATATACTTGTGCAGCAAGCTTGCAATAAGCTTACTGCAGCTTACTGCAGCTTACTGCAAACTTACACTACAAACTTGCAGCAAGTTTGCCAAATAAGCTTGTCAAAAACTTGCCTCACAAGCTTGCAGCAAGCTTATATCATAATCTTGTAGCAAGATTGCAGTGCAAGCTTGCAGCAATAGGACATTTTGTTACTTGCCACAAACTTGTATCGAGTTTGCTCTGTAAGCTTACACACCTTGCACAGCAAGTTTAATGCAAGTTTGTGGCAAGCTTATGTGCTGATTGGGCTGTTGTAAATCTATTTCTCAAAAGCGTCAAATTCAAAAATATATTAGACAACATCTTCTTTAGCTATTGCAGGTAAAATGTATCCCTTTCTAAAAAAAACCCTTTTTCTATGTACTCCCTTGAAAAATCTCTTAAAAAAAGTGCGGTAAATTGTAAATCATAAGGAAGAATAGAAAAGTAGTCAAAACGAGTAAAGGTAGTATGCTACAGTTATAGAATTTCCTGCAATTGACAAAAGATAACTTTTTATTTTTTATTTAAATAATCTCGTTAGTTTAATGAAATGTTAATAATTTATAAAAGTACGGAGACAGTTCGGCAAAGTACGGGAACAAGAAAATAGGTTTTTCGAAAATATTTTTGAATATAGAACTACATCAAAGTATTGGAAGCGAGTTTTTTGAAAAATATTAAATCAGAAAATTAAAAATCTGAATTTTTAGAGTTGGGCATATTACGGGAAAGTACAGCAAAGTATGGGAGATTTAAAAAATAGTTTTTTGGGAAGTATTCAGTCTGAAAATTAAAATTCTGTCTTTATAAATATCGGCAAAGTACGGGGTTTTTTGGGAAATATTCAGTAAGAAAATTAAAATTCTGTATTTTTGGAGTTCGGCAGAGTACGGGAAAGTACAGCAAAGTATGGGAAAAGTACAGGAAAGTACAGCAAAATAATAGGAGATTTAAAAAATAGTTTTTTGGGAAATATTCAGTCTGAAAATTAAAATTCTGTTTTTATAAATATCGGCAAAGTACGGGGTTTTTGAGAAAAATTAAATCTGACAATAAAAATTCTTTTTTTTAGAGTTCGGTAAAGTACGTAAAAGTACAGCAAAGTATGCAAGATTAAAAAAAGGCTTTTAAAAAAAAATTTCTTTTTTAATATTTCTAAAAAATTCTTTTTTACTCACATATACTTTGCTGTACATTTCCGTACTTTGACAAACTCCAAAAATACAGAAATTTGATTTTCAGATTTAATATTTCCCAAAAAAGTTTTCTTTAAATCTCCCATACTTTGCTGTACCTTCCCGTACTTTGCGGAACTTTAAAAATTCAGAACTTTATTTTCTAATTTAATATTTGCAAACAAAAATTATTTTTTTAGTCTCCCGTGCTTTGCTGTACTTTCCCGTACTTTGCCGAACTCCAAAAATACAGACATTTAATTTTCAGACTGAATATTTCCCAAAAAGCTATTTTTTAAATCTCCCATACTTTGTTATACTTTCCCGTGCTTTGCCCAGCTCTAAAAATTCAGATTTTAAATTTTCTGATTTTATATGTCAAAAAAACTATTTTCTAAATCTCCCATACTTTGCTGTACTTTGCCGTACTCCAAAAATACAGAAATTTAATTTTCAGACTGAATATTTCCCAAAAAACTATTTTTTACTTCTCCCACACTTTGTTATACTTTCCCGAACTCTAAAAATTCAGAATTTCAATTTTCATATTTAATATTTCAAAAAAATCTATTTTTTAAATCTCCCATACTTTGCTGTACTTTGCTGTACTCCAAAAATACAGAAATTTAATTTTCAGACTAAATATTTCCCAAAAAACTATTTTTTACTTCTCCCATACTTTGTTATACTTTCCCGAACTCTAAAAATTCAAAATTTCAATTTTCATATTTAATATTTCAAAAAAATCTATTTTTTAAATCTCCCATACTTTGCTGTACTTTCCCGTACTTGGCCGAACTCTAAAAATTCAGAGTTTAAATTTTCTGATTTAATATTTTCCAAAAAACTCGCCTCCAATACTTTGTTGTAGTTCTCCATTCAAAAATATTCCCGAAAAACCTATTTTTTTGTTCCTATACTTTGCCGAACTGTCCCTGTACCTTAAATATCGTTTTTAACCATGTACATTCCAAAGTATGGGAAACGCTCATTAGCCGTACTTTACTGTACTTTGCCCATACTATTCTGTACTTTGATGGACTTTGCTGGATTTTGTCCAAACTCTCATTTCCACGCGGGTGCTTTATTTCTTGAGATACAAGCCTGCAAAGTTGATACTTGTGAAAATCTTGATAAAACCATGTATTTTTCATCTTCAAAAATTTACAATAATTTCACAAAAAATTTTTGTTTTTTGGTTTTTTGTATAGAAGCGTGGAGATAGTGTAGCTATAATTTCCAAGTTGTTTTAATAGTGTGACGTCAGAATGTATTTTCTGCCTATAATTTTTTTTTCTTTTCTCCTTCTTTTTTTTTCTTTTCCTCGATATTTTACTTTTATTACCAAACAAGATAAAATAGTACATGTAGGAAATTATTTGCTGATTAAGAATTTTAATTAAGGAAGATTTCGACTATATCAGCAATTAGTGACATCTATTAGACGTCAATTGAACTCTTTGGTTTAGAGTCAGGTGTTATTCTTAAGATAATTATTCCGATATGGTTGTCGGTAAATAATTATATTTTTGAATTTAATTTTTGATCTGAAAAAATAAGCTGCGTGAACGACTGCACTGTGCATCTGTGAGGACTCGAACCCCAGTTAATAGCTGCCTTTCGCGGGACTAACGCCTACCAATGCACCATGCCAACACAGCCTGGACGTTCACGTTTCTTATAATCTCAGATCAAGCCCATACACTAGTCGAAGAGCTGTATTGTTAATGTAGGAAATTATTTGCTGATTAAGAATTTTAATTAAGGAAGATTTCGACTATATCAGCAATTAGTGACATCTATTAGACGTCAATTGAACTCTTTGGTTTAGAGTCAGGTGTTATTCTTAAGATAATTATTCCGATATGGTTGTCGGTAAATAATTATATTTTTGAATTTAATTTTTGATCTGAAAAAATAAGCTGCGTGAACGACTGCACTGTGCATCTGTGAGGACTCGAACCCCAGTTAATAGCTGCCTTTCGCGGGACTAACGCCTACCAATGCACCATGCCAACACAGCAGTCGTTCACGCAGCTTATTTTTTCAGATCAAAAATTAAATTCAAAAATATAATTATTTACCGACAACCATATCGGAATAATTATCTTAAGAATAACACCTGACTCTAAACCAAAGAGTTCAATTGACGTCTAATAGATGTCACTAATTGCTGATATAGTCGAAATCTTCCTTAATTAAAATTCTTAATCAGCAAATAATTTCCTACATTAACTATACAGCTCTTCGACTAGTGTATGGGCTTGATCTGAGATTATAAGAAACGTGAACGTCCAGGCTGTGTTGGCATGGTGCATTGGTAGGCGTTAGTCCCGCGAAAGGCAGCTATTAACTGGGGTTCGAGTCCTCACAGATGCACAGTGCAGTCGTTCACGCAGCTTATTTTTTCAGATCAAAAATTAAATTCAAAAATATAATTATTTACCGACAACCATATCGGAATAATTATCTTAAGAATAACACCTGACTCTAAACCAAAGAGTTCAATTGACGTCTAATAGATGTCACTAATTGCTGATATAGTCGAAATCTTCCTTAAATAAAATAGTACATTTTTTTTAGACTTTCAAATATTGATTTTTCTCAAATGAGATTTTTGCCAATCTCATTTTCAAACTTTCGAAACGAGAAAAATCAATATTTGTTAGTAAATAGATCTTAAAATGCATTTAAGATATCGAGAACAAGGAAGAGAGCGTAAGGCCCTTTTTGGTCTAAATTTACGTAGACGATCCCGGCGCAATAAAGATCGAGCGGCGGCAAAGCGGGAAAAACCCAAAATTCGCCTGTTGAGCGAATTTCTCTTTTTCTTTTCATAAAAATTAGGTAACACGAATTTTGCGTTTTTCTCAGTTCTATTAAAATTAATTAAATTTATTATGTGGTCAAGTGGAGTAAACAAATTAAATACCTTGGTGTGGAGTTGGATGGAAGGTTAAACTTCCACCACCACATGGCTACGGCGTCGAATAAGGCGATCGAGTGTGCGGCTAATCTTTCACGGTTAATGCCAAATGTTGGCGGACCCCGTGAACAAAAAAGAAGACTGGTGGCGAGTGTCGCCCACGCTAAAATGCTTTATGCAGCACCAGCGTGGGCCCCATCCCTGAGGAGTAAAAGATGTGTTACCATCTGTGAAAAGATACTGTCGGCGCAGAGATCGATAACAACGCGTATCATCTCTGCATATAAGACGGTATCTACGAGTGCTGTGCAGGTCCTTGCAAGTGTCCCGCCAGCAGATCTCTTGGCGAGGGAAAGGGAAGAAATGTTTCTCTTTTCTAAAGAAAGCAGTTCCTGGGATGAGGAATTAAGACCAAGCAAGGGCCTGATCCGCAAAGAAGCGAGGCACAGGCTCATAGAAAGATGGCAGGAAACATGGGATGGTGAGGGAAAAGGTCGATGGACCTATCGCCTTATCCCGGCACTCGCCACCTGGATAAATAGGAAACACGGTCAGGTTTCCTATTATTTGACTCAGGCGCTCACAGGTCACGGGTGTTTTAACTCGTACCTGTGTCGCTTTAAATTACGCGAGAACGAGGTGTGTGCATATCGCCAGTTCCCTGAGGACAACGCGGAGCACACCCTCTTCTCATGCAAAAAATGGGACTTGGAGAGGCGGGCCATGTTCGAAGGTGTAAACAGTCAAGTTACACCGGAGAATATGGTATCGCTGATGACCCATTCAGAAGAGAATTGGCGGCAAGTCGAGAACTTCATAATCTCGGTTATGTCGAGGAAGGATCTCGACGGCCGCCAAAAAGCGTAATTTAAACAGCTTTTAATTTTGTTCGTTTGTTTTTTATTAATTTATTTTGTGATTTATTTGTCCTTATACATTTTTTTAATTGTTTGTGTTTTTTTTTATTCATCTTTGTACAGTTTTATGGTTTTAATATTTTATACGCGTTTATTTTTTATTTTTTTTTATATATCCGTTTATAATTTTATCTTTTGACTTTTTAAACTTCTTAAAATCTTTTGTTTTTTATTGTTGTTGTGCTGTTATTTCCGCTTTTGTATTGAAATAGTTTTAGATTTTTTAACTATCGACGCAGGATATCGGCAAAGTACGGGGTTTTTTGGGAAATATTCAGTAAGAAAATTAAAATTCTGTATTTTTGGAGTTCGGCAGAGTACGGGAAAGTACAGCAAAGTATGGGAAAAGTACAGGAAAGTACAGCAAAATAATAGGAGATTTAAAAAATAGTTTTTTGGGAAATATTCAGTCTGAAAATTAAAATTCTGTTTTTATAAATATCGGCAAAGTACGGGGTTTTTGAGAAAAATTAAATCTGACAATAAAAATTCTTTTTTTTAGAGTTCGGTAAAGTACGTAAAAGTACAGCAAAGTATGCAAGATTAAAAAAAGGCTTTTAAAAAAAAATTTCTTTTTTAATATTTCTAAAAAATTCTTTTTTACTCACATATACTTTGCTGTACATTTCCGTACTTTGACAAACTCCAAAAATACAGAAATTTGATTTTCGGATTTAATATTTCCCAAAAAAGTTTTCTTTAAATCTCCCATACTTTGCTGTACCTTCCCGTACTTTGCGGAACTTTAAAAATTCAGAACTTTATTTTCTAATTTAATATTTGCAAACAAAAATTATTTTTTTAGTCTCCCGTGCTTTGCTGTACTTTCCCGTACTTTGCCGAACTCCAAAAATACAGACATTTAATTTTCAGACTGAATATTTCCCAAAAAGCTATTTTTTAAATCTCCCATACTTTGTTATACTTTCCCGTGCTTTGCCCAGCTCTAAAAATTCAGATTTTAAATTTTCTGATTTTATATGTCAAAAAAACTATTTTCTAAATCTCCCATACTTTGCTGTACTTTGCCGTACTCCAAAAATACAGAAATTTAATTTTCAGACTGAATATTTCCCAAAAAACTATTTTTTACTTCTCCCACACTTTGTTATACTTTCCCGAACTCTAAAAATTCAGAATTTCAATTTTCATATTTAATATTTCAAAAAAATCTATTTTTTAAATCTCCCATACTTTGCTGTACTTTGCTGTACTCCAAAAATACAGAAATTTAATTTTCAGACTAAATATTTCCCAAAAAACTATTTTTTACTTCTCCCATACTTTGTTATACTTTCCCGAACTCTAAAAATTCAAAATTTCAATTTTCATATTTAATATTTCAAAAAAATCTATTTTTTAAATCTCCCATACTTTGCTGTACTTTCCCGTACTTGGCCGAACTCTAAAAATTCAGAGTTTAAATTTTCTGATTTAATATTTTCCAAAAAACTCGCCTCCAATACTTTGTTGTAGTTCTCCATTCAAAAATATTCCCGAAAAACCTATTTTTTTGTTCCTATACTTTGCCGAACTGTCCCTGTACCTTAAATATCGTTTTTAACCATGTACATTCCAAAGTATGGGAAACGCTCATTAGCCGTACTTTACTGTACTTTGCCCATACTATTCTGTACTTTGATGGACTTTGCTGGATTTTGTCCAAACTCTCATTTCCACGCGGGTGCTTTATTTCTTGAGATACAAGCCTGCAAAGTTGATACTTGTGAAAATCTTGATAAAACCATGTATTTTTCATCTTCAAAAATTTACAATAATTTCACAAAAAATTTTTGTTTTTTGGTTTTTTGTATAGAAGCGTGGAGATAGTGTAGCTATAATTTCCAAGTTGTTTTAATAGTGTGACGTCAGAATGTATTTTCTGCCTATAATTTTTTTTTCTTTTCTCCTTCTTTTTTTTTCTTTTCCTCGATATTTTACTTTTATTACCAAACAAGATAAAATAGTACATGTAGGAAATTATTTGCTGATTAAGAATTTTAATTAAGGAAGATTTCGACTATACCAGCAATTAGTGACATCTATTAGACGTCAATTGAACTCTTTGGTTTAGAGTCAGGTGTTATTCTTAAGATAATTATTCCGATATGGTTGTCGGTAAATAATTATATTTTTGAATTTAATTTTTGATCTGAAAAAATAAGCTGCGTGAACGACTGCACTGTGCATCTGTGAGAACTCGAACCCCAGTTAATAGCTGCCTTTCGCGGGACTAACGCCTACCAATGCACCATGCCAACACAGCCTGGACGTTCACGTTTCTTATAATCTCAGATCAAGCCCATACACTAGTCGAAGAGCTGTATAGTTAATGTAGGAAATTATTTGCTGATTAAGAATTTTAATTAAGGAAGATTTCGACTATATCAGCAATTAGTGACATCTATTAGACGTCAATTGAACTCTTTGGTTTAGAGTCAGGTGTTATTCTTAAGATAATTATTCCGATATGGTTGTCGGTAAATAATTATATTTTTGAATTTAATTTTTGATCTGAAAAAATAAGCTGCGTGAACGACTGCACTGTGCATCTGTGAGGACTCGAACCCCAGTTAATAGCTGCCTTTCGCGGGACTAACGCCTACCAATGCACCATGCCAACACAGCCTGGACGTTCACGTTTCTTATAATCTCAGATCAAGCCCATACACTAGTCGAAGAGCTGTATTGTTAATGTAGGAAATTATTTGCTGATTAAGAATTTTAATTAAGGAAGATTTCGACTATATCAGCAATTAGTGACATCTATTAGACGTCAATTGAACTCTTTGGTTTAGAGTCAGGTGTTATTCTTAAGATAATTATTCCGATATGGTTGTCGGTAAATAATTATATTTTTGAATTTAATTTTTGATCTGAAAAAATAAGCTGCGTGAACGACTGCACTGTGCATCTGTGAGGACTCGAACCCCAGTTAATAGCTGCCTTTCGCGGGACTAACGCCTACCAATGCACCATGCCAACACAGCAGTCGTTCACGCAGCTTATTTTTTCAGATCAAAAATTAAATTCAAAAATATAATTATTTACCGACAACCATATCGGAATAATTATCTTAAGAATAACACCTGACTCTAAACCAAAGAGTTCAATTGACGTCTAATAGATGTCACTAATTGCTGATATAGTCGAAATCTTCCTTAATTAAAATTCTTAATCAGCAAATAATTTCCTACATTAACTATACAGCTCTTCGACTAGTGTATGGGCTTGATCTGAGATTATAAGAAACGTGAACGTCCAGGCTGTGTTGGCATGGTGCATTGGTAGGCGTTAGTCCCGCGAAAGGCAGCTATTAACTGGGGTTCGAGTCCTCACAGATGCACAGTGCAGTCGTTCACGCAGCTTATTTTTTCAGATCAAAAATTAAATTCAAAAATATAATTATTTACCGACAACCATATCGGAATAATTATCTTAAGAATAACACCTGACTCTAAACCAAAGAGTTCAATTGACGTCTAATAGATGTCACTAATTGCTGATATAGTCGAAATCTTCCTTAAATAAAATAGTACATTTTTTTTAGACTTTCAAATATTGATTTTTCTCAAATGAGATTTTTGCCAATCTCATTTTCAAACTTTCGAAACGAGAAAAATCAATATTTGTTAGTAAATAGATCTTAAAATGCATTTAAGATATCGAGAACAAGGAAGAGAGCGTAAGGCCCTTTTTGGTCTAAATTTACGTAGACGATCCCGGCGCAATAAAGATCGAGCGGCGGCAAAGCGGGAAAAACCCAAAATTCGCCTGTTGAGCGAATTTCTCTTTTTCTTTTCATAAAAATTAGGTAACACGAATTTTGCGTTTTTCTCAGTTCTATTAAAATTAATTAAATTTATTATGTGGTCAAGTGGAGTAAACAAATTAAATACCTTGGTGTGGAGTTGGATGGAAGGTTAAACTTCCACCACCACATGGCTACGGCGTCGAATAAGGCGATCGAGTGTGCGGCTAATCTTTCACGGTTAATGCCAAATGTTGGCGGACCCCGTGAACAAAAAAGAAGACTGGTGGCGAGTGTCGCCCACGCTAAAATGCTTTATGCAGCACCAGCGTGGGCCCCATCCCTGAGGAGTAAAAGATGTGTTACCATCTGTGAAAAGATACTGTCGGCGCAGAGATCGATAACAACGCGTATCATCTCTGCATATAAGACGGTATCTACGAGTGCTGTGCAGGTCCTTGCAAGTGTCCCGCCAGCAGATCTCTTGGCGAGGGAAAGGGAAGAAATGTTTCTCTTTTCTAAAGAAAGCAGTTCCTGGGATGAGGAATTAAGACCAAGCAAGGGCCTGATCCGCAAAGAAGCGAGGCACAGGCTCATAGAAAGATGGCAGGAAACATGGGATGGTGAGGGAAAAGGTCGATGGACCTATCGCCTTATCCCGGCACTCGCCACCTGGATAAATAGGAAACACGGTCAGGTTTCCTATTATTTGACTCAGGCGCTCACAGGTCACGGGTGTTTTAACTCGTACCTGTGTCGCTTTAAATTACGCGAGAACGAGGTGTGTGCATATCGCCAGTTCCCTGAGGACAACGCGGAGCACACCCTCTTCTCATGCAAAAAATGGGACTTGGAGAGGCGGGCCATGTTCGAAGGTGTAAACAGTCAAGTTACACCGGAGAATATGGTATCGCTGATGACCCATTCAGAAGAGAATTGGCGGCAAGTCGAGAACTTCATAATCTCGGTTATGTCGAGGAAGGATCTCGACGGCCGCCAAAAAGCGTAATTTAAACAGCTTTTAATTTTGTTCGTTTGTTTTTTATTAATTTATTTTGTGATTTATTTGTCCTTATACATTTTTTTAATTGTTTGTGTTTTTTTTTATTCATCTTTGTACAGTTTTATGGTTTTAATATTTTATACGCGTTTATTTTTTATTTTTTTTTATATATCCGTTTATAATTTTATCTTTTGACTTTTTAAACTTCTTAAAATCTTTTGTTTTTTATTGTTGTTGTGCTGTTATTTCCGCTTTTGTATTGAAATAGTTTTAGATTTTTTAACTATCGACGCAGGAGAACCGCAGACACAGAACAAAGTCGCAGCAGCGATAGAGTTGGAGCGCCTCCCTCGATGGCTAAAGTCTTACGACAGTTCCGAGGGAGGGTAAAGGGCTCCAAAAGAAGGGTTACGGGTTTTAGTGGGTCGGGCTGGTAGTAGGTCGCCAGTTTATTAAATTTATTATAACATTTATTTATTTATCTTTTTTTTTAAATTCCCTTTTTTTATTTTTTTTACCAACCCCACATAACCTTGGAGTGCGGAATCCAAGGTATCTGTAAACAGATTTCCCAAAATTCCCTAAGCAAAAAAAAAAAAAAAAAAAAATAATAATAATAATAATAATAATAATAATAATAATAATAATAATAATAATAATAATAATAATAATAATAATAATAATAATAATAATAATAATAATAATAATAATAATAATAATAATAATAATAATAATAATAATAATAATAATAATAATAATAATAATAATAATAATAATAATAATAATAATAATAATAATAATAATAATAATAATAATAATAAAGTGACAAAGCATGATTATAATTCAAGTAGAGCCTCAAACTTTAAAGTTGCAAGCGTTGAATCTAGTTTGTGATATTTATGTTAAAAATTTATATTTTATATGGCAGACGTACAAATTGTCAAGGGTCTATCCAGTTTTCGATACAACAAATTCTGTTTTTGACTTAAACATGGAATTACAATTTAAATGCAAAAAATGATTAGAATCATGTTTATTAAGTTTTATAAATGTAAAGATAATATATTAATGTTATATCCACAAATAAATTAATCATTTTTGGTAATATTTTTTATTACGACCATTGTAACATCGGCAAATGGAACACCCTCGGTAATTAGATTGCTAATAATAAAAATGTATGTTACAGGTATTTTAGACATTGAAAACAGATTGGCATCTCTTGAGAATTCCTGTAAGTCAGATTTACTAAGAAATGGTTAATTACACTTTAATCTTTAATTTGACTCAAGGGTATTTAATAACCTTGAGTAGTGGGGGTTGTCACATTTCGAGTAAAAATCCGAAATGGACATTTTCCCTAATGATTAAAATACTGAATAGATATTACACAAATGACCAAAATCACAAATAAACATTTCTCTCAATGACTAAAATCACGAATGAACATTTTCCCGACTGACCAAAATACCGAATGGACATATGGATGTTCTAAAGACTACCTGTATCCTCGTGCCTACTGAGTAGTCTGGATTTTCTTAAGAGATATCCTTTATCATCCAGGCGTTATGACCAAAATATTACATTTAAATATTCTTCCCAGAAGAATCTATCAAAATGTATTAATTTAAAAAATGTATTTTTTCAGTAATAGCAGGATTTGCAGAACAAAACAGGAAGCTGAATGCAATTATACATTTGGTCAGATCTATTGCCTCAGACATAAATACTCTAAGAACGGAGTTGAATAATACAGTGACATTTAGCGACGAGATGTTTAATAAGTTTCCTCTATCTTCTGTAGCTCATTTAACTGCGATAGAAGCAAAGCTAGCAACTAATGCCGAGTTTAAAAACTACTTGGTAAATTTCTTATTTATTTTAATTATTATTATTTTAATATAGCTAACCCTTTATATCATTTTATTTAAGATTACAGCAATACGTGGAGTGGGTGGCGACACAGCCCATAGATTTGTGTATGATTTAATGCTAAAGTTATTAACGAAAGATGTTGCCAAAAAGTATAGTTGGAATGGAATACACAAAAAAGTTTTCAACGCTCTTCGGTTAGCAAACGTAATAATAAGTAAGTAGAAAAAATTTCTGACAATAAATAATTAATTAAAATTTAATATTCATTTAATATAACTTAATTTTCATTTGTTTAAAATATAATCATACAATTTTTAGATAATTATTTTTTAAGATTTAAAATAAATTTAAGTTGTCATTAAATTTCGCAAAATATCACTAATTTGGCAAAACTGTTTCGAAATATTTACCTAACAGAATATATTAAATATAAAAGATTTTAACAGTTTAATATTAATAATTATTATATTTTTGTAGCTTCAATTCGTCATGAAAAGCCAGGCATTGGAAAAGCCGATATTGCCATTGAGATAAAAAAATTGTTGGAGAAGTCAGCTAGAAAAGAGTGATCAAAGCAAAAATAAATTTTTTTTGTTTTATTATTGTGACGTATGATTTTAAGTAATTTTAATGTAGTGTAAAAGTTTTGTTTACGTCAGGCAAAATCCGACGCTTTCAACAAATATAATAATATGAAATTTAATTTAATAAATTTCGCCGTCAGGCGCCAAAATATTTTGAAGCTCAATTAATAAACTACTCGACTCTTTAACAACAACCCGACAAACAACACCTCTGAGACGCTCTCAATCATCAGAGGAAATTCTGCCTGAACAAGTTGGCAAGCAGAAATGCCAACGACGAGACACGACTGGCTCAACACTGGCTCGATACTGACTCACCCAGCGATGTTCCTCAATCTCTCCTTTTTGCTGGCTTCTTGGCGGCTATTTTCCCCAGGGATAAATAGAGGAATAATCCAAAGAAAACCACTACACTTCTGTTACACTCTTTATTAATCCTCTTTCTACACAAAACTCTCCTTTTAGGCACAATACAAAATTTTACAAAACTCTTTAACACTCTCGACAAGTCCCTCAACACACTACTATTTCTACACGTCTCGTATGACAACTCTCCTACATCACTCGTAGGCCAACTACTCACTGCCAAAATGTCGGCGAAAACAAATGACACCTGTTCTTGGCTTTTTTTCACACGTGCTCGTCTTCTTCGTCTTTTCTTCTCTCTCGTTCCGCTGGCTCTCCTCTCTCTATCTCTTTTTAATAGACAGCGGCTCTGCCCTCTAGCACTTTCTCTCCTACTAACTAGCCGCGCGACACACATTCACCACTGATAGTGGGTCACACGTCAGTTTTGACTTTCTAAATTACCATACTAATTAACGATCACGGTTCAGGGATAATTCCGGCAGATGACATGACGATTCAGAATTTCGACAAAATAAAGAACGACAATTCACATCGTCACAATCCCCTCCCCATGACCGGTACTACTCCCAGTAGGACCGTCATTACCAATGACTAACTACTGTCCGATGTCAATGGCTGGCTCGCTTCACACGGCTCACGAAACTCGGCTCTCCTCTCTCTCTTTACGGCACACGGCTCACGGCTTTCGGCTCTCCTCTCTACCTCACTCGGCTCACGTAATTTGGCTCTCCTCTCTACGACACTCGGCTCTTCTCTCTACTATCTCGGCTCACGTAATTCGGCTCTCCTCTCTACTACACTCGGCTTACAAAACTCGGGTCTCCTCTCAATTTTTCTGACTACAATGCTTTCTAACATCTCTGATCTCAAAAAAAATTTTTTTTTTCTTAGGGTTGGGTCAGCTGTGACTCTCACAGCCTCTCCCCTCCCCTGGACTATAGGTACTGGGATCACATCCGTACCTTTAGTCCCACACTCGTCAGCATTGCTTTCAACTACACTTTGACAGAGTAAGCTCTTTTTACTCGGTCGGTTCTGGCACTCTTCTCACACAGTTCTCTTTCTCGGCTCTTCTTCTCTCGCTGTCGTAGCCCAAGTGTACAAGGCTTCTCTATGCCCTCCAGGCACTGCTTTCTAAGACTCTCCGTATTGCCACACAATTCTGGCAGCTTAAAAAGTTTACTCCTTGTGTTTTGCACACTAGGCATGACTCCACTTGGGCTTGCCTCAGGGGACATTGTTTGGCATAATGTCCATGTTGCTGACATTGGAAACAGATCCTCCTGGGACAATCTCTGGCCCGATGTCCTATGGACTGACACTGAAAACAAACTCCCATAAATTGCTTTGTTGCCGCTTGTGAACCATTTTGTTCTACATTTGGCAAACCAACTGGTTTGGCTCCTCCTGACACAATTCCTGCATACATGGCTGGGTATGCAATTCGCATAGGTCCTGGCAAGATTTGTGGTGGTGGTGAACTGACTACTTGGCTCTGCTCTGCTGGTTTTTGGGCTGCTGTCATAAGTGTCATGGCGTCTACACATACACTTTCTGGCTTCTCCTTTCTTTTGTCCTCCTTCGTCTCTCTACTCTCCTTGATAGAGTGGTCACTACCACTCGACTCTGACTCCTCCTCTGATGTCGCTGCTTCTGATCTTACCATTTTCTTGAATCTGCTTTCCTTCACGGCTGCTGCAGGAAAACGCATCTTCTCTTTTGGTGGAGGGGGGGTGTATCTTTCTTTCGTTTAAGTCCCTGGCCTTCTCATAATTTCTCAGGATCTTTTCCATTTGGCTCAACGATTCGAAATACAACCGGTCTAATTGACGTCTGTATGCTGGCGTCAAACCTTTGTAGGCGATCTTGACTTGTTTCTTCTGGCTAAGAGGTCGCTTCATATGACCTAAGATTAATCAAAAGCTGGTCAAATATGGTGAGATTTTCTCTCCTTTCCCTTGCGTCCTGGCCCTCAACTCGTGAATCACGTCATCGTCGTCTACCGTCACCAGATATTCATTCTTGAACGCCCTCTTGAATGATTTCCACGAATTAATTTCACGGCGCAATGACCTAAACCAACTGCTGGCAGTTTTCCGAAGGATAATTGGCAGTGCTTGCAATATTTCTTGGTCAGAAAGCTCTGACCAATCCTTACAGTCTTCCAAGCGCTCCAAGAATTCTTCGGCATTATCGTCATCACCAAAGAAATTTAAGTCCCAGTCCTTCAGTGTTCTAATCACTTTGGACCTTCGGCCGGACTTAATTTCTTTGTTTTTCCCCCCCACTACTCTGGCATTGACTCAGATCACTCTCAGATTCTGACTCACTCGTAGAGTCATCTAAGATTGATCTCCGGCTCTCCCACTGACCTCTCTTCGGTCTGTCGACCCTCTTATTCTCTCTTTGACACTCTCTACACACTCTATCACTAACACTAATTTTATCCCCACCACTAACTCTCTCGCTATTACTACTACCTTCACTGCTCTCGTACTCTTTTCCTCTATTTAGTCTGGTTTCTCTCTCCTCTTTTCTCTGCCCTTCTACTCTAGTCTTACCCAATTTCCTAACATGATCTCTTTTTCTTCCCTTTCTACTACACACACTTCTCTCAGTCTCTTTTCTCACTGGCTCTCCATTTCGTAACACTCTTTGTTGAGTTACACTGTCTTCATTCCCGCTACTTCGGCTTGACTGGCTTCTAGGGGCGGGTGTGGGCCTCACTCTATCATTTGTGTGATGTGATTGTGAGGTCTCGGCTACAGGGGTTTTTCCATGTGGGCACACGATGTGCGATTGTTGATGGTGGGTCAATTGATACCCATCACCAATCTCGGCCCTACATTGGCTTTGTTGCAACTCCCACCCCCCTCCAGAATACTGGTGATCTATCTTCTCGGCATACTCCATAAGTCTTCTTATTTCTGGCGACAAACCCAAACGCGCAACTGAATCTCGAAGGCTCTGGACATTCGGAGCCATTGTGGCTGAGGTGATGGTGTGAGGCGATGTCATGACAGTGCTCGTTGTCATACTAAATTGAGCACTGGTAGTGGTGGGAGAAACTGTCGTCATACTGGCTGTTGACATGACTGGTGGTGGGGGTGTGTAATTTGGTGTGGACATAACGTTGGTCGGACTAGGTCTACTGTACGGTGTTCCAATTTCCGATTTACTTCCCCCACTCCCGAGAGTTTTCCTGTCACAAATACGCTCAAAATTCTGGCTCGCCCCACTGTCCGATTCCTCGTCATCTGCCGATGACATCTGACCACCTCTACGATAATTGACAAATGGAAATTTATCAATTTCTGGCTCTGGGAAGGCTTCGACCAGAAAGATTTTATCGGAATTTCCGAGATCATATCTGTCACTAAATGGCACGTCGCCACCGTCGATTTGGGCTAATCTCAGCTCGGCTCTTAACAATCTCTCTCTCAAAACTTGTGGCGAACCACTGATACACAATTGGTTGTCGCAATAAGTTCGTCACTACTTGACCAATTTGCATGACTCTAATTGTTTCCCATGCTCGGCTTACGCATGGTATTTCAATTAGTTCGTTCATGCGTCTCTTGTAGTCCTGGATCTCGCTACTTGCCTTTGCCATTTCAAAATAATCAAAAAAAATTTCTAAGTTCGAATAATTTTAAATTTTCAGGGGGGGTTCACAATTAGTATACACGGCCCTGTGCTATCTTGAAAGCAAGGACGTACCTACTGAAGGAAGGCCCCCTTTTAAAATTTTTCTTTTTCTGGCAGACTGGTGACTCGACTCTCCCTCTATCTCTTCTTCTCGTTCTCTCTATGTAGCCGCTATTACTACTACTGGGCCACTTTTCCTGGCGCGCGCAAGCTTTCTCTTGACTGCTGAAATTTTAAATATCCCGTCGCGTCGTTTCTCTCGACCGTCTGGCGCACTATTTGCAGTCACGTGACTAACTCGAATTTTATTTCCGGTCTAACATGTGCTCGGCATAAAATTTTTCAGAAAATTTTTGATTTTGCCGTCAGGCGCCAATTAATTTTAAAGCTCAATTAATAAACTACTCGACTCTTTAACAACAACCCGACAAACAACACCTCTGAGACGCTCTCAATCATCAGAGGAAATTCTGCCTGAACAAGTTGGCAAGCAGAAATGCCAACGACGAGACACGACTGGCTCAACACTGGCTCGATACTGACTCACCCAGCGAAGTTCCTCAATCTCTCCTTTTTGCTGGCTTCTTGGCGGCTATTTTCCCCAGGGATAAATAGAGGAATAATTCAAAGAAAACCACTACACTTCTGTTACACTCTTTATTAATCCTCTTTCTACACAAAACTCTCCTTTTAGGCACAATAAAAAATTTTACAAAACTCTTTAACACTCTCGACAAGTCCCTCAAACACACTACTATTTCTACACGTCTCGTATGACAACTCTCCTACATCACTCGTAGGCCAACTACTCACTGCCAAAATGTCGGCGAAAACAAATGACGATTCAGAATTTCGACAAAATAAAGAACGACAATTCACATCGTCACATTATTTAAAAATGCACTTTGATAAAATTTAATAATTAAATATATTTATTATTTAGTTTCTTCCGTTAATTCAAAAAATCATATTAATAAGTTTTTTATAAATAAAACCCTCATGAAATATACTTTTCTTTTATGAATAACCAACATGTTTTATCATTTATTTATTTTAGTTTCTTTTGTTATTATTATTATTATTATTATTATTATTTTTATTTGCTTAGGGACTTTTGGGAAATCTGCCTACAGATACCTTGCATTCCGCACTCCAAGGTTATGTGGGGTTGGTATGATAAAAAAAACAAAAGGAAATATAAAAAAAGAAAAATAAATAAATGTTATAATAAATTTAACAAACTGGCGACCTACTACCAGCCCGACCCACTAAAACCCGTAACCCTTCTTTTGGAGCCCTTTACCCTCCCTCGGAAGCACAACAATAATAAAAAAAAATGTTTAATCAAGTGTAAACAGTCAAAAGATAAAATTGCAAACGGATATATAAAAAAAAGAAAAAAAAATAAACGCGTATATAATATTAAAAACATAAAACGGAATAAATTAAAATTGTATAAGGACAAATAAATCACAAAATAAATTAATAAAAAACAAACGAACTAAATTAAAAGCTGTTTAAATTACGCTATTTGGCGGCCGTCGAGATCCTTCCTTGACATAACCGAGATTATGAAGTTCTCGACTTGCCGCCAATTCTCCTCTGACTGGGTCATCAGCGATACCATGTTCTCCGGTGTAACTTGACTGTTTACACCTTCAAACATGGCCTGCCTCTCCAAGTCCCATTTCTTGCATGAGAAGAGGGTGTGCTCCGCGTTGTCCTCAGGGAACTGGCAATATGCACACACCTCGTTCTCGCGTAATTTAAAGCGACACAGGTACGAGTTAAAACACCCGTGACCTGTGAACGCCTGAGTCAAGTAATAAGAAACCTGACCGTGTTTCCTATTTATCCAGGTGGCGAGTCCCGGGATAAGGCGATAAGTCCATCGACCATTCTCCTCACCATCCCATCTTTCTTGACATCTTTGTATGAGCCTGTGCCTCGCTTCTTTGCGGATCAGGCCCTTGCTTGGTCTTAATTCCTCATCCAAAGAACTTCTTTCTTTAGAAAAGAGAAACATTTCTTCCTTTCCCTCGCCAAAAGATCTGCTGGCGGGACACTTGCAAGGACCTGCACAGCACTCGTAGATACCGTCTTATATGCAGAGATGATACGCGTTGTTATCGATCTCTGCGCCGAAAGTATCTTTTCACAGATGGTAAGTTCCCAAATGCGCCACTGGACAAATGCGCCACGGATCAATTGCGCCACTGGACAAAAGCCCCACATTTGTCATATTTGAGGAAAGTGAAAAGTTTGTTCGAGAGATGGAGCTAGGTGTTCTTGGTATAGAAATTTGTCAAGTGAATTCAATTTCTTGCCAATTTCGCTCCGTATAGTAAAAATAAATTTAAGTGAACTGTTAATTAAATGGTAATTGATTAAATATTCTATATTAATTGCGGATAACATTTTTGAGGTAAGTTGCTGTTTTTATTTTATATTATTATTATTATTATTATTATTATTATTATTATTATTATTATTATTTTTTTTTTTTTTTTTTTTTTTTGCTTAGGGAATTTTGGGAAATCTGTTTACAGATACCTTGGATTCCGCACTCCAAGGTTATGTGGGGTTGGTAAAATAAAAAAAAAAGCTTATTTAAAAAAAAAGGATAAATAAATAAATGTTATAATAAATTTAATAAACTGGCGACCTACTACCAGCCCGACCCACTAAAACCCGTAACCCTTCTTTTGGAGCCCTTTACCCTCCCTCGGAACTGTCGTAAGACTTTAGCCTTCGAGGGAGGCGCTTCAACTCTATCGCTGCTGCGACTTTGTTCTGTGTCTGCGGTTCTCCTGCGTCAATAGTTAAAAAATTTAAAACTATTTCAATATAAAAGCGGAATTAACAGCACAACAACAATAAAAAACAAAAATTTTAAGAAGTTTAAAAAGTCAAAAGATAAAATTATAAACGGATATATAAAAAAAAATAAAAATAAACGCGTATAAAATATTGAAAACATAAAATTGTACAAAGATGAATAAAAAAAACAAAACAAATTAAAAAAAATGTATAGGGACAAATAAATCACAAAATAAATTAATAAAAAACAAACAAACAAATTAAAAGCTGTTTAAATTACGCATTTTGGCGGCCGTCGAGATCCTTCCTCGACATAACCGAGATTATGAAGTTCTCGACTTGCCGCCAATTCTCTTCCGACTGGGTCATCAGCGATACCATATTCTCCGGTGTAACTTGACTGTTTACACCTTCGAACATGGCCCGCCTCTCCAAGTCCCATTTTTTGCATGAGAAGAGGGTGTGCTCCGCGTTGTCCTCAGGGAACTGGCAATATGCACACACCTCGTTCTCGCGTAATTTAAAGCGACACAGGTACGAGTTAAAACACCCGTGACCTGTGAGCGCCTGAGTCAAATAAAAGGAAACCTGACCGTGTTTCCTATTTATCCAGGTGGCGAGTGCCGGGATAAGGCGATAAGTCCATCGACCTTTTTCCTCACCATCCCATCTTTCTTGCCATCTTTCTATGAGCCTGTGCCTCGCTTCTTTGCGGATTAGGCCCTTGCTTGGTCTTAATTCCTCATTCAAGGAACTGCTTTCTTTAGAAAAGAGAAACATTTCTTCCCTTTCCCTCGTCAAAAGATCTGCTGGCGGGACACTTGCAAGGACCTGCACAGCACTCGTAGATACCGTCTTATATGCAGAGATGATACGCGTTGTTATCGATCTCTGCGCAGACAGTATCTTTTCACAGATGGTCACACATCTTTTACTCCTCAGGGATGGGGCCCACGCTGGTGCTGCATAGAGCATTTTAGCGTGGGCGACACTCGCCACCAGTCTTCTTTTTTGTTCACGGGGTCCGCCAACATTTGGCATTAGCCGTGAAAGATTAGCCGCACACTCGATCGCTTTATTTGACGCCGTAGCCATGTGGTGGTGGAAGTTTAACCTTCCATCTAACTTCACACCAAGATATTTAATTTGCTTACTCCACTTGACCTCAAATCCGTCTATCACGATTCGTGGGAGCTCATAACCACGTCTGTCTGTGACCAGCAGTGCCTCGGTCTTTTCCAGGGCCATTTCAAGACCTCTGGTATCCAGCCAGCTTTTAGCTAGTCGCAGACATTCGTTCACCAATGTCCCAAGAGCCTCCTCACTTTCGGCAGTGCACACGAATAATGCGTCGTCCGCAAAGCCGATGATCACCGCACCTTCGGGCAGATCCATTCGCAGAAAATCATCGTAAGATACATTCCATACAAATGGACCTACCCTTGAGCCTTGAGGAGCCCCACGCTGCATCTCTTCCTTGAGAGTGCAGGTGTTTCCCTCATATATAACCCACCTGTCGCTAAGATAATTATCCATTATCCGCAACAAGTAGGGCGGCATGTTTTTCTTTTCCATCGACTCGATGAGATCTTTCCATCTTGCGGAATTAAACGCGTTACGTATGTCAATTGCTACCAACGCGCAGAAGCTCTTCTTTTTCCCAGGTCCCAATTTGTTTTTTCCTGCTTTGGCTATGTCCACAACTGCCTGGATGGCATCAACTGTGGACTTGCCTTTACGGAAACCAAATTGGTGATCGGACAAACGATTCTCTTCGGTCAAGTGGCCTTGCATTCTCTGCAGAACCATATCCTCTAGAAGTTTACCCATCGTATCTAGCAGGCATATAGGCCTGTACGATAAAACATTATCTAGAGGTTTTTCACCTTTCCTTAGGAGGACTAACCTCTGTCGCTTCCAGTCGCGGAAGAACTCTCCTCTCTCAAGGCAAAGATTGAAGCATCGAAGCAGAATCTGGGGTAAAGTGTTACGATTTTAAAAGCCAGACCCCATGGGTCCTTATCGACCTCCTCGATTAGGTCCTTCCAGCTACGGCGTCGCGACTTGCGGATCTCTTTCTTGAGGTCCTTTTTCGCCTCCTTGAAAGCCTCTTTCAGCAAGGGATCTCCCTTAGATCGGGTATATGTCCTTCTTGCTTTGAGGCATTCCTTTCTCAAGGAGGCTAGCTCCTCTGACCACCAGTGCAAGGATTTTCTTACTGGAGTGGCGCCTTTGCGTGGCATTGACGCATTGCAAGCGGTGACTATCATGTTCCTCACCGCTCGCACCTCACCATCCAGACTGCTCGGCCTCTTCACCCAGCCCAAGTCCTCAATTAAAAGGGCTTCTTTAGGGACCGGCCGAACTTTTCCTTGTCGAGTCTCTTCATATTCCACGAGGAGGTTTTGCGACTAGGAGCATCCTGTCTTTTTCCTCCTCGTGTGTCTCCCATAGAGACTGAGAACTCAATGTACTGGTGGTCACTTGCGGTATATTCCTCTGAGACCCGCCAGTCGGTTATGCGGCTAAATAGTTTAGACGATGCGATTGTTAGATCTATAATTGATCCGATCGCACCTCGTCTAAAAGTCCATGTATTGCCTCGGTTTACTGCCAATAAGTCGTTTCTGGAGATCATTTCTCCAATACGAATTCCTCTCTTGTCGAGTCTCGTCTCACCCCACTCTGGCGACTTTGCGTTAAAATCACCAGTGATGATGACATCCAGCCTGGATTCTGTGAGGCTCGATTCTAGGTCTTCGATATTGGCTTCGAAGTTTGTCAGTGGGTCGTTGGGTGAGAAGTAGCAGCTATACATACGTATATTAGCCACCTCTATCCACACGAACCCACTGCTCGTCTCCAGAAACTTGTCAACCCGCAATTCTGGGTTGCACAGCTTTATGGCGGCTCTCTTCGCCTTATCCTGATACCAAGGGGCGAGATCGCTTCCTTGATACTGCTCACTGCAGAACAGGATATCGACCTCATTTTCCCTTGCTGTTTGCATTAGGAGCAACTGTGCATCCTTACTTGTATGCAAGTTGACCTGCAAAAATTTTAAGGATTTGCCCTTTTAATCTTTTGCAGTTCTTCTCTGTAAACCGGGCAGGCTCTCTTTCCGGAATCGTGATCCGTCTCTGGCTTTCCCAGGTCCAAGCATGTAAGGCACTTCGGCTTAACTTTACAGCTCTTCGCGAGGTGTCCCTCTCCGCCGCATCTCCGACAGTTTTTGCTTCTGTCGGGGCCTTTGCAGGTTCGGGTTGAGTGTCCGTATGCTAGGCACTTTTGGCACCTAGCTACTTCAACATGCTCGCGAATTGGAGCATTTATCCAGCCGATTTTTATTTTACCAAGCTTTAGCAGAGTGTTACTTTCTGCCTCTGTCAGACGTACCAGAGCAACCTTAGTTCCTCTGTATCGCGGCAAAAGTCGACACTCCATCTTCAGGTCAGGTTTACCCAGCTTTTCTCTTAGTGCTGCAGTTACCTCATCCTCTGAGGTGGCTTCGTCCAAATCCTTAATCTCTAGAGACCTTTTATTCACTAGAGGTGTGACCTCAGCTTTACCATGCAGGGCCGAAGACAGTGCATCTGCAAATTTTAAGGTCTCTCCGCCCTTTTTCACTATCACGAGAACCTCCTGTTTAAAGGTTCTCCTGATTTTCCGGATCACGGTACCCGTATCTTCTGGGTTTACCTTTGCTTTTAGCAGCGGCAAGATACCCTCATAAAGCTTTGGGTCGCTTGCCGTAATTTTAACAGCTTCCGTGCTCCTCAGCTTCAAAGGGGGCTTCGGAAGCTCTTTTTTCTCACCTGAGGGTTTCTCTTTTGGAGTCCGTTTCTTTTTGCTTTTAACAACTTTGAAGCCGTCCCCATTGTCCGCTCCGTCCTTTAAAACGGTCTCAGCATACGAACTGCCAGGACTATTTAAGGGCGCCTCTTTCGTTCCATCTAGCGACTCAGAACCAAGCTGTGGAGCATCCTTTCGCTTAATTCTTTTCCCGCTTTGAGTCGCCCGTTGCGGACTCGCATCTGGGATGTCACGACTGACGTTCTTTTGGCGCTTGAATGCCTGGTACACGCTCTTAAAAATCCCGGGAATAGCCAGAAACTGATTTGCGACATTTGATTCGTAGCATGTCAGCTGGCTATCTATTTGGCTCCCTCCAAAATCCTTGGAGTTATCTGCACCGACTATCGGGGCTTGCACCCGATCAGAATTGGTGGTGGGATTACCCTCTTTCGAGGTACCCACTTGGAGTATTTCGTTTAAAATTTTGTCCATTTCATTTGTGTTTTTTTTTAATTCTTTGTCCCGTGTCGAGGGACAATCGGGCCTTAACAGGGTACTACCATCTGGCCAAGATGGGCCCTGAACCGCCTCCGTTAGTTACATAGACGTTATAGCATTGCCGGAGCATTGATGCGACGTCTATGATATCCAAGGGCACGTGAACATGTGTGTTCGGACGTGGAGGTCGATGTGTCTCTCCAAGATAGCAGGAAGTTTCCGCAAAGGGAGTGCATCCTGGTATCTCTTCACAGAGTTTACCCTCATTATTATTATTATTATTATTATTATTATTATTATTATTATTATTATTATTATTATTATTATTATTATTATTATTATTATTATTATTATTATTATTATTATTATTATTATTATTATTATTATTATTATTATTATTATTATTATTATTATTATTATTATTATTATTATTATTATTATTATTATTATTATTATTATTATTATTATTATTATTATTATTATTATTATTATTATTATTATTATTATTATTATTATTATTATTATTATTATTATTATTATTATTATTATTATTATTATTATTATTATTATTATTATTATTATTATTATTATTATTATTATTATTATTATTTTTTTTTTTTTTTGCTTAGGGAATTTTGGGAAATCTGCCTACAGATACCTTGGATTCCGCACTCCAAGGTTATGTGGGGTTGGTGTGATAAAACAAAAAGGAGATAAAAAAAAGAAAAAATAAATATATAAAATAGTAAATTTAATAAACTGGCGACCTACTGCCAGCCCGACCCACTAAAACCCGTAACCCTTCTTCTGGAGCCCTTTACCCTCCCTCGGAACTGTCGTAAGACTTTAGCCTTCGAGGGTGGCGCTCCAACTCTGTCGCTAATGTGACTTTCTGCTTTTCTCTGCGGTTATCCTGCGTTAATAGTTAAAAATTTAAAACTATTTCAATATAAAGCGGAATTAACAGCACAACAATAATTAAAAATAACAAATGTGTAATTAAGTGTAAAAAGTCAAAAGATAAAATTACAAACGGATATATAAAAAAAGAAAAAATAAACGCGTATAAAAAATTGAAAACACAAAACTGTACAAGGATGAATAATAAAAAAAAAAAAAAAAAACACAAACAATTAAAAAATGTATAAGGACAAATAAATCACAAAATAAATTAATAAAAAACAAACGAATAAATTAAAAGCTGTTTAAATTACGCTTTTTGGCGGCCGTCGAGATCCTTCCTCGACATAACCGAGATTATGAAGTTCTCGACTTGCCGCCAATTCTCCTCTGACTGGGTCATCAGCGATACCATGTTCTCCGGTGTAACTTGACTGTTTACACCTTCGAACATGGCCCGCCTCTCCAAGTCCCATTTCTTGCATGAGAAGAGGGTGTGCTCCGCGTTGTCCTCAGGGAACTGGCAATATGCACACACCTCGTTCTCGCGTAATTTAAAGCGACACAGGTACGAGTTAAAACACCCGTGACCTGTGAACGCCTGAGTCAAGTAATAGGAAACCTGACCGTGTTTCCTATTTATCCAGGTGGCGAGTGCCGGGATAAGGCGATAAGTCCATCGACCTTTTTCCTCACCATCCCATCTTTCCTGCCATCTTTCTATGAGCCTGTGCCTCGCTTCTTTGCGGATCAGGCCCTTGCTTGGTCTTAGTTCCTCATCCCAGGAACTGCTTTCTTTAGAAAAGAGAAACATTTCTTCCCTTTCCCTCGCCAAAAGATCTGCTGGCGGGACACTTGCAAGGACCTGCACAGCACTCGTAGATACCGTCTTATATGCAGAGATGATACGCGTTGTTATCGATCTCTGCGCAGACAGTATCTTTTCACAGATGGTCACACATCTTTTACTCCTCAGGGATGGGGCCCACGCTGGTGCTGCATAGAGCATTTTAGCGTGGGCGACACTCGCCACCAGTCTTCTTTTTTGTTCACGGGGTCCGCCAACATTTGGCATTAGCCGTGAAAGATTAGCCGCACACTCGATCGCTTTATTTGACGCCGTAGCCATGTGGTGGTGGAAGTTTAACCTTCCATCTAACTTCACACCAAGATATTTAATTTGCTTACTCCACTTAAACCTCAAATCCGTCTATCACGATTCGTGGGAGCTCATAACCACGTCTGTCTGTGACCAGCAGTGCCTCGGTCTTTTCCAGGGCCATTTCAAGACCTCTGGTATCCAGCCAGCTTTTTGCTAGTCGCAGACATTCGTTCACCAATGTCCCAAGAGCCTCCTCACTTTCGGCAGTGCACACGAACAACGCGTCGTCCGCAAAGCCGATGATCACCGCACCTTCGGGCAGATCCATTCGCAGAAAATCATCGTAAGATACATTCCATACAAATGGACCCACCCTCGAGCCTTGAGGAGCCCCACGCTGCATCTCTTCCTTGAGAGTGCAGGTGTCTCCCTCATATATAACCCACCTGTCGCTAAGATAATTATCCATTATCCGCAACAAGTAGGGCGGCATGTTTTTCTTTTCCATCGACTCGATGAGATCTTTCCATCTTGCGGAATTAAACGCGTTGCGTATGTCAATTGCTACCAACGCGCAGAAGCTCTTCTTTTTCCCAGGTCCCAATTTGTTTTTTCCTGCTTTGGCTATGTCCACAACTGCCTGAATGGCATCAACTGTGGACTTGCCTTTACGGAAACCAAATTGGTGATCGGATAGACGATTCTCTTCGGTCAAGTGGCTTTGCATTCTCTGCAGAACCATATCCTCTAGAAGTTTACCCATCGTATCTAGCAGGCATATAGGCCTGTATGATGAGACTTTATCTAGAGGTTTTTCACCTTTCCTTAGGAGGACTAACCTCTGTCGCTTCCAGTCGCAGAAGAACTCTCCTCTCTCAAGGCAAAGATTGAAGCATCGAAGCAGAATCTGGGGTGAAGTGTCGATTACCAACTTTAGGATCTCGTTACTTATCCCATCGATTCCAGGCGCCTTGCCTGTTTTCAATCTTTTGCCTGCTTTTTGCAGTTCACTAAGTGTGAAGAGTTCTTCCTCTTCGACTTTGCAAAAACTCCAGTCCCTTCTAAGGTATGGCTCCGCAGGAGGAAACAAAGAACTTATTATCTTTTTGACCCAATCGGGATTGTCCAGACCGGACAATTATTATTATTATTATTATTATTATTATTATTATTATTATTATTATTATTATTATTATTATTATTATTATTATTATTATTATTATTATTATTATTATTATTATTATTATTATTATTATTATTATTATTATTATTATTATTTATTATTATTATTATTATTATTATTATTATTATTATTATTATTATTATTATTATTATTATTATTATTATTATTATTATTATTATTATTATTATTATTATTATTATTATTATTATTATTATTATTATTATTATTATTATTATTATTATTATTATTATTATTATTATTATTATTATTTTTTTTTTTTTTGCTTAGGGAATTTTGGGAAATCTGCCTACAGATACCTTGGATTCCGCACTCCAAGGTTATGTGGGGTTGGTGTGATAAAACAAAAAGGAGATAAAAAAAAGAAAAAATAAATATATAAAATAGTAAATTTAATAAACTGGCGACCTACTGCCAGCCCGACCCACTAAAACCCGTAACCCTTCTTCTGGAGCCCTTTACCCTCCCTCGGAACTGTCGTAAGACTTTAGCCTTCGAGGGTGGCGCTCCAACTCTGTCGCTAATGTGACTTTCTGCTTTTCTCTGCGGTTATCCTGCGTTAATAGTTAAAAATTTAAAACTATTTCAATATAAAGCGGAATTAACAGCACAACAATAATTAAAAATAACAAATGTGTAATTAAGTGTAAAAAGTCAAAAGATAAAATTACAAACGGATATATAAAAAAAAGAAAAAATAAACGCGTATAAAAAATTGAAAACACAAAACTGTACAAGGATGAATAATAAAAAAAAAAAAAAAAAAACACAAACAATTAAAAAATGTATAAGGACAAATAAATCACAAAATAAATTAATAAAAAACAAACGAATAAATTAAAAGCTGTTTAAATTACGCTTTTTGGCGGCCGTCGAGATCCTTCCTCGACATAACCGAGATTATGAAGTTCTCGACTTGCCGCCAATTCTCCTCTGACTGGGTCATCAGCGATACCATGTTCTCCGGTGTAACTTGACTGTTTACACCTTCGAACATGGCCCGCCTCTCCAAGTCCCATTTCTTGCATGAGAAGAGGGTGTGCTCCGCGTTGTCCTCAGGGAACTGGCAATATGCACACACCTCGTTCTCGCGTAATTTAAAGCGACACAGGTACGAGTTAAAACACCCGTGACCTGTGAACGCCTGAGTCAAGTAATAGGAAACCTGACCGTGTTTCCTATTTATCCAGGTGGCGAGTGCCGGGATAAGGCGATAAGTCCATCGACCTTTTTCCTCACCATCCCATCTTTCCTGCCATCTTTCTATGAGCCTGTGCCTCGCTTCTTTGCGGATCAGGCCCTTGCTTGGTCTTAGTTCCTCATCCCAGGAACTGCTTTCTTTAGAAAAGAGAAACATTTCTTCCCTTTCCCTCGCCAAAAGATCTGCTGGCGGGACACTTGCAAGGACCTGCACAGCACTCGTAGATACCGTCTTATATGCAGAGATGATACGCGTTGTTATCGATCTCTGCGCAGACAGTATCTTTTCACAGATGGTCACACATCTTTTACTCCTCAGGGATGGGGCCCACGCTGGTGCTGCATAGAGCATTTTAGCGTGGGCGACACTCGCCACCAGTCTTCTTTTTTGTTCACGGGGTCCGCCAACATTTGGCATTAGCCGTGAAAGATTAGCCGCACACTCGATCGCTTTATTTGACGCCGTAGCCATGTGGTGGTGGAAGTTTAACCTTCCATCTAACTTCACACCAAGATATTTAATTTGCTTACTCCACTTAAACCTCAAATCCGTCTATCACGATTCGTGGGAGCTCATAACCACGTCTGTCTGTGACCAGCAGTGCCTCGGTCTTTTCCAGGGCCATTTCAAGACCTCTGGTATCCAGCCAGCTTTTTGCTAGTCGCAGACATTCGTTCACCAATGTCCCAAGAGCCTCCTCACTTTCGGCAGTGCACACGAACAACGCGTCGTCCGCAAAGCCGATGATCACCGCACCTTCGGGCAGATCCATTCGCAGAAAATCATCGTAAGATACATTCCATACAAATGGACCCACCCTCGAGCCTTGAGGAGCCCCACGCTGCATCTCTTCCTTGAGAGTGCAGGTGTCTCCCTCATATATAACCCACCTGTCGCTAAGATAATTATCCATTATCCGCAACAAGTAGGGCGGCATGTTTTTCTTTTCCATCGACTCGATGAGATCTTTCCATCTTGCGGAATTAAACGCGTTGCGTATGTCAATTGCTACCAACGCGCAGAAGCTCTTCTTTTTCCCAGGTCCCAATTTGTTTTTTCCTGCTTTGGCTATGTCCACAACTGCCTGAATGGCATCAACTGTGGACTTGCCTTTACGGAAACCAAATTGGTGATCGGATAGACGATTCTCTTCGGTCAAGTGGCTTTGCATTCTCTGCAGAACCATATCCTCTAGAAGTTTACCCATCGTATCTAGCAGGCATATAGGCCTGTATGATGAGACTTTATCTAGAGGTTTTTCACCTTTCCTTAGGAGGACTAACCTCTGTCGCTTCCAGTCGCAGAAGAACTCTCCTCTCTCAAGGCAAAGATTGAAGCATCGAAGCAGAATCTGGGGTGAAGTGTCGATTACCAACTTTAGGATCTCGTTACTTATCCCATCGATTCCAGGCGCCTTGCCTGTTTTCAATCTTTTGCCTGCTTTTTGCAGTTCACTAAGTGTGAAGAGTTCTTCCTCTTCGACTTTGCAAAAACTCCAGTCCCTTCTAAGGTATGGCTCCGCAGGAGGAAACAAAGAACTTATTATCTTTTTGACCCAATCGGGATTGTCCAGACCGGACAATTATTATTATTATTATTATTATTATTATTATTATTATTATTATTATTATTATTATTATTATTATTATTATTATTATTATTATTATTATTATTATTATTATTATTATTATTATTATTATTATTATTATTATTATTATTATTATTATTATTATTATTATTATTATTATTATTATTATTATTATTATTATTATTATTATTATTATTATTATTATTATTATTATTATTATTATTATTATTATTATTATTATTATTATTATTTTTTTTTTTTTTTTTTTTTTTTTTTTTTTTTTTGCTTAGGGACTTTTGGGAAATCTGCCTACAGATACCTTGGATTCCGCACTCCAAGGTTATGTGGGGTTGGTAAAATAAGAAAAAAAAAAGGGAATATAAAAAAAAGATAAATAAAGAAATGTTATAAGAAATTTAATTAACTGGCGACCTACTACCAGCCCGACCCACTAAAACCCGTAACCCTTCTTTTGGAGCCCTTTACCTTCCCTCGGGACTGTCGTAAGACTTTAGCCTTCGAGGGAGGCGCTCCAACTCTATCGCTGCTGCGACTCTGTTCTGTGTCTACGGTTCTCCTGCGTCAATAGTTAAAAAATTTAAAACTATTTCAATATAAAAGCGGAATTAACAGCACAACAACAATAAAAAACAAAATTTTTATGAAGTTTAAAAAGTCAAAAGATAAAATTATAAACGGATATATAAAAAAAAAAGAAAAAAATAAACGCGTATAAAATATTGAAAACAAAACTGTACAAACATGAATAAAAAAAACACACACAATTAAAAAATGTATATGGACAAATAAATCACAAAATAAATTAATAAAAAACAAATAAACAAATTAAAAGCTGTTTAAATTACGCTTTTTGGCGGCCGTCGAGATCCTTCCTCGACATAACCGAGATTATGAAGTTCTCGACTTTCCGCCAATTATCTGCTGACTGGGTCATCAGCGATACCATGTTCTCTGGTGTAACTTGACTGTTTACACCTTCGAACATGGCCCGCCTCTCCAAGTCCCATTTCTTGCATGAGAAGAGGGTGTGCTCCGCGTTGTCCTCAGGGAACTGGCAATATGCACACACCTCGTCCTCGCGTAATTTAAAGCGACACAGGTACGAGTTAAAACACCCGTGACCTGTGAGCGCCTGAGTCAAATAATAGGAGACTTCTCCATGTTTTCGGTTTATCCAGGTGGTGAGTGTTGGAATCAGACGATAGGTCCATCTACCCTTTTCCTCCCTGTCCCATCTGTCCTGCCATGTCTCGATAAGTCTGTTTCTCGCGTATTTGCGGATGTAGTCCTTGCTAGGTCTTTTCTCTTCTGGGTACTCGGGATTATTTCTTCTTTTAAAAAGAAGAAATACTTCCTCCCTTTCCCTTGCCATAAGATCTGCAGGCGTGACACTTGCAAGGACTTGCACAGCGCTCGTCGAGACCGTCTTATACGCAGAAACGATACGGGTAGTAACACATCTCTGCGCAGACAGCATATTATCGCAAATGGTTTTGCTTCTTGTTTTAAGTGAGGGAGCCCACGCTGCTGCTGCGTAAAACAGCTTAGCGTGGGCAACACTAACCACCAGTCTCCTTTTCCTTTCACGTGGTCCGCGAACGTTTGGCATAAGTCGTGCCAAGTCTGACGCACACTTTATCGCCTTATTCAAGGCCGTCGCTATATGGTAATGGAAGTTTAACCTTCCATCGAGCTCCACTCCTAAATACTTAATATGTTTACTCCACTTGACCTCGAATTCGTCTATCACGATTCGTGGGAAACTATAACCACGTCTGTCTGTGACGAGCAGAGCTTCGGTTTTTTCCAAGGCCATTTGAAGACCTCTGGCATCCAACCAGCTTTTAACTCGCCGCAGACATTCGTTCACCAATGTCCCAAGGGCTTCCTCGCTTTCGGCTGAGCACACGACCAACGCATCGTCCGCAAAGCCGATGATGACCGCGCCTTCAGGTAGACCCATTCGCAGGAAGTTATCATAGGATACATTCCACACGAATGGTCCCACCCTCGAGCCTTGGGGGGCACCACTTTGCATCTCTTCCTTCAGAGTCCAGTTGTCCCCCTCATAGATTACCCACCTGTCGCTAAGATAATCATTCATTATCCGCAACAAGTAGGGCGGTATTCTCTTCTCCATCATCGACTGGATGAGATCTTTCCATCGTGCGGAGTTAAACGCGTTACGTATGTCAATAGCCACCAATGCGCAGAAGCCCTTCTTCTTCTTTGGTCCCAATTTGTTTTTTGCCGCTTTGGCTATGTCCACAACTGCCTGAATGGCATCAACCGTGGACCTGCCTTTGCGGAAACCAAATTGGTAATCGGATAGACTATTCTCTCCGGTCAAATGGGTTTGCATTCTCTGCAGAACCATATCCTCTAGAAGTTTACCCATCGTATCTAACAGGCAAATAGGCCTGTACGACGAGACTTTATCCAGAGGTTTTTCGCCTTTTCTTAGGAGGACTAGCCTCTGCCGCTTCCAGTCGCGGAAGAACTCTCCTTTCTCAAGGCAAAGATTGAAACATCGGAGCAGAATCTGGGGTGAAGTGTCGATAACCAATTTTAGGATCTCGTTACTTATCCCATCGATTCCAGGCGCCTTGCCTGTTTTCAATCTTCTACCTGCATTTCTCAATTCTGTAAGAGTGAAGAGTTCCTCCTCACCGACTTCGCAGGTACTCCAGTCCTTCCTAACCCACGGTTCTGCAGGAGGAAATAGAGCTTTTATAATCCTTCTGACCCAATCGGGATTGTCCAGGCCGGGGGTCTTTTGCCTCGTTCCTAATTTCTTAGTAACGATTTTAAAAGCCAGACCCCATGGGTCCTTCTCGACATCATCAATTAGGTCTTTCCAGCAACGGCGTTGTGACGCTTGAATCTCTTTTTTCAGGCTTTTCTTGGCCTCCTTAAATACTTCCTTTAGCAAAGGATCTCCCTTAGAACGGGTATAATTCCTTCTAGCTTTGAAGCACGCTTTCCGCAAGGAGGCCAGAGCATCCGACCACCAGTGCACCGAGCTTTTTCGTGAAGCGGTACACCTGCGACGCGGCATAGATGCATCGCAGGCAGCGGTGATGGTTTTCCTCACCGCTCGTACCTCTGCATCCAGGGTATTTGGCCTCTGCACCCAACCCAATTCCTCAATGAGGCGGGATTCTTCCAGGGATCGGACAAATTTCTCCTTATCGATTTTCTTCACATTCCAGGAGAGGCGTTTTCGACATGGTGCTTCCTGTCTTCCACCATTTCCTGTGTCTCCCACTGAGACTGAAAACTCGATGTACTGGTGGTCACTTGCGGTATACTCCTCAGAGACTCGCCATTCGTTAATGCGTCTGAATAGAGGAGATGATGCAATCGTAAGATCAATGATCGATCCAATTGCACCCCTCCTAAACGTCCATGTCCTTCCCCGGTTCACAATCGTTAAATTGCTCCTGGAGACCATTTCTCCGATCACTCTGCCTCTTTTATCGAGCCTTGACTCGCCCCACTCCGGCGACTTAGCATTAAAATCCCCGGTGACGAGTACATCCAGCTTGGATTCTCTAAGGCTCGACTCGAGTTCCTGAATGTCATCTTCGAAGTCCGTCAGTGCATCGTTTGGCGAGAAGTAGCAGCTGTACATACGTATGCCCGCAGCCTCTACCCAAACGAATCCACTGCTCGTCTCCAGATACCTTGCAACCCGCAGCTCAGGATTGCACACTTGAACAGCGGCCCTACCTGATTTATCCTGGTACCAGGGAGCGAGATCGTTTTTCCTGTGTTGCTCGCTGCAGAACAGGATGTCGATCCCTTTTTCCTTGACCGTCTGCATCAGGAGGGCCTGCGCCGTCCTGCAGGTGTGCAGGTTGACCTGCAGAAACTTTAAGGGTTTGCCTTTTTATGCCTCTGCAGCAATTCCCTGTAAACCGGACAAGAGCTTTTCCCGGATATATGGACAATATCTGTCTTTCCTAAATCTGTGCATGTTAAACACTTAGGTTGTTCGACGGAACAGTTCTTTGCCATGTGACCCTCACCGCCGCATCTCCGACAGTTTTTAGTTCTGTCGGGGCCTTTGCATGATCGGGTCACGTGTCCATATGTAAGGCACTTTAGGCACCTCACAACTTCCAGATGCTCTCGGACTCGGACGTTTAAACCATCCTATTCTTACCTTGCCGATCTTCAGCAGAGTCTGACTATCAGTCTCTGCCAGGCGGACCAACGCAACCTTTGTGCCACTAAAACGTGGCAGAAGTCTGCACACTATGTCCGTGTCAGGCTTCCCCAATTTCTCCCTCAAAACCGAAACCACATCCTCCTCGGTCGTAGTTTCATCGAGGCCGTTCAATTCCAGACACCTCTTGTTTACAAGAGCCGTAACCTCGGCCCTATCATGCGAGGCCGAGGCCAGAGCCCTCGCAAATTTTAAGGTGTCACCTCCCTTTTTCACAACCAGGAGAACATCTTTATTAAGTGCCCTCCTGATCCTGAGAACCTCTATATTTGACTCTTCAGGCTTCACAGTGCGTTTCATTTCAGTCACGATCTCAGCGATAGCCTTTGGGTTTTTCGCTGAGATCCTTACTGCCTCTGTATTTCTCGGCTTTGAAGGATACTTTTGGAGCTCCTTCTCTTGTTTCTTTTTTAAGGCCTTCTTTTTGGCCTTTGCCTTTTTATCGATGACAGCGGCAAAGCCGTCGCCATCTACTTTGTCATCCTTTGAGACCACTGAAGCGTGAGTCTCTTTGACTATTTTCTCGGCTGCTCCTCCACTACCTGGCTCCAACGGAAGGGTTTGCGTAGGTACTTCCTCGCACTTCCTCTTCTCAGACTGGCCATCAGGATGTGGACTCGCATCCGGACTATTCCCGTTCCTTGGGCGCTTCTTATCATTAAATGCACCGCTCTGACCCGCCGCAGCACGCTTGTGTGATGGTGTTACACAGTTCGCGTTTGTTGGCTCCGGGATTATAAAGGGCTCGGGGATAAATCGCATGTTCTTGCGAATTATCTCGTGCACCTTTCCCAACGCCAACATTCCGTCCTGGACGTCCTTGCTAATGTTTTTCTGCTTTTTGCAGGCCCGCCACATACCGTCGAGTATTTTAGGCATTAGTTCGACCTGCTCTACAACATTTTTTTGGAAACTGTTAAGTCCCTTCTCCGCAGAATTTTCGTTTTGGCCCCCCCCAAAATCCGTGGGGCCTGCGACGGTCTTTGAAAGATCGACGGGAGTATTGTCCCCTTGCGGGGTTCCTCCTTGGGGTAATTCATTTAAACTTTGACTCATCTTCATTAGTATTTTGGTTTTTATGTCAGGGAACCACCCTGTTGGTTGTCCTTTAGTGAAAAGCCCCGCCACCACGGCAAGGTCTACCGAACATATCCAAGATGCCAGTCGTGTCTGGCAGCGGACCCACTTCTCCCAGTACATCAAAGAAGTCAATGACGTTTGGCAGTGGATCCGCTTCTCCCAGCACGTCAAAGACATCTATGATGTTCGGTAGTGGACAACCCGGCGGGGATTATTATTATTATTATTATTATTATTATTATTATTATTATTATTATTATTATATTATTATTATTATTATTTATTATTATTATTATTATTATTATTATTATTATTATTATTATTATTATTATTATTATTATTATTATTATTATTATTATTATTATTATTATTATTATTATTATTATTATTATTATTATTATTATTATTATTATTATTATTATTATTATTATTATTATTATTATTATTATTATTATTATTATTATTATTATTATTATTATTATTATTATTATTATTATTATTATTATTATTATTATTATTATTATTATTATTATTATTATTATTATTATTATTATTATTATTATTATTATTATTATTATTATTATTATTATTATTATTATTATTATTATTATTATTATTATTATTATTATTATTATTATTATTATTATTATTATTATTATTATTATTATTATTATTATTATTATTATTATTATTATTATTATTATTATTATTATTATTATTATTATTATTATTATTATTATTATTATTATTATTATTATTATTATTATTATTATTATTATTATTATTATTATTATTATTATTATTATTATTATTATTATTATTATTATTATTATTATTATTATTATTATTATTATTATTTTTTTTTTTTTTTTTTTTTTTTTTTTTTTTTTTTTTTTTTTTTTTTTTTTGTAGTCGGAAGTGGAAAATCTGCGAATTCAGATACCTGGGTAATGAATTCCAGGTTATGTGGGGATGACCGCTCTTGTTCTGGTCTACCCACTAAAAACCACTCCCGTCTTAATTTGGGACACTTGATCCACCTGCGGAACTACCGTCAGGCCTTCAACTTCGCAAGTGGTGGTCCCCTTGTCCTACTCCTTAACTGGGCCTTAATCCGCTCTAGCTATGTGGGAACGTGGGTGGGAGGAAAACTAAATGATTCCCTCCCCCCCACGCTCACACACAGCCGAGCACTGGATTCCTCCGGTCAACCTCGTCTTCCGTCTCTATCTTTTTCTTTCATTACTTTAATAATGAAGGATTCAATATGCCTCCACGAGTCCACGTTCTGAACCATGGTAGACACCATGTTATCGGCGTTGATTTCAAAGCCAACTGCCGTAAACATGGCCATTCTATCATGGCTCCAGTGCCCGCAATAAAAGAGAGTATGCTCCGCGTCATCTACTGCAGCGTCACAGTAGGCGCATTTTGCTACTCTCTTAATCTTAAACCTATGAAGGTACTGTCGGAAACATCCGTGACCTGACAACACTTGTGTCAGGTAGTAGCCAACTTCACCGTGCTTTCTTCCTAGCCAAGTGGCGAGGTTGGGGATCAGGCGATATGTCCACCTTCCTTTAAGATCCCCATCCCATCTCTCTTGCCATTGTTCAAGGAGTCTACATCTCGCCTCTTTGCGGATAACCGCTTTGGCGAGATTTCTACTCTGCTCTTGCGAGGTAACTAGATCTTTGTTACGCTGAAAGACTTCCTGTCTTTCCCTCGCCAGTAAGTCCACTGGCGGGAGACTCGCAAGAACTAAAGCAGCGCTCGTTGAAACTGTTCTGTAGGCTGAAACTACTCTCCGCGCACAACCACCCTGTGCGGAGAGTAGCTCGTCAGAGATGCCGCGGTTCTTTAGGGACTCAGCCCATGCAGGGGCAGCATAGAGCTGCTTTGCTTGAACCACGGTCGCCACTAATCGGCGTTTCTTTTCCCTGGGGCCACCGACATTGGGCATCATCCTAGAAAGGTTTCCCATACAGTCGGCGGCATTCAGTGACGTGATCTTAGAATGTTGGTCGAACTTTAATTTTCGATCCAACGTCACTCCCAGGTACTTTAAACTGTTTCCCCAGGAGACTTCAGTCTGTCCTATTCGAATCTTCGGGACCTCAAAGGATCTTTTACCTGTGACAAGCAAAGCTTCTGTCTTCTCTGTAGCCATTTGTAGGCCGTTGAGATCTAACCAGAGCTTTGCTCGTCTCAAGCTTTCGTTGACCCTTATTTCTAGAATCCGAGAAGTCCGCGCGCCACACACTATAATGACGTCATCCGCAAAGCCGACCATTATCGTATCTTCAGGTAACTCAATTCTAAGGAAGTCATCGTACATGATGTTCCATATGAATGGACCTACCTTTGATCCTTGGGGAGCTCCGCATGTCATTTCATGTTTGAGATGACATGCATCGCTCTTGTATTCAACCCATCTGTCGCTAAGATAGTTGTCTATCATTCGCAACAGATAGGTTGGTACCCCTTTACGACGCATCGCCTTGATGCAATTGTCCCACTTTGCGGAGTTAAATGCATTACGTATGTCGATGGAAATAAGCGCGCAGAATCCCTTCTTCTTGTCCTCTTTGACTTTCCTCGCATGGTTTACAACAGTGAGTATTGCGTCAACTGTTGACCGACCTTTACGAAAGCCAAAATTGATTCTCCGATAGGCTATTTTTGCCTATCAGGATTTCCTGAAGTCTCTGCAGAACCATTCCCTCTAGAAATTTGCCCATCGTATCCAATAAACAAATTGGTCTGAACGATGTGACTTTATCCAGAGGTTTATCGCCTTTCCTGAGAAGGACCAACTTCTGCGTTTTCCAGTCACCGAAGAACTCTCCGGCAGTCAAGCACGTATTAAAGACGTCAAGAAGCAACTCAGGATCCACTGCGACAATCTCTTTTAAGATTTCGCTCGGTATCCCATCATTGCCTGGTGCTTTGCCGTTTCTTAACGTCTTTGCCACCTTTTTTAATTCCTCAATCGTGAAGAGCTCCTCGTCTCGTACTACGCAGTGAGTGTAGTCCTCTCTGGGGCTAGGTTCCGCATAGGGAAACAGTGTCTTTATGATTTTCAGGACCCAAATCGGATCATCCAAACCAGGGGTTTTATGCCTTGTCACTAATTTCTTAGCGACAATCTTAAAGGCCAAGCCCCACGGATCCTTCTCGGAGTCTCCGATTAGGTCCTTCCAGCAACGGCGTTGGCTACTTTTCACGGCCTGCTTAAAAGTACGCCTGGCTTTATGCCATGTTTCCCGCAGCTGGAGGTTTCCCTTTGAATGGGTAAAATGCCTCCTTGCTGCGTGGCATTCTCTTTTAAGACAGGCCAATTCTTCATTCCACCAGTACATAGATCCCTTTCCCGTTTTTCTTTTCTGCCGGCGAGGCATAGAGTGATTGCAAGCTTGAACAATCACCCGCCTCGCCTCTCGCACTATACCCTTTAAAGAAGCTGGTTTCCTCACCCAGTTTGATTTGCGAATAAGTCGCGACTCTTCTAGGGATTCCGCCAGCTTCTCCCTGTTCAGTCCCCTGAGGTTCCAAGAGGCTCCCTTGCTACCATTTTTTGGTGCGGTACGTCCTCGAAGTTTTTCCTCAGAGACTAAAAACTCTATGTACTGGTGGTCACTCAATGTTTCCTCATCCAGTACCCTCCATTCTTTAATTCTGCGGGCTAGGCGGGGAGATGCGATTGTTAAATCAAGGATAGATCCCGATTCTCCCCTCCTGAACGTGAACTCGTGGCCCCGGTTTAACACCACCAGCCCATTCGTTGCCAGCATGTCGGAAACCAAGATTCCTCTCCTGTCCTGACGAGTCTCTCCCCATTCCGGCGACTTACTATTGAAATCTCCCGCAATGAGGACATCCCCGTCAAAAGCTCTCACACTTTCTTCAAGAGAACGAATCTCAGTGTCGAATTTTCCGAATGGGTCGTTGGGCGAGAAATAGCAGCTATATATACGAATACCTGCCACGTCCGCCCAAACAAACCCCTTGTCTGTACCCAAGAATGAACCGGTGGTGATACCCGGATTGCATATCTGTATTGCCGATCTACCTGATGAGTCTTGAAACCAATTCGAGAATCCTTGCTTCTTATACTGCTCACTAATAAGCAGTATATCCACACCTCTCTCTCTGGCAGACTGCATCAGGAGATTTTGGGCAACACTTCCTTTTCTGAGGTTAACCTGGAGAAATCTTACCTCTTCTGTTTCAACCTTTTCAGTTCCTCCCTATAGACAGGGCAGGACCCACTTCCTGGAGCGTGATTTGTCTCCTTTATCCCTTTATCCTCACAAGTTGTGCAGTGGAATTCCTTCGCACAATTCTTGTGAGAATGGTCTGAAGATCCACACTTCCAGCAGTCTTTACTCCTATCGGGTCCTTTACAGACCCTTGCCAGATGTCCGTAGCTCAGGCATCTGTGACATCTGTCCACTTCAACTCTACTGCGAATCCTGCAGTTTATCCAGCCTACCCTTACCTTACCGGCCTTAAGCAGAGCATCAGCATCTGCTTCTGGTAGTTGGACTACTGCCATCTTTACGGCTCCGCGCAGAGTCAAAAGTCTGCAGGACACCTCCAATTCGGTTCTATCTAAAGCCTTTTTTAAAGCCTCAGTCACACCTTCAATCTCTGTTGTCTCGTCCAGATCTCTAATTTCTAGTGACCTTTTTGTCACCAGGGGTGAGACACTAGCTTTCCCTTTCAGGGCCTCGGTCATTTTATTGCTGAACGTCGAGAAGCTCTGTCCCTTCTTAAGAACGAAAAGCAAATCTTGCTTCTTCGTTCTTCTAATGGACAGAACTTCTGTTTTTGTTTCTGCAGGGTTGACCGTCTTAAAAAGCTCGTCTATAATTTCTGTCGGCGGCGCTCTTCCGTCTTCCATAGACACTTTGATTGCGTCAGTGTTCCTCTTCATTTTTCCTGGGCCACTTCGTTCCTTTCTTGTTGCCTGATTGTTTTTATCTTTTTTCTTTCTCTTCTTTTTCTCCTTTTCCGAGACAACCTCGTTCCAACAACCGTCGGGATTTTTTTCCCCTGTCGGAATGTCGGATGACTTTGCTGTCATCTGAGTTATTTCAGAAGCCAGCTTCTTTGGCTGTCGGTCTTCTGGTGAAGTTGATGCTCCTCTCTTTGTGCTCGTAGAAGAGGGAGTTTTACAAACTTCAGTTTGTTTCGGTGTGCTCAAAGGCGTTTTCGAGCGTGCCATTTGCGTCACACCTACATTTCTGGTCATTGGTCTTTCCATTGACTTCTGAAGCTTATCCGCTGAGGATCGGAGGGCAAGACCCGCACTCCTAACACCAGAGAAGATTTCCTTTGCCTCTGACATGAATTCCCTTACCTCAGTCGGTGTATTCTTTCTGAAGGAATTCTCCATTGCCAAGAGGGTCTTTTCCAGGGCTTCGTTCTGGAGTCTCTGTTCCGCCATGATGCCAAGCATTATTTTCCAAACATCGGCCCACGGCGGGGCCGGAGGAAAACCTTGTCTTTTGGTACTCATCTCCTTGTGTTGCTTCTCTTTACCAAGTGTCACTGAATCATTGTCAGCCACGATATCAAGAGATTCCGTTTCTCCAGTTTCCATTTCCTCGTTTTCAACATTTTTCATAATTTCATTCTCCATGTAATAGTTTAACCAGCGCATCGTCTGTGGAGGGGCGGGTCGGTATAGTTGGGAACGGGTGTACGCTCGGACGTATCCTACCCCAGTTCCCTGAGGCCCAACCACCGCTTAGCCGGTCCCGGAATACACGGACGGACCGGACTCGCCCGGAGCAATATGGATTCCGACCTCCATATTCACCACAGACTCTCCTGATCAGGGTCCCGAAGGGGCTGGCTCCTGATTCCTTACCTCGGATGTAATTGTGTGTAACCCATATATGTGTAGAGAGGTGTATGTGTAGAGTGTACTGTTTGGTTGCCCTTTGGTGGAAAGCCCCGCCACCACTGCAAGGTCCACCGAACATATCCAAAATGACACTCGAGTCTGGCAGCGGACAGGCATCCCACCCCGGTGACCAACGCCGTCAAGAATGGCAGTAATGTCTGGACTAAGGATATGCATCCAGACCCAGCACACCCATGCCATCAAAGACGGCAGCCGCGCCCGGGAGAGGATAATCATCCGCTTCTCCCAGAACATCAAAGACATCACCGATGCTCGGCAGTGGACAACCAGCGGCGGAGATTATTATTATTATTATTATTATTATTATTATTATTATTATTATTATTATTATTATTATTATTATTATTATTATTATTATTATTATTATTATTATTATTATTATTATTATTATTATTATTATTATTATTATTATTATTATTATTATTATTATTATTATTATTATTATTATTATTATTATTATTATTATTATTATTATTATTATTATTATTATTATTATTATTATTATTATTATTATTATTATTATTATTATTATTATTATTATTATTATTATTATTATTATTATTATTATTATTATTATTATTATTATTATTATTATTATTATTATTATTATTTTTTTTTTTTTGCTTAGGGACTTTTGGGAAATCTGCTTACAGATACCTTGGATTCCGCACTCCAAGGTTATGTGGGGTTGGTATGAAAATTAAAAAAAAGAAAAATAAATGTAAATTTAATAAACTGGCGACTTACTGCCAGCCCGACCCACTAAAACCCGTAACCCTTCTTCTGGAGCCCTTTACCCTCCCTCGGAACTGTCGTTAGACTCTAGCCTTCGAGGGTGGCGCTCCAACTCTGTCGCTATTGCGACTTTCTGCTTTTCTCTGCGGTTATCCTGCGTTAATAGTTAAAAATTTTGAAACTATTTCAATATAAAAGCGGAATTAACAGCACAACAATAATTAAAAATAACAAATGTGTAATTAAGTGTAAAAAGTCAAAAGATAAAATTATAAACGGATATATAAAAAAAGAAAAAATAAACGCGTATAAAATATTGAAAACACAAAACTGTACAAAGATGAATAAAAAACACAAACAAATTAAAAAATGTATAAGGACAAATAAATCACAAAATAAATTAATAAAAAACAAACGAATAAATTAAAAGCTGTTTAAATTACGCTTTTTGGCGGCCGTCGAGATCCTTCCTCGACATAACCGAGATTATGAAGTTCTCGACTTGCCGCCAATTCTCCTCTGACTGGGTCATCAGCGATACCATGTTCTCCGGTGTAACTTGACTGTTTACACCTTCGAACATGGCCCGCCTCTCCAAGTTCCATTTCTTGCATGAGAAGAGGGTGTGCTCCGCGTTGTCCTCAGGGAACTGGCAATATGCACACACCTCGTTCTCGCGTAATTTAAAGCGACACAGGTACGAGTTAAAACACCCGTGACCTGTGAACGCCTGAGTCAAGTAATAGGAAACCTGACCGTGTTTCCTATTTATCCAGGTGGCGAGTGCCGGGATAAGGCGATAAGTCCATCGACCTTTTTCCTCACCATCCCATCTTTCTTGCCATCTTTCTATGAGCCTGTGCCTCGCTTCTTTGCGGATCAGGCCCTTGCTTGGTCTTAATTCCTCATTCAAGGAACTGCTTTCTTTAGAAAAGAGAAACATTTCTTCCCTTTCCCTCGCCAAAAGATCTGCTGGCGGGACACTTGCAAGGACCTGCACAGCACTCGTAGATACCGTCTTATATGCAGAGATGATACGCGTTGTTATCGATCTCTGCGCAGACAGTATCTTTTCACAGATGGTCACACATCTTTTACTCCTCAGGGATGTGGCCCACGCTGGTGCTGCATAGAGCATTTTAGCGTGGGCGACACTCGCCACCAGTCTTCTTTTTTGTTCACGGGGTCCGCCAACATTTGGCATTAGCCGTGAAAGATTAGCCGCACACTCGATCGCCTTATTTGACGCCGTAGCCATGTGGTGGTGGAAGTTTAATTTCCCATCTAACTCCACACCAAGATATTTAATTTGCTTACTCCACTTGACCTCGAATCCGTCTATCACGATTCTATTCGATTATTATTATTATTATTATTATTATTATTATTATTATTATTATTATTATTATTATTATTATTATTATTATTATTATTATTATTATTATTATTATTATTATTATTATTTTAAGACACTTTTTTCGCCTGGTTTCCTGAATATTTACTCTTTTTTTTCTTACTGTTCTGCATCCAGTTTTGTGGACCAGCCAAACTATAATTTCAAAAAAGTATAATTATTACACATTAAAACCTAGAATGATTGCAAAAGGCTAAATATCACATTTTTATAAATTTCAATATTTACGTTTTGATTTTGCTATTGCTCTTTGTCTTTTGTCTTCCTACATTTAACAAAATTAAGTTAATTTTAATAGATTTTAGTGAAAGTATTTACTTTGTAAGTTTATAATCTGTTATAAAAGAGGATCACGAGAAATAGAAATCGTAATTTATTATATATTCTATTAAAGTTAATTAATTTACTCTGAACAGGTGATGGAATTCCTTCCGAATAGCTGTTAATTTCTGATTTAGAATCTACATCGGATCGATTATTTGAATCTGACAGATGATTGTTGTCTGATAGATCATCTGAATGTGACTGATGATCTGAAGCTGATTGATTATCAGAATCTGATAGATTTTCTTTACCTAATGATTGATCTGCTGATTTATCTAATGATTCTTAATGCTCGAAATCTGAATATTGATTTTCATCTCGCAGATGATCTTTATCTAATAGATGATTTGCACCTGATTGAAGAGTTGAAACGGATAGATGATCTGCATTGGGGAGAGAATCTTCATCTGGCTGGTGACCTAACACAGATATATGATCTACATCTAATAAATGATCTGTATGTGAAATATGCCCCCGTATTGGAAATTGATCTGCTCCTAATAGATGATATAAATTTAATTAATGTTTCTTAAAATTAAATAATAAAAACTTAGTAAAAATTATATCAAATTTGTCGTGTATGTTAGGCTAAAATACAGCCTTCATAATTTAGGTTGTTAACAAAAGAAGTATTTATGTAATTTATAAAATACTCACTCCCATTTCTTTCTTGCTCAATAGTATCGATACTGTGTAGAGAATCACCATATGATTTAGGATCTGCAACGAAATTAATTTTTAGATTAAAAAATGTATTACTTTTATTTAGTTCCAAATATATTATTAAATACTGCTTTATAAGTGCATAAAAAAGGAAATATTCTGGAAGTAAACAGAAAAGCAACTATTTACCACTTTTATGATGATGTACTTCAGCAGCAACAGTAAAATTGTTTTTTGGAAATGGAACGATTCTTTCAGCTAGATCTTTATTCCACGTATTTTCTTCTTCTTCTTCCGAAGATCCTACAATCTGTTGATGTACCTTTTTCTTTCTTCTCAAAGGTAACTTCTTACTCGGATTTTCGTCTTCATCAGATGAATTAATTCGCTTCTTTGCTCTACTCTGTCGAGATTTTTTTAATCTACCTTCGCTTTTTAAGGCACTGCTCTCTCCGTGTGGTGTTTTTAAAACGATATTTAACATATTCACGGCTTTCACATATGTATCTAGCATAGAGATAACAGATGAGAGAAATAGCATTTTTTCTAAATTAAAATTATTTTATTATTATAAAATTAATAAATGATTTAAAGGACATTAGTACATAATTCAAATATTATATTTTCTGACGAAAACTTGATTCCTTATAAAAAATGTATAATTACTTTAAAAATATATAATTCGAAGAGCAAAAAACATTTTAGGTTAATCATTTATTCAGTTAATTATTATAATTATTATTTGATATAATTTATATATTAAATTCAATTTCAAATATTATATAAAAAGAATGAGTGTTTTGAAATATATTGTTATTTTAAATACCTACCTGTTTTACAAATAATCCTTCTAATCTCATATTGACACCAATTCTTTGCAGGATCCTTTTGAGTTGCAATCACTTTACCAATTTCGAATTTACTTTGTAATATAGGATAGTAACAGAACGTACTTTTTCCTTTTTGAAAAATCCATTTTGTGCAGGCAATACAAGTTTCTTCTGCTTCTTTTAAAGAAATTATTGAAAACGACATATTTATAATAAATATCTAACCTGTTACAAATAAACATAAAAAGTGCAATGTTTACTTGTTACCTAGTAACAAAGATAGAAATGTACATTGCCTTCTGAAGTTTTCGATTATTCCCGTTATTAACGGGAATTATTATTAACGTTTATAAATATTTCAAAAAATATACATAAATATGGAGGATTTCACGGGAACTGATCCGGCCTCATACGTTTACACGTCATACTTTGATGACTTGTAGTTTGCTTTAAAAAAAAGATGCAAATTAGATAAAATATGTTTTGGAAAGGGGTTTTCATGTACTTTTAAATAAAGATGTTAGTTTTTTTTAAAAAAAATTTTTTGACCTTGAAAATTAAAAATTAAAATTTAATTTTAATTTTTTTGTACAATCGGTATTTTAAAAAATTTGTTTTTTTATTTAGAATGAAAGCTGAGCTCTTTTCCTATCAAAAAACATATCTTCCCAAAATGGGACTAGAATTATGAATTCTAGTTAATTAATTTTACAAAAAAATGAAAATTAAATTTTAATTTTTAATTTTCAAAGTCAAAATTTTTTTTTTTAAACTAAAATCTCTATTTAAAAGTACACGAAAACCCCTTTCCAAAACATATTTTATCTAATTTACATCTTTTTTTTAAGCAAACTACAAGTTATCAAAGTATAACGTGTAAACGCATGAGTCCTGTGCAACATGTGATACAAGCCTCATGCGTTTACACGTCATACTTTGATAACTTGTAGTTTGCTTAAAAAAAAAGATGTAAATTAGATAAAATATGTTTTGGAAAGGGGTTTTCGTGTACTTTTAAATAAAGATTTTAGTTTAAAAAAAAAATTTTTTTTTGACCTTGAAAATTAAAAATTAAAATTTAATTTTCATTTTTTTGTAAAATTAATTAACTAGAATTCATAATTCTAGTCCCATTTTGGGCAGATATGTTTTTGATAAGAAAAGAGCTCAGCTTTCATTCTAAATAAAAAAAAATACCGATTGTACAAAAAAATGAAAATTAAATTTTAATTTTTAATTTTCAAGGTCGAAAATTTTTTTTAAAAAAACTAACATCTTTATTTAAAAGTACATGAAAACCCCTTTCCAAAACATATTTTATCTAATTTACATCTTTTTTTTTAAAGCAAACTACAAGTTATCAAAGTATGACGTGTAAACGCATGAGGCCAGATCAGTTCCCGTGAAATCCCCCATATATATTTGCTGAAAATATTTTGAATACAATTATAATAATATTCTAATAACTTTATTAATTGCCGACGTCATAAAAGAAGTGACATTTTAGTAAGTATTTAAAAATAGCTATTTTAACCTTCAAATATTATTTAACAATTTTTATATATTACTTTAGTTAACATCGATATAATTTATAATACTGATTGAATTTTCTTTTGTCAGATATATATTAAAAGTAAAATGTATCTTGACGAAGGAAGTGATTGACGTCGAAATTAATGAAGTAGAATTTGAGTAAGTGTTTAATCTCTTAATAGTTTATTTTTAACTTTGAAATATTAACGCAAAGTTTTTCTTTATTTTAAGTTACACAGATATGAAATTTATATTTTTAAAATTCTAATAGTTTTATTAGAATTCGTCCAGAATTCGGGTTACATTCAAATATAAATTCATATGGCTTTTGGAAACAGTTTTCGTCCGAAATAAATACAGAAATTTCAATGCAATTCTGGCCTTAATATAGACGGGAATTTATTGTAAAAATTCCGGTAGGAATTTGCTATTAATTTTACTAATAAGTCGTTAAAAATAGATAAAAGCCCGAACGAATTTTGTAAAAAATTCGCGCAGAAAAAATATAAAAATATATATATAATTTTCAGGAATCATTACTACCGAATTTCTAGCGGAATTTTTGTATAAAATTATGGAATAAATCGTTAGAAATTCAGAAAATTCGCTCGGAAAAGTTTTCGGAAATTATTTTAAAAAATTTACAGCAATTATTACGTGCGGAATTACTACCATATTCCTAGCGCAATTTTTACGAAAAATCCCTGTAGATATTAGGACCAGAATTCCATTTAGATTTCTGTATGTGTAAAATTCTGAACGAATTCAGAATCGTAATGTACGGAAGTATACAGATCGTCATAAGAGGAGATTAATTTAAAAAGATTAAAAATTGCTCTTGAAAATAATTACTGAACCAGATATTGAAAACTTAACATCTTCTGCATGTTCGGATGATGATGATCAAGAAAAGGAATTTAATGTTGATAATAACAATGATAATTATTGTACAGGACATGTTTATCAAGATGAGGAAATGTTTAATGTTAATAATAATATCAATAATGACTGTGCAGATTATCATGGATCTCCATCCGATAGCATTCTTAGTTCCAGTGATATTAGTTTTTCTAGTTTTTCCAACGATCAGTCAACTTCACCACTAAACACATTATCTGAAATGTCTTCAGCTGGTTCAATGTGCTCTGATTTCGACAAAAATAGTGCTGATGATTTTAAACAAAATGCTACAGAAGAAGGAATTTTTCCTCAAACTACAACTTTCTTTGAAAAAACAAAACTTTTCATACATGAATTACGGAATTGGTCTATTAGATATAAATTACCTCTCATTGCATTAAGTATATTATTGTTGATTCTTCGTAAATATACAGATCACGTTTTACCGAAAGATTCTCGCACTGTCATGAAAACACCGAAAGTAACCGAAATAATACCTATGGAGGGAGGAGAATACTGTCACTTCAATCTGTCTGATATAATTTCCCAAATAATAGACGAACGTTTAACAAAAGGAATACCAATAGATGTTATAAACTTAACAATCAACATAGATGGATTACAATTATATAAGTCAAATTCCAAATCTGCTTGGCTAATTTTATGTTCTGATGACATTACAAAAAAGGTATTTTTAGTTAAAGCTTTTTGCGGTGCGGGCAAACCAAAAAATTCTTCTGAATTTTTGAAGTTTTTCAAACAAAATATTATGGATTTAACTAAGAACGGAATTCAAACTGAAAGTAATAAGAAGGTTGAAATAAATGTATATGCTCTCATTTGCGACACTCCAGCAAAATCCTTTGTTTTGAATATAAAATCACATAACGGTTATTATAGCTGCACAAAATGTAAAATTAAAGGGAAATGGATTGTAAGGAATCGCAAAAAAAGATCGTATATTACTTCGCGTGGAATAAAAAGAAAAATATATAAGAGCGGTTGCGTATGTTTTCCTCCGTCAGGAAAAAAAGAAAAACTTCGAACTGACGAAGAAATGGCTAAATACAACCCTAACAATGAATTTTAAAAAGGTGAAAATATATTTGCTGATATTCCACGATTTGGTTTAGTGACGTGTGTGCCTCTAGATTACATGCACCTTTTTCTGTTAGGAGTCGTTAAAAGGATAATATGGCTGTGGTTACAAGGACCATTGAAATTTAGACTCAGTAAATATGAAATAAAACGCACCAATAAAAATCTGGAGAATTTGCAAACTTCAAAACCAGAAGAATTTAAGAGGCGTCCAAGACCTATATCGGAATTTAGATTATGGAAGGCTGTAGAATTTAGACAATTCCTCTTGTATACTGGACCTGTTATTTTAAAAGGTATTATCAAAGATGAAATGTACAATTTTTTAGCATTACACGTTGCAACGAGAATTCTACTTTCCCCAAAACTTGTGACTATCTCAGAAAATATTGACTACCTTGAGAAATTATTGGAAAATTTTGTAAAAAATTTTTAATTATTTATGGCGAAAAATTTGTCTCTCCTAATATTCACAATCTCCCACATATTTGTAATGACGTTAGAAAATACGGAGTACTTGATAATTTCAGCGCTTTCAAATTTGAAAATCACATGTCTTTCATAAAACGTTTAATTAGAAAACCAAATCAAGAGCTTCAACAATTAGTGCGCAGGTCTGCTGAAATAGAAAAAATTCAAACTTCTAATGATAAACAAGACAATCTAGTAAACATTCTAAAAATGAGCCATTCGAAAGGACCATTACTGGAAAGAGATGCAGGTGTTGTCAAACAATTTCACAAACTGACTACGAATTCATACACTATAAATTGTAAAACTGAAAGAGATAATTGTATTCTTCTAAAAAATGGGATTATTGCTTTAATCTTAAACATTGTAAAATATGCGGATAGGAGAACTTTTTTTATTGGCAAAAAACTAAGGCAAATCGATTCTCTATATAAAAATCCAGTGGATTCCAAATTATTAAACATTGTAAGAGCATCTGTGGAAGATCATTCTCTTCAATTGTATCCAATAAGGGATTTTCGTAGTAAAATGTGGAAAATGGAATTAGATCAAAATCTTATTTTGTGTCCACTCCTTACATGTTGAAAGTAATCCCATAGAAAACAACTAACAGAAGTTACAAAATTAACGTCTTTATGTTTAAAACGCTGTTCATTTCTACTTCCAATGGATTTAAATATTAATTTATTTTTGCTAACCATAGAGACATTGTCAATTTTTTAATAATGTTAAATTATTTTGAATAATTTTTCTAAATTATGTTTGATGCGTTACAAATTGTATATTTTTAGAAAACATTTATATTTAATATTCACTTTTTTACCCATAAACTAATTCCATAATTTAAAATCTTAAATATTTTAATAAAAAATAATTGTGTGATGAAAAGACAAGTGGACAAAAAGTACGATTAAATAGAGTAAAATAATGGACTTTGAAAATTAATTTTAAATTCTACTTTCTGCACACAAATTTTTTGTTTAAAAAAGTAAATTCATATGACTTTAGAATCATTTGTTCTTATTTTACTGATTTTATTTATATATTATCTGTGTCAGGAGAAAATTTCAATAAAATTTTTTAAGGACAAAAACCTAGGTTTTAACCGTGGTTAAAACCTACGTTGAAACATAGGTTATTACCAGGTTTTTTTCAGGTTTTTACTGTAGATAGTGTTAGGTTTTTTAACATGTTTTGTCGAGGTTAATGTTATGTGGGGATAACAAATACTTTTGTTCTAAGATCAAATGTTTACTAATGTAGATTTATTTAGATTCAGACTAATTACTTGTACTTAATTACAAATTAAGTTTTGTAGAAATTTTTTCACAAGAAAAATTTAAGAATTATATTATTTTCTAAAATGTTGCGTTAATAAGTGTGTTTTTTTAATTTCAAAATATATAAAAATTTTATCAAAAAAATTTTTTAATTTACAAATTTAGAATCTAAAGTGATTAACTTTTGCACAGAATGATTTCAAAAAAATTTTTATTAAATTAAATTTATTTTAAATTAGAAGAAAGTTCTTTATACAAAATTAAGAGATTTTAAATAATTAGGTTTAATTTTCAAGTAATCTATATGTATGTAAAAATTTTTTTCAAAATCTGAAGCCGATTGATTAATATTAACACGTACCAGTAATCGAAGTCACTTTCCCATTGAAAATGCATAGGAAAAAAATAATTTTTTAAAAAAATTCATAATTTTAAAAATTTGTGTGCAAGAAATTCTCACGGTCACAAATGTCTTCATTTTCAGCTGTAGGAGATAGTGGGGCAAAATGGGGTACCTTATTGAAATTGGTTGTTTACAGAGAACCAAACGACTACATCGATTCAGCTAAACTTCAGAATTCTTCTTTGTACACTTAGCTTTGAGGAAATTATGATAATAGCGGATAAAAAATTTTGAAAGAACTAATTTCGTATTTTCTGAGAAAGTGCTAGAATACTATTTTGCCCCATCCGTGGGGCAAAATGGGGTGGCATCAAATAACTATACAAAACATTAAATATTTTTTCAAAATTCATTAAATTCTTGTTGTGTGAGATTATAAATACAAACAAAAAGTAGAATTATTTATTACTATGAAAAATACAAGTAATATTTATTAGAATTTGAAAAAAACATGGATATTGCAAAATATTGATATATCTATAATGAAATATCGATAGTATACTCTCTAAATCTGAATAAGTGAAATTTCACTTATTTTAAGTGAATATTCACTTGTGAATAAGTGAATATTCAATTATGAGGTGAGTGAATACTTAGATATTAAGAAAGAATTTAACAATCTATTCTATTGGAAATTACTCTAGAATAAGTACTGAAAAAGATCCCATACTTGCCAAATTAAATGCATTATCACAAAAAGTTTGGTAAGCACTTTAATTTTTAAAAAAATTCATATTTTTTTGCTTAAAACTTAAAAGTTGTATATAACTTTCAAAAAAAAAATTTCTTTGTAGTGTGTCTTCATAATTAATAACAGTTTGTTATCAAAAAAAAAAAAAAATATATATATATATATATATATATATATATATATATATATATATATATATATATACTTTTATAATTGAAACACAAAAGGTAACGTCAGGGTAACGGCGCCAGTAACGCCGGCTCTGATTTCTCTCTTTCTCTAAAGGCAATATTAATAAGAATGTCTCTCTTTACCTAATTTGCATATCTACTCGTTTCATATTAAGGATTAATATCAGCATATATGTTAAATACCGAAATTATAGTAACATTGAACATAAAGACAAGGAATAATTTATCTCACGTTCCTAGCTGTAATGACAAAACAATAGAAATAACAAGATATTATTATTAAATAATGTTAAATTAAAGAAAAAGTAAACGATAATGAGGTGATATATGATGTGCTTGTTTTCGGTTCTGCACATTTCAACACTCTTACGTTGTATATTTGAATACGTGACACACGTGTGTGAGTGGAAGTGCAGAATCAAAACACGATATTTGGCGCAATCTAACCACGCCTTCATAATCCCCCTATATTTGTCCTACCCCCACTACTGCAGTTAGTCCTCCTGTCTCTAGTCTTCTTGGATTAAATTAAAGATACGATACGATTGCAATTTAAAAAAAATAAAATTACATTATTACACATTACAATTCACAAATTACACAGTTCACTTTTCTATATTTTAGCTTGAGTGTATAAATAATAAAATTATTATGAAAATAGATTATTTACATTTTAATTTAATTATTGCTTTATGCATAATTAACTTTTTTGACATACAATATATAATATTATCAGAAAAAACAGTAAAATTCAAACATAGTAATTTATTATGTTAAAAGAATATGATTTATCTTATGATAATAATAATCATTATTTAAAAAGGTTAAGCAAGTAGATGACACTTTCCTTAATTGAATTTAAAATTTTTGTTTTTTGAGATTTTTAAACAAATAGTCTCATCCCATTCATAAAATGATTATAGAAAAGTTAATGATTTTATTCAAATTTATGTGGACCCAAGTAACACGTAACGTTAGTGTAATATCATTGGATATAATGTTAGTAACCATTATAATAATATTAAAATGTTTGCTCCAAAATAATACTACAAATAATGTTACAATAATGTTACAGTTTACATAGCTGTAATGTTACTATAACATTACAGTGACGTTGCTGTAACATTACCATGTAATGTCACTCTAAAATTACATGCAGTATTATTACCTTGTGTCACACATTTTAATATTACTGTAATCCTGCTGTAATTTTGCGATGTAATATTACTAAAATTACAGTTAACATTGCAGTGACATTACAATAACTTTACGTGCTACTTGGCTAAATATTCTTCTTATTTAAGTTCCCGTGTATAATAAGTTTTATTTAACTTTAAAAATAATAAAGGTTTTATTTAAATTACCAAGAAATAAAAGTCTTATTCACTGATGATTGCTATTGACAATTATTTTTGAATCCACTTAAAATTTTATCTTAATTTTTGAGAAACTTTTATCATAAAATATTGAGAGTTGATTAAAGTTTACTTCATTTCTTTGCATTTATCTATTGAATTTTTTATTCCCACATATAAATAAGATGATTTTTACACATACATTAAAATTTGAATAAAACTTATTACACTACAACTTGAATGAGATTTATAATACACTTAACTTTTAATAAAGATATTTCAAAGAGTCATGGATATGAAGTAAATTATATTAACTTCCCATTAGACATTATTTGAACTTAAGATAATAGCCGTAAAGATTTTGAAACAAGTCAAATTTAGAAAATAGAAAAACAATTAATTGTAAAATGTTAAAAATGAGATTTTGCAATTTTTTATTATAGAATATAATTGAAGGTTACCAAAAGGTATTTTTAAAGAAATTCACACTTATGAGTTTTATATTTTTGCACTGGTTCTTATTTCACTACCTACTTTTATTATAATTCTTATTTTTAAAAAACAATTTCTTTATGATTTTAAATAATTGTAAGTGTTTTTAAAATTTGTTATTCTTTGTAAGAAGTTATAATATTTAAATAATATTTAAATAGACTTACTCATTATCATTTTCATCATCCTCGTTACTGACGTTCACCAATTCCGGTATGTCTTCGACTTGTGAGAATGAATTTTTTCCTTGTATGTAAAATCTTTAAAATTTATAAATTTTAAATTTAAGCAAGTGTTACTATTAAAATGCAGCCGAAAAAAAATTAGTTAGAAGGAAATTTGTGAATATTGTATTTGTAAACCTCTATATTATTTTCTAATCTTTTCAATTTTGCTGCACTGAATAATAAAATATTTGAAATTTTCAGTGCTATGAAACTTAACAGATAGGCCTTTATTATCCCGTGTGGAAAAAGCCTCCATCAAGCCCACACGACTTGAGGGCCCCCGGCGGGCGCCGACGAGGGCTGATCCATGTGGGCAAATCCATGAGGGCCACGCCGAGGGCCCGCATGGATTGCCCACATCATTGACTTGCAAAAATTTCTAAGTCCAAACCTCAAATAATTTTTTATTACTTCAAAATTAATGTTTAGAATGATTATAAACAATGAAAAACACATATTTTACATAAAATTATTTACATTTTTTTGAAAATATTGAACTCACATGGGGCCAAATACTTGAGGGCACACACGAGGGGCCCGCATGGATCGCTCACATCATTCACTAGCAAAAATTTCTAAGACCAAACAAGAAATATTTTTTTACATAACAAAAATTAATGTTTATAATGATTATAAACAATAAAAACACGTTTTTAACAGAAATGTTTTGACATTTTTTTGAAAATATTGAACTTACATAACGGCAAATCCTTGAGAGCCCACACGAGGGGCCCGCATGGATCGCCCACATAATTTACCAGCAAAAATTTCTAAGTCCAAACAAAAAAATTTTTTTTTACATAACAAAAATTAATGATTATAATGATTTTAAACAATGAAAAACACCTTTCTTGTTACGGTGTATTAGTGTCAACAATGTTTTATTGAATCATCAAAAGCAAGTCAGCAAGTCATCTACAATAAGGCAACAATTTTCAAGTAGGTCCCTTAGCACAGTGGTAAAGCGTTTGTCTGATAGTCCGTAGGTCGTAGGTTCTATACCCGCGTGCGTCAGATTTTTTTTTTTGGCACGATTTAATTAAAAAAAGTAAAAATCGTTAAATAACAATGTTATTTATTAATAATTGAACTTGCTTGTTATTAATAAATAATTAATTTATTAACTTAATTTTGAAAAATAAAGGTAACGGTAAGTTGAGGGCAAAGATGAGGGCAAAGATGAGGGCAAACGCGAGGGCCACGCAGGGGGCCGACGAGGGCGCCCTCATCGATCAGCATGTCGTTTCCATGAGGGGCCTCGCCTGGATCACCCACGTGGGCCCCTCATGGATGTGGGCGATCCATGCGGGCCCCCGGCGTAGGCCAACACCACTTTTCCACACGGGATATATCTATTAATTATAATAATTACCTCCGTTTTCTAAGAAAGTTATGTAAGAATGACATTTGATTAAAATACTCGAACGGTTTTCTTTTCGACAACCCTCTACCGCTTTTAGACCCCATTTCTTGAATCCTCTTTTCTTGAGAAAATCTGTCTCTTAAATTGGTCCAATACTCAGATAAATCTTGAGCTGAAAAATGTAACAAAGCTTTATTAGAAAAAACTTTTCAAAATTTTAACCGATAATATAAATAAATATTATTATATTTACATTATCGGTAAAAATTGTGAGACCACCTTTTTTAGTAAACTGAAAATAGACAAGTATTCGGTTATCTGAATCAAATAAATTTCAATGAACTTACGACTTTCCGATCCCAAAACTTATGCGATTTCTATCCACGCATTTTCTTTTACATTTTTATCCTTAAATTCTGTACATTTATTATCATACAGGCAAGGATATCCTCGAACTAAGTTAATTAGCATTTCAGCATAATTGACTTCTTCCGCATTTTCTTCAAAAATATCTTCTGCAAATGTATTAGTTGACATGTCGCCTGGAAATTTTGAAAACCAACAATAAATATTTACATATAGTTTAACAAACATAAAAAATACTATAGAGTTGACAAAACCTATTGAATAGCACTTTATACAAAAATTAAATTAAAAAAGAAAACATAATCTTAGACATGTTTATTTTTATAAGGTTAAAAAATGTACATACTTCAATAAGCTTAGAAATAGTTTATCTCATTTTTATTAAACTTAATTCTCATTTAACCCTTTAACGCCTGCGGGACATATATGTCCCACTTACAAAAAACCACTGTAACTTTTTTAAATATTAATATTTTTTAACCGGGTTGGACTTGATTTCCTCAGAATCGGTCCAGGTATCCAAAAAAAATTAAAGTAAACAATAAAAATTTTTTTTTAATATTAAAAAAATAATAAAATGTTTATGCAAATCGGAAAATTTTTTTTAAGCTCACTATGTGAAGTGTTTTGAACCTCTGAATACAAATATCGTCGCCATTTTGAAAAATTCGCAAAAATTTAAAAATGGCGTATTTAAAATGGCGAACACTTCGAAGCAAAATTGTCTTTCATTATCGGAACATTAAAAAATTAATGAAAAGAAAGAAACATTTCATTGAGGTTTTCGGGGTCGCTGATTACGAATTTGATGTCAAATTGACGTTTTGACAGTTGACAGCTGTCAGAAGAACTGTCAACTTTTGCATTACTGATTTCTTTTTTATAATAAAGACTCCGTAAAGGGTTTTCGGGGTCGCTGATTACGAATTTGATGTCAAATTTACATTTTGACAATTGCCAGCTGTCAAAACAACTGTCAACTTTTGCAAATCAGATTTATTTTGTATAAAAAGACTTCAAAAGGGTTTTTGGGGTCGCTGATTACGAATTTGATGTCAAATTGACATTTTGACAGTTGACAGCTGTCAAAACAACTGTCAACTTTTGTAAAAATGATTTATTTTCTATAAAAAAGACTTTAAAAGGGTTTTCGGGGTCGCTGATTACGAATTTGATGTCAAATTGACATTTTGACAGTTGACAGCTGTCAAAACAACTGTCAACTTTTGTAAAAATGATTTATTTTCTATAAAAAAAGACTTTAAAAGGGTTTTCGGGGTCGCTGATTACGAATTTGATGTGAAATTGACAATTTGACAGTTGTCAGCTGTCAAACCAACTGTCAACTTTTGTAAAACTGATTTATTTTTTTAAGAAGACTCCATAAAGAGTTTTCGGGGTCGCTGATTACGAATTTGATGTCAGATTGAGAATTTGACAGTTGACAGCTGTTGAACCAACTGTCAGCTTTTATAAGACTGATTTCTCTTTAATGAAAGTGACGGAAAAAGGTTTTTAGGTTCGCAGATTTCGAATTTGAACTCAAATTAATGATTTAACAGTTGACATTTGATATAATTGTCATTGTCAATTTTATAAGAAGTAATTTGGTTTATTTAAAAATGTCCGTAAAAGGGTTTTTACATTGCTGATTACGAGTTTGATATCCAATTGACAATACGCAGACAATACTAGCATAATAACAAAGAAAAAAATAATAATTTCGTTTGAGAAACAGTATTCCACATCACCTTCGAGGTTCCGATAAAGATGCGTTAGATTTTTTTGGTGAATCTTCACCTGTAGCCCTATTTTAACACAACTCTTGTAATCATTATAACTTGTATAATTTTTGCTACTTTTTTAGACACTTTTGCATAAACAAAATTACTTCTTTTAAAAAATTGACAGTTGGTTTGACAGCTTTCGACTGTCAAATTGTAAATTTGACGTCAAATTCGTAATCAGCGACCTCGAAAACTATTTTGGAGTCTTTTTTATAAAAAAGTAAACCAGTTTTACAAAAGTTGACAGTTGGTTTGACACCTGTCAACTGTCAATTTGACATCAAATTCGTAATCAGCGACCCCGAAAACACTTTATGGAGTCTTCTTAAAAAATAAATCAGTTTTACAAAAGTTGACAGTTGGTTTGACAGCTGACAACTGTCAAATTGTCAATTTCACATCAAATTCGTAATCAGCGACCCCGAAAACCCTTTTAAAGTCTTTTTTATAAAAAATAAATCATTTTTACAAAAGTTGACAGTTGTTTTGACAGCTGTCAACTGTCAAAATGTCAATTTGACATCAAATTCGTAATCAGCGACCCCGAGAACCCTTTACGGAGTCTTTTTTATAAAAAATAAATTAGTAATGCAAAAGTTGACAGTTGTTTTGACAGCTGGCAATTGTCAAAATGTAAATTTGACATCAAATTCGTAATCAGCGACCCCGAAAACCCTTTACGCATGCAATGACATAACCTACCAAAATTGTTATAATATTTTATTACTTACTTGCAGAATTTATTAATGTCGAATCCGTTTTTCGTTTTTCTTCGTATAAAATTCTATTGTCGTAATAAAAGTGATCGCGATTATTTTTATTCATTAAACTTCTTAATTAAAATAAAAGTCGAGGGAAACAGTTATGTAGAAGTGACGCCAAGCCATGCAGCCGTTTACTTTTACGGATTTCAACGCACAATAAAACGTAAACGTTAACGTAAGGTCATTACGTTTACAATTACGTTACCGTTTACGGCGCTATTATGCTTAGGCCTTAACACATCTGACCCCTTTTTATTGACAAGGTCACATATGTAAAGTTTGATGCGTATTGTTCTAGAAAGCTATTAGGACATATTAATGCTCAGAGCGTTTAACTATGTTGTCAAAATGTGAGGCTGGCATCACGCATGATTGCGTTTTTACGGAGGTTCTCTCGCAAATAGAAATAAGAGACTGTTTTTAATAAAACTTGGTATTTTACTACATGTTGTCTTAAAAAGGATGTAGTCACATTTTTAGAGATCTGTGGTACTTATGACAAATGTCATAAATGATTTTAGTTTTTTACATTTTACATCCTGTCTTATGGGAAATTGAACTTTCATAATATTCAATCTCATATTGTGAGAAAATTATCAGTCAGTTATTTCAATATTTTTTGTAAGTAAAGCTTAATAACTAATTATCATTATTTACAAGAAAAATGACTAATGATTAGTTCTGAAAGTCAAAATTAATTATTTTTTAAAAATAAACAGTCATTTCTAAATCAGCTGACATTATATGTAACACTTGGCTTAAAACCTCAAATGGTGTTTTTTTTTACTAGCAATGCCAATTAATGCAATGTCAGTTAATATCAATAAATATCTACATTATTATTTTATTTGTGAATCATATAAAATGTTTTTTGAACTTCAGTTTCTGAAGAGTGAAGAGGGCGCCAAAATATTCACCTCGCACCGGGTGCACAAAAACCTAGTTACGGCTCTTATCAGCGACACCAAAAGCCCCCAAGTAACAAGTTTTGAGCGAATCCAAATAGTTTTTAAATTTGTCATCCGTGATATTGGATCCGCCATTTTGAATTTTGAAAATCTGACTTCAGATTCGTAATCATCGACCTCAAAAACCCCCGAGTAACAAGTTTCAAGTGATTTAATTGATGAAGAGGTCTTTCACATTTTTTAGTTAGTTTATAATGTTTCAGCTCCACACAGAAGGGGTTAATCTGGCATATTGGATCGACCATTTTGAATTTTTAAAAACATGCTTCATATTCATAATCAGCGATCCCAAAAACCCCCGAGTAACAAATTTCATCAAAAGCTAACGAGTTTTCTCCGAGTTACTGTTTTCATCCCCTATATTTGAAAAGGGTGTTTTCTACCCTTCAAACCAAAATTGTGCCGATATAAAAAAACACGTATCAAATATTTTCCAAGGAACTACTTGTATGCAAATTTTCAGAAAAATCGGCGTCTGTCAGTTCCCTAGTGTTACTTGTTAGACATGCATGGCTTAATCTTTGAGACAAGCATATTACTACTGGCACACAGTAGTGCAGAAATCTAAAAAGTTGGCAAAAAGTCAAAATTTAATTTCATAATTTTTATTGTTTAAATAGTTGTAGTAGAACCCCTAGAGTTGTTTAAGGTCACTAGAACTCCTTTTTATAGTCATAATATAATGCCTTCCTGATTCGTTCATTTAGATCGCGCACGATAATTGCACGTTTTGCAAAAAAAGCAGTTTTCTTTGTTAGTGCACATTATTCAAATGGCCGATTGACTAATTTTAAAACCCTAAAATGGATTCATCTTAGAAAAGTAAGTATTTTCAGAAAAGTATTTGTTTATAATTAATGATAAAAAGTTTCAGACAATTGGAAACATCAAAATTACATAAAATAATCAATTGAGATACGCAAAATAACAGGGCCCCTGCGATGACCGCCCAAAGGACCGATCACATTGTCACATTGTTTTGAGCCTCTCGACTCACGAGACTCCTAGTAATATCGTTGCCTTCTTTGACTAGAAAGGATACGGCCTTAGAGGCGTTCAGGCATAATCCCACGGATAGTAGCTTCGCACCACCGGCCGCTCGACCGAGTGCGTGAACCAAATGTCCGAACCTGCGGTTCCTCTCGTACTGAGCCGGATTACTATCGCAACGACGAGTCATCAGTAGGGTAAAACTAACCTGTCTCACGACGGTCTAAACCCAGCTCACGTTCCCTGTTGGCGGGTGAACAATCCGACGCTTGGCGAATTCTGCTTCGCAATGAAAAGAAGAGCCGACATCGAAGGATCAAAAAGCAACGTCGCTATGAACGCTTAGCTGCCACAAGCCAGTTATCCAGTTATCCAGTTATCCTGGTAACTTTTCTGACACCTCTTGCTGAAAACTCTTCAAGCCAAAAGGATCGATAGGCTGTGCTTTCGCAGTCTCTATGCATATTGAACATCGACATCAAGAAAGCTTTTGCCCTTTTGCTCTACGCGAGGTTTCTGTCCTCGCTGAGCTGGCCTTTGGACACCTGCGTTATTCTTTGGCAGATGTACCGCCTCAGTCAAACTCCCCGCCTGGCAGTGTCCTCGAATCGGATCACGGGGAAGTATAATTGGTGATCGGCCGAAGCCTCACACCACTATTACACGCTTGGTTCTAGAATACCGTGACAGCCTGGATGAAAATCCAAAGGCGCACGCCTTCCGCCTAACCGAGTAAGTAAAGAAACGATGAAAGTAGTGGTATTTCACCGGCGATGTTGCCAAATCATCCGCAAACGCAATCACTTTCACACCTAATTCATTCAGCAGATTTAACAGTTCATTTATTTCGAGATTCCATACAGAGGGTCCACAAACAGACCCCTGCGGGCAACCTCTCTCAGCCACTCTCATCACCTCATCTATTCCATTTGTCATACCTGCTATTCGTTCACTAAAATAACTCATCCACATCCTTAGATCCTCATTCGTACATTCAGCCTCACTTTTCAATTTCTCTAACACAATTTCCACAACACATGACTAAACGCACCCTTAAAATCCACAAAATATACCAATCACAAACTTACTTTCAGATTCACTCACTATTTCTTTCAATTTCAGCCATGCATCCTCTGTACTCTTACCTTTCATAAAACCATACTGACACTCATTCCATTTACCTTCCATACATCTTAATAATTTTTTAACCATCATTCGCTCGAAGATTTTACCCAGACCACTCAACAGACTGATAGGTCTGTATGATTCTGGGTCCTTACTTTCATTCTTTAGCAACGCAGCCGCTCTAGCTTTCTTCCACTCCGTGGGAAAGACACCCTCATTCAAACAAGAATCATACATCCCTTTCATAAACTGAGGCACTGCATTACATACATGCCTCAGCATCACATTCGTTAACCAATTATACCCTGGTGCCTTCCCTAGTTTCATCTTTCTCACCGCACTTTCAAGTTCATCTACACTAAATTCATGCACTACATTCTCCCCAACCTAGAGGCCGGGCGCCCCATCGCCATCTTCAATGTCGACGGGACCTCCAACCACTAGCGGGAAGAAATCATTCATTAACATATTCGCACTCTCTACCCATGTTCTCGTAAACCTTCCATTCCTTTTCAATCCAGCCAAACCATACCTATCAAGCTTACCCATACATAATTTATACACATGGTTTCACGAATCCTTTCGCACATACACCAATCATTCTCTTTTGCATCCTTCATCATTTTCTTAAATTCTCTCGCACAATTCTTCCATTCATTCCATTTACTCCTATCCAAATCACCCGTTCTTCTTCTTTCACACTGATAACGTTTTCTCTTGCTCCTTACATCCTTCATATTTCGTTTTAAATCTTCATTCCACCATAAAACACGATTCCTCTTACGCCGACACACTCTTTTTATACAATCATCATTTGCTTCCTCAATCCATTCATACATTTTCCTCATCTTGTCCTCCGCACCAAGCTCCGAGTACAAATCGTACCCAAAGCCAGCAGCAGAGGATTCAATGAGGGCCTCATACTTGTTCCAATCACTTTTCTTATCATTCCACTTTTTCAACTAAATCACTTGCGTTTCTTCCACACTCACATTCACTATCATTTTCATTCTTATCACGTTGTGGTCACTCATACCTACATCATCCAGAACATCCCATTCAAACAAACATTAATTTCCCTTGTAGATGGATACATTTATGTCACTCTGGTCATTCGGCCCACTAAATGAATAGATAGGGGATGGTTCATTCAACACAGATACATCCCTCCACAAGATCCAATCAGACAACTTTTCACCCGTAGAAAACGTTTTCCAACTCCGACCTAAGGTTTTACTGTGCCAAAGGTCGGAGGCGGCGTTCGCATCCATTCCAATCAACACACACTTACCATTTACCATTCGCAACACATTACTCAAATATTCAACACATTCATCTATTTCACCATTCGGGCCTACAATACAATGATAACACATACATTTCCCCAATCGCACCCTTAATCCACACACATACACCATCCACAAAGTCAAATTCATTCATAACCTGTAACGATCCTTACGTTTACTTGCGGATCTTACCCGCGAATCGTAAATTTCTTTCTTCTTGGAGTAACTTTCCTAACTCTAAATTTAGCTACTGTCGGTTGAGAAATATTTTCTCTTTCAATTCACTAAATTTTTAGCTTAATTGGGAATATTTCCAAAATTTCATAAATTCCCAATATTACGGGGTAATTTTTCCGAATAAAATAAATTCTCTATTTACTTAAAAAATTTTATCGGAGATCGAAATTACCTGTAATTGCTTAATTTTAATTTTTTCTAACTATTTTGGAAATTTGATTACGTTTACTTAAATTTCCAAAATGTCTGGTAATTTTCTCTTTTATATCCAATGTCGAAAAAGGGAAAATTATTTTAAAAATTATTATTTACCTGGTTAGGTAAATTACCATTAATTTTTATTTCAATAAATTTTCTAATCAAATAATATAATATTTCAGCCTACTATAAATTATATATTTGAAATGAAAATAAAGGGACTTTTACTTGAGTTCGTGACTGTTTATTTCTCCAAATAAACAACCGAGAAAATTCTTTTCTACATAATTATTCTATTTTCAAAATTTATTCCTTCACCTCGGTCTTCGAGAAATCCAATAAACTTCTTAATTAAATTCAAAAAAATATTTTTGGTGATTTTTCTATTTACTATTTACCAAATTTTTTTTTCTAAAAAGAAACTTTTTCTACTTTTCTCGAAGGTGGTAGGGGACACTGCAGGTACAAAAAAAAATCTTCTTTCATGCTGAAAAAAATATACAACAAAAACAATTTTCAAAGCATCATTTTTCTACAAAATTATTATAAAAATAAATTTTCAAATTTTTCCCCAGAATAAAAAATAAATAGTACCTGTCAGATCGAAAAAGAAAAATAAATTTGAAAAGAAAAGAAAATTCAATTACTCACCAGCAGTGAAGGTTCTCATTTCGTTCTCTCACTTCACTAATACACTGAAAATCCTTATATAATCTCTCTCGTCTGTCACGGCCCTTTAGTTGGGTGCCACTGTTGTAACGATCCTTACGTTTACTTGCGGATCTTACCCGCGAATCGTTACAAAAATGGCAATTTACGGATTCCAAATTGCCGAATTATAAATTCCACACTTCGAACTTATAATACATCATCGATGATCCGTTTTAGGGAACTTCCCCGGCGCCAGGTAGGTAAACTACCCGGATCACGATGCTGTAACAAAATAAAGAACTTTTCCGGACTAGCTCTTACCGAGCTCAATATTTTATTTACGAAGTTACGTTTTATATTGAAATAATAGGGCGCGAGTACCGCACACAGAGGAGAGAGACAAGTTGAATTTAACACACAAATAAAACAAATGAATAAAGAAAATTATAAGAACACACAAGCATATTATTTTCTTTTAAATCACTCTTCTTTTTATTTTAACTTTGAACTTTGTGAAGAGAACTGAGAACTTCCACACGCCGGTGATTGCGACGGTCGACCGAAAATGGCGGCGCTCTATCGGCTTGCCATGAGGTCTTCCTTCTCGATACTATTTCTCGGTCACACCGTACACCGGTGATATTCCCAAGACAACGAGGAAGATGTGCACTGGACACTAACCTTTTGCTCGCTCCAGGATTGCACGATAATCCATTTTGATTTTTAACAATGATAGAAAATGGTCAACCGCGGTGAAACCGTATGATTACTCGGCAGCCAGGCCCGAACTGTCGAAATTAGGTTACTTGGCTTCCTGCTTCGGTCCCGTATATAGGTCATGCGCAATATGGGTTCGCCCCTGCGGCATGACAACAGTCCCAACGTCTATGACAGGTGATTGCCGGTTGACAGTAGATTTGTGCCGATTGTTATAACTTGTTGACACATTTTCGGTCGGTTGATAATTAAATAACAATAAATAGATTGATGTTTTATAATCAATTATAACGTGTGGAATTCTCTTGCAATAACAATATAATTTTTGTACAACTCAACATTTCTGTATTATTTTGATTCTATACAATTCAAAGATAATAGTAAAGTAAAATGTTGAGTTCGATTCTGGCTACCGTATTTAATTTGTAATAATAATAAATTAGAAATTAATTGAATAAGTTTCGGCGAAAACTTAATTTGGTCTTTATAACGTGATTATTTAAAAATCAACGTTACAAACCATACATTCATAACTAGAATCAGGTCACTCATGACCACAGAAGCACCATTACAGTTCAACTGTAGGACCTCCAGATTCATTCAATTATCCGCCATATTATTAGCCATTGCTGAATCTCGAGCGCAATGCATTCAGTCTCCACTCATGCTCTTGACACTCTAGCGAGGTAGCTGTATGCCCCCTAGAAGCAAGCCCCCTTGCCTTACAATTGGGACAATCTGTCGGGGCCTTGCAGGCCGCCCCAACGTGTCCTGGTTTACCACAATTGTAGCAGACCCGCTCAGCTTTACACTCAACTACACTGTGTCATATCCCAGGCACCCAAAGCACCTGGGAACTTTCTCCCACACTTTCACGCAAAATGAAGCCCATCCAACATACACCCTACCATCTCTTAACAATATGTCGTAAATGCTCGTCATGAGTTCCTTCTCGCCCATGTCATTGGGCACATCATAGATCAGGACACGCGGGTCCATGGTCTTTGGTCTTTCGACCCTCAGACCAGCCTCTCCAAAATTAGAGCAGGCCGTAAGAACCCCCCTATCCTGATCACTCGCAGTCTCAATTACGACGCCACCTCTTGCAGGTCTCACCTTTTTCACGCGCACTTTAACCACTTCAGCGGCATGGTGTTGAAGCAGGTGACAGAAGCGGCAAAAAATGCGAAAATGGCGATCCTGTTTAACCTTTATTTCTATACTCTGTAAATAAATTAAAGCAAAGTTTAGCAAACCAAATGTTTTCTATTATTTGAGATTATGAATCTTAAATTGATTTTCAAAAATTCAAAAATAGGCGGATCCAATATTGTTAACCATTTTGGGTGAATGTTGGAACGCCATTCGTAAAAAGCATTAAAAATTGGCTACATTATAACCTTTATAAAACTATTTAACACCTCGACAAGATCATTTTTTCTGGTCCTATTCGTATTCATTTATCTCAAATAATAAGAATATTTGATTTTGGAAAGTTTAAATTGACTACAGACTCATGTAACGCCAATTGGAACGCCATGCCACCAAAGTGGTTAACTTCATCTATAATCGCCTCATCCAGCCTTCTCCTTACTTCTTCAGGCGTCAAGTCCTCGTTAGCACCTTTAACGATGACGGCTTAACTTCTGGGTGTTTCATCACTTCTCATGCCCTTGCCCATCTTGGCATTTTCACACACTTCACCAACACTCTCCACATTTTTATTCATTTTTTTCACCACATCACACATCACATTCACACATTCCGTCACTTTTCCAACACATTCATTCATCCTATCTCTCTCCTCTAGTCTACCACGCAACATCGCATTTTCTAGGGTCAACTTCTTTACCATCTCATCTAGCTTTGCAACACAGCATAAGACATCATCCGCGACTTCGGCACATCCACCACCCGTCATCAATTCACGCACGTCATTCACAACTCCACCAGACTTTATCAACACACTTATTACATTAACACTTACCTCCACATCCATAGCAAGCTCTGACCCCTGTGTGCTCTTCGTTTGCTGCTTCTCTTCTTCCTCCTTCAGCACTCGTATCTTCTCTCGTTCCCTTTCCAGCTCAGTCTTCTTCTGCTCCTTTAGAAACTTCTTCATCTCCTTCTCCGACAAAGCGTCACTCTTGCTTTTCTTCTCGTCATTCTTTTTCGCCTTCGACGAGTCGCGGCTGCGCAAAAGCGACAGCGAGATGTCACGGCGGCGATGCCTTCCATCGCTACTACCCTCACTGGTGGTCTCCTTATCTCTCTCATCATCTCTCATCTTTTCATCTTTTTTTCCAAAGCTTTTTTTAGGTGTCATAATCATCTGGTTACATCACACGTTACAAACGTATTTCCTTCCAATACCAAACACATGTCAAACGGCACGGCGCGTCGTTGCGCCGCATGATTTTTTAATCTGGCTATATTTTTGTTAATTTTCAAACAATCGGTCTAAAATCTTTTTAGAAAACTTCCGTGATTCATAATGAAAAACTTTGTCACTGAAAGTTTATTAAACTCAAATGTTCCCCGCAGACTTTTTGTCGTCGAAACATAGGATGCGTTGTTACCGACATTCCCCTATTTATAATTAAATATTGTTTTAAAAAAGTCACTTTTCATGTTTTTATTATTTTATCTTCATCAGTAGACCTTAACGGGATTGCATATTAATTTTGGACAAAAACTGTCAATATTTGTCCGAGTTATGACGATTTATGTTTTAAAATTCAATGAAATTGTGTAACAAAAAATTTCTAGTTTTTTGTCTCTACTGTCAACAATATTCACTTTACAAAAAAATTTTAAAGAGAAAAAAGTTGCGCATTTTCATTTTATAAAAGATAGTGTTTTTAAAAATATTTATTTTTAACTTTTAATTTTTTTCATACTTTGGCCCGACTGACTGTCTTTACGCTGATCGTTCGAGCGCAGATCGAGTTATAGAATTGGGAGGTTCAATTACACTTACCTTTGAACTCTCTTCAAATTAAAGTATACATCTTTAAAGATATGTGGAAACAAATGTAATCGATTAGCAATAATATAAAAATCGTCTACTGTAAAAATTTAATAGTGTCTGCTTCTAATTGCAAATTGTCATTTTTAATACATTTCTACGAATAGCCTTCCACTTTCGCTCAAATATTGATAAATAAACGGAAGATCTTTCTATGGGAAATAATATTTATTTATATATTAGAATCTCTAAATCGTAGAATTGTATTATAGAATCATTTGTAATTTGTTATAAACAAATTGTTAGACTTGTCCGCCATATTAGATCCGCCATTTTGAATTTTGAAAAACTGAGATTGGATTCGTTATCAGCGACCCCAAAAACCTCCGAATAACAATTTTTATTAAAATTCATTGAACGATCGTCTTAATTAACAATTTGTTTATAACAATTGACAAATGATTCTATAACACAATTCTACAATTCAGAGATTCTAATATATAAATAAATATTATTTCCCATAGAAAGATCTTCAGTTTATCAATATTTTGGCGAAAGTGGAACGCCATTTGTAGAAAAGTATTAAAAATGTGAATTTGCAACGTCCCAAAAAAACAATGAAAATCTTAAGAAAACAAATTTTTATTGTCATTTTTGTGTTCCTTGATATTGAAAACATATAAATATATTGTTGAAGTTGATTAAAATTAAATATACTCTTTAAAAATATAGAAAATGCTGGAACGCTATTTCGCTATTTTCGCCACTTTTTTCCAGGGACGTGGAACGCCACCGAAGTGGTTAAGGAAGCACTTTTTTGAATTTCGAATTTTTATTATTACTATTTTAATGCAAATAACAAATAAATGATTACTTCAATAGCTTTATTTATCATATATTTGGAAAAAATTTGTTTCTACCCAACATTGTTTAAATCTGGATATTAACATATGAAAGATAAAAACGATATTTCGAGAATAAAATAGTATATTTCGTAACGAGTGCGAGCAGTTGTCAATTTTTGAATGAGCACTTTTTTGGAACAAACTGTAGGCGAAGCTTCGCTCGTTCAAAAATTGGCAACTGCTAGCACTAGTTACGAACGATATTTTTCATAACAAGGTGCAAAAAAGTGCCCTTTTTTGCACCGCGTTATGAAAATTTCTTTTTATAATTTTAAAGAACTTTTAATTTAATTCAAATTGACAAATGAATAGCTCGCTTGTTTATAGTAAAAAATGTTCTTTTTAATGCTTTCAGAATTACGTTACTATTGACAGCTGAACATAAATATTATTAAACATATTATTTATTAATGTAATTTAAACAAATTAAGTTAACAAATGAACCAAATGAACTGTTCATTTGTTTAAAGTCAAATTGGCATGGTATTTTTGTCTAAATCTCTTAAAATTATGTTATCAAAAATATTTTTTATAGTTTTCTTCATAAGTAATCATTTGATTATGCTATAAACAAATTAAATTAACAAATTGAGTTGTTCCTTTGTTTATAGTCAAAATGACATCTTTTTTAAGCGTTTTAAAATTATGTTACCAATGATATTTTTATAGACATTTTTCAAAGCCATTTCGTCTAATAATCAAGTGAAGAGTTCATTTCTTTCATTTATATTATTAATAATCGATTAAATTTGTCGCAACATACATTTAAAGAGGTACATTTTAATTTATCTTAGTACATATTTGGAGAATAAAAATAATGCTTTGTTTTTAATTTTTATGTAATATCATAATCTGCAGACAGCATCAAATTCGAACTTCCAAAAAGTTAATCGTCCAAAGGCGGACAGTTTATCTCAAAATTGACAAATCCGAAACAAAAAATACAAACTGCTTAGCAGTACGGTGGCTAGTACTACTGACCACATATGTATTTTAAAATATTCCAGAATAAACGTTCAAGTTTTTTGTAATAAAAATGATTGTTTGTTCTTTTCTGTAGTATCCTTAATAGAAAAACAGCTATTTTTTTGGCTGGAGTTTGAGAGTGACGGTCGTGATTGGTTGTGAAAATGACATGATGACGGTCGCGAGTGGTTGAAATACAGTGATGACGGTCTTGATTGGTTAAAATCCGATGATGACGGTCGCTATTGGCTAAAATTTCATAATGTTGGTCGCTGTTGGTTGAAAATATCATGGTGACGGTCGCGATTGGTTAAAAGACGATGATGACGGTCGCTATTGGCTGAAAACCGATGATGACGGTCGCTATTGGTCAGAAATCCTAGCGGAGACGCTTCCTATTGGTGTATTTTCTTTGTTTACAAGAGCTTCAACAGTAGTTACAGTTTACAGAAGTTACAGTTTATTAACAGATTTTTACAGTATATAATACAGAAAAATAAAAGTGCAAAGTTAAGAACACGTTTTTTTCTCTCTTCAATATTAAAAAAAATAAGACAAAAAAAATTTTGTGATTAAAAATAAGGATAAGGAGGTCAGTTTTAAAAAATTGTGTAAAATACTACTTTTTAATTATATAAAATAATTTTTCTTTTTTGTAATTAAGAATTGCAATTAATAAATTAACATCTTTCCCGTCTAAGTCACTAACATTATCTACTTTTTCAACAATTAAACTTGTAAAAAAATTTGAATAACTTATTAGAATCAGTTTAAAAAATCCTTGAGCTCATCCTTGAGTTTGCCTTGTTTTATTAAAAAAACTTAATATAATTTCAGAATAATACTTTACATGGTTTAATATTTTTTAAATTAATCTTAAGCAAGTACCCAGTTTTTTATTATAAAAAAATTTATGTTGTCTTAAAAAAAAGAATATTTTTTATTTCAGTTCAAAATTAGAGTCTTGAAGGTAATAAACAGGTACCATAATAATAAGGTGCCAGTTTCAGAATCATGTTTTTGACTTATTTTAGAAGTAATTTTGATTACTGATTTTTATCTTTAAATTCTTAAACATTGGTAAAAAATTAAAGCTTAAAGTTACCATATGTACTGTTCATTTTAAAGTATTTTTATAATAGTATTTAATGTTGAAATACTTAAATAAAACTAAAAATTACTTAACTGACTAAAATTTAAAGGGATTAGGGGGTTAAGTGTGCAAAAACTGCCCCCGCATCTATTTTTCTCAAATTTGGCCCATATATTACTATCCATTTGACTATAACTTTCTGCAATTTTGAACTCAAAATTCGCTTTTTTTAGGGAATTATGGAGGGGGAAAGCAAAATCAAAAAAACTTATTTTTTTCGAAAACAACTAAACCGATTTTAATGAAATTTTAAGGGGTTGTAAATATAGATAAGACGATTTGAGAAAAACAAAATCAAAATTTTTGAAAAAATTTTGAATTTTTGAAAAAAATTTTTTTTTTTGAAAAAATTTTTTTGAAATTTTTAAAATTTTTTTTAGGGTTATTTTTTGAAGTGACCACTTTCTCTTTTGTTGTAAAAAGTACCTCATAATGTCCCCTTTAACATATATTTTTTTCAAATTTTTTAAAAATATAGTTTTTGAGTAAAATGTCAAAAACCATGGTCATGCTATTTGTCACGTACGGTAATGCACATATATACATATGGGCAATTTCATGTGATAGGGTATAGCCAAATAAGTATGGAAAAAGTGACCTGAATATATTTTTCCCATTCATTCCTACCCACTTAAAAATAACTTTTTGAAATTTTTAACTCAAAATTTTGAGTTTTTTGGAACTTACTCAGGGGTTTTAATGGTCGCTGATCATGAATCCGATGTCAGATTTTCAAAATTCAAAATGGCAGATCCCATATGGTAAACAAATTTGAAAAACGGTTTGCATTTAAACTTAAATGTCGGAAAATCTATGGAAGAAGTGTTAATATTGTAACAAATTATGCTTTAGTAGTGAGAATCAGTTAAAGATTGAACAAAGTACTCGATTTTATTTTCAAACCATTTTTAAATCTACCATGTAGATTTCTTTCTGATATCGAAAAAAAATAATTTATGTCTGATTTAAGATTTTCAAATTTCCACAAAATAATTTGTCCAAACATCACCCTTAACCTCAAAAACTACACCTTAGAAATTGAAATAACAATTCCTAAGATTTTTTCTCTACAGACATATTTAATTAATTTGATGTCCTTAAACAGTTCTAAATTAAATATTTTAAAAACTACCCTTATATTACATAACCACCTTCACATTTAAAAAAATCCTCTACGAATTTTCTTTAGATTAAATTAAAGTTTTATATAAATTTAAGCTTAATTTAAGACATTTGAAACATATCTGCAATAATCTTGTAAACCCCACCCTTAATTTCAAAAACTCATTTAATATAGAATTTTTACAAAAAAGTACCCTTAAATTTAAAAAATTACCCACTTTACATATTAAAATTAGATGTTCAAAATTTTTTTATACTAATTAAGGCTACATTTAAGAGCTCTTAAATATAATTTAAATAATTCATTTAGGAAACTACCCTTCATTTAAAAAACGAGCACCTAATATAAAAATAAAATTTTTATAAAAGGTTAATTGTTCGAGTTTAAAATTTTTTTTTGTACTTTTTCAAATTTTTCGGTTTTCTGAAACGGGCGGATGAGAACGCTGGTTATTAAATTTTTTTTAAAAATCGCAATGGTCACATTTTGAAGAGCAATAATTTCTCTTTAATTTCTGACAAAGAAAAAAAAATTGGTCAAAAATTGTTCCAGTTATGAATTTTTTTTTGACTTTTTCACATTTTTCGGTTTTTGATACGGGCGGGTGGGAACGCTGGATATTAAAAGTTTATAAAAAAATTCACAATGGTGAAATTTTAAAAAGTAATAATCCTTGTTAAATTTCTGACAAAGAAAAAAAAAATTGGTAGAAAATTGTTCGTGTTATTTATTTCTGTACATTTCTATACCCGCGGTCCTGCCGAATCACGGGTTTTGATTTTTTTTGACATTTTTAGAAACCAAATATTTAGAATCAAATTTTTTTTCATGGTCAGAAATTAAATAGGGATTATTGCTCTTTAAATTGTGCTCATTACGAATTCTTTTTATAAATTTTTAGTTGTCACTGTTCCCACTTCTGTTATCAGAAAAACGAAAATTCAAAAAAAGTAAAAAAAAATTCATAACTCAAACAATTTTTGACCACATTTTTTTTCAAAGTCAGAAATTAAGGAGGAATTATTGCTCTTCAAATGGTGATCATTGCACATTTTTTTGATAAAGTTTTAATAGCCATCATTTCCACCCGCTTTATCAAAAAACCGAAAAATGTGAAAAAGTAAAAAAAAAATTCATAACTCGAACAATTTTTGACCAAATTTTTTTTTTAAAGTCAAAAATTAAGGAGGAATTATTTCCAGTGAAACTAAGCAAATTTTTCAAATTTGTCCGCCATATTGGATCCGCCATGTGAATTTTGAAAATGTGACATCGGATTCATGATCAGCGACCCTCAAAACCCCCGAGTAGTCAGTTTCAAGTGAATCTAAGCAAATTTTACAAATTTGTCCGCCATATTGGATCCGCCATTTTGAATTTTGAAAATCTGACATCGGATTCGTGATCAGCGACCCCAAAAACGTAAGAGTTAGTCATTATTCACCAAATTATAATTATTTTTGCACACTACTATGTAAATTTGTTTCCATAATTTGTAATAAAGTTTACAAAAAGAGTCACAGTAATGACGCCATTTTGAATTTTCGATTTTGCCACTTTTCATTCGAAGCAGTATGAGCTTAGGAGTATTTTCATCTATAATAAGTTGACTTTCATTGGAAAACATTTTGGGCAGAGCTTTGGTCCGTTTGACGTGGAACGTCCCTAATATAATTTTTTAATTTCTAAATTTTTGAACTTTATTATAAAAATGTTTTTTGTGTAAAAAAATTAGGTAGGATAGTGTTGTATTACTATGATTACTATGAGTTAAAATGAGAAATTAAAAAATTTTATATTGTAAATGTTTTAAAAAAGGCACAATTTTTGTTTTACCTTGATATTTTTTTAACCAGAAATGGCCAAGCATAGAAGTTAGGTTTCTACATAAAGTTCTGTCTTGTTCGGCTTTTTTATTTACATATTTACTTGTAAATTTTAATGTTAAATACTATCTTTAAAAAACATTAATTGTATTAAAATAAACTGAATGCATATTTCAGCTTTATCCAAAGAACATAAACACGTGTAAAGTATTTCTAAAATTATATTAATTTTATTAAAACAAGACAAACTCAAGTATTTTTTAATGATTTTAAAAAGTTAGTTAAATTTTACTTTTAAGTTTAATTTTTAAATAATTATATTGAGTTTTAGTACCTTAGACGTGAAAAATGTTAATTAATAGGGGAGACTAGGGCGAAAAGTTAAATTGTGAAAACAGTTAAAATTCATTATCTTTCGAACGGAAATAGTTAGAGCATTGCAATTTTAATTATAGAAGGGTGTTATCACCCTAAATAAATGTCCAGAGTTATGTCACATTCTGCTAATTTTTGTGGTGTCCATAATTTTTTTTTCACCCAACTTTTGAAAATTTTTTTCGTAAAAGAAAATATCAACTTTTAAGTATATTTTTTGCATTTATTCTCACCGCGATTTTTTTACTTCATTATTTGGGTCCCCTGAAGAGATACCTAAAGGTATTTGCTAAATATCTTTACTCAGATTTTTTATATTTGTTGTTAAAGCCAAAAACGCACCCTGGGGCGAAAAGTTAAATGTATTTTTACATGTTGTTAAAATTTTTTTTATCTTTCGTTTCTTTGGGCTTATTTGTTTAAAAATGATTTATTTGACATTAGGGAAGTACTCTGTCAAAAAACAAGACCGTTCACGTAAAATAAACCAAAAATTTTTTTTTTTGAAATTTTTTTTTTAACTTTATAAACTGTTCTAAAGCTTTTGTTCAATAAACACAGATCTTTTATTAACTAAATTACTTGTTTATGAATACTTTAACTTATCTACTACTTAACACCTATCAGAAAATAGTTTTAGTAGGCTAGAAATAGAATTTAACATTTCGCCCCAGCCATTTAACTTTTTGCCCCAGCATGAGGCGAAAAGTTAAAAAAAACAAAATTTTCAAGAAAAGACAAAACATGTATTGTATGCGAATATATCAGAAACTTTTTTATTGAAAGTTGTAGGGGACAAGTTGCCCTACAATATTGATATATAAATATTTGCATCTAAGCGGATTAACAATTCTTATAAACAATTGCAAATTTAAGAATGTTCTAAATATTTTGGGAAAATTAAATTACCATGTATTAATGTGCAAAACTCCAAGCATTAATTTTAAAAAAAGTTCGCCTGTATTTTGGCAGAAAAAACTACACAATTTCTATAATATAGAAGGTTACTGATTTTTCTTTCTTTAAATTAATCCTTGGAGTTTTGCCATAATTTTTCAAGTGGCCGGTTTCATTTATTTTGGCCCTAATATAAGTAAAAAATAATAAACTGATGGAAAATATCTGTAGCGTTATTACTTTGTAATTTCCATATTATGAACACAATTAGTTTTGTAATATATATATATATATAAATATTATTTCAATACTAAATATAAGAAAAACTCTAATAAAAATATAATATACACTACCAGTTAAAATTTAGAGACCATACCCATTTTCAGGAGAATGAAAAACATTTTAAGACGTATCATGTACGGAAACTAACATTTTTGTATCTTTTAAGTTTTAAAAGATGTTTAAATTTTGAATAGATCAAGATCTTTTAGAAGTCATTTGATCAATATTTTATTTAGACATTTTTAAAAAATGATAATTTTCAATGTTTTAAAAAAAATTAATAACTTCTAAAATACTGAATGCTTTTTAATGATGTTATGCTTATTTTAAAGGTGATTTTGTCCAGAATGAGAATTTTTTATAGGCATTAACGTGTAATTTTTTTTTAAAAAATTCAAATTCTCAAACTTACATTAAATAAATTAAAAAACTTTTAAACAATCTTATTAACAGAGAAATAATTTTTAAAATATAAACATATGTTTTTATTTAATTAAGATTTAGTTTAAGGTTATATTAAGGTTTTTGTTGTGGGAAAGGACCAGAAGTGGGCGCGCAACGCGCGCCCTTTTGGTTCTAGTCAAAAAATATAACTAAACGAAAAAAAAACTGAATTATACGAATATTGCATAAATAATGAATATAGTTATAAACAAAAGAAATTAACAAAATGTGACTATTTCAAAAATTAATTGAATTCGCTTGAATTTTGTAACTCGGGGGTTTTTGGGGTAGCTGATTTTGAATTTGATATCCGTTTTTCAAAATTCAAAATGGCGGATCCAATATGGCGGACGACTATTTCAAAAATTGATTGAAAACGCTTGAATTTTGTAACTCGGGGGTCATTGGGGTCGCTGGTTTCGAATCTGATATCCGTTTTTCAAAATTCAAAATGTCGGATCCAATATGGCGGACGAGTATTTCAAAAATTGATTGAATTCGCTTGAATTTTGTAACTCGGGGGTTTTTGGGGTCGCTGGTTTCGAATCTAAAATCCGTTTTTCATAATTCAAAATGGCGTATCCAATATGGCAGACGACTATTTCAAAATTTGATTGAATTCGCGTTAATTTTGAAACTCAGGGGTTTTTGAAGCCGCTAATTTCAAATTTGATATCCGTTTTCCTGAATTCAAAATGCCAGACGAATATTTGAAAAATTGAGTGAGTTGCTTGAATATTGATACTAGTTTGTGTTTGGGTGTCTGATTGGAAATAAAAAATTTTTTTTATAAAGAACAAAGGTATCTTATTCTTAGCGTTGTCCAGAACTAACGGTGAGGACTTAACAAGTTTCTAGTTTCTTTTTTGTTTTTTAGTTTTTTTTAGTTTTTTTTTAGTTTTTTGTTGTTTTTTTTCAATTAAATTAAATTTCTGTTTACTGCTTTTGTGAGATTATTCGTGATAATCTGAAAAGTAGTTTTTTTCTGAGGACAAACAGAGAGAAACATTGCATTGTGTACAACACCAAGCCGTTCTTATCATCTTTTCTAGCGTGCTGCAAAGTGCACAGCGTCTAAATGTGTCTAGGTGCAAACAAATTTTAATATAATTTAATAAAAACAAAACAACAAAAAAAACAAAATAAAAAAAAACAAACAAAAAATTTTAAAATGAAATAAAAAGTGGAACTAAAAACTCGTCACGTTCTCACCGTTAGTTCTGGGTAAAGCTAAGAACGAGATATCTTTGTTCTTTATAAAAAAATTTTGTAACCCCAATCACACACCCAAAAATAAACGAGTATCAATATTCAAGCGACTCACGCAATTTTTCAAGTACTCTTCTGACATTTTGAATTTTGAAAAAACGGATATCAGATTCGAAATCAGCGACCCCAAAAACCCCCGAGTTACACAATTCAAGTGAATTTAAACATTTTTTGAAATAGTCGTCCGCCATATTGTATCCGCCATTTTGAATTTTGAAAAACGGATATAAGATTCCAAACCAGTGACCCAAATAACCCCCGAATTACAAAATTCAAGCGAATTCAATCATTTTTTAAAATAGTCGTCCACATTATTTAGACCGCCATTTTGAATTTCGGAAAACCGATATCAGAATCAAACCAGTGACCCCAATAACCCCCGAATTACAAAATTCAAGCGAATTCAATCATTTTTTGAAATAGTCGTCCGCCATATTGTACCCGACGTTTTGAATTTTGAAAAACGGATATCAGATTCGAAAGCAGCGACCCCAAAAACCCCCGAGTTACACAATTCAAGTGAATTTAAACATTTTTTAAAATAGCCGTCCGCCATATTGGATCCGCCATTTTGAATTTTGAAAAAACCGATTTCATATTCGTAATCAGCGACCCCAAAAACCCTTAAATTACATAATTTGGTATTTTTCCCCTGCGATTAAAAATGTGTGCTTCTAAGGGTTTAAAAAGGAAGGTGTCTTGCATAGAAATCCATTATCATTAATGAAAAATCTACTAAAATAAAAAAATAGCAGATATTTCAATAATGTTTATCTAAATACACATAATGTTTTTTATTATTTTTATAGCCTGCAAAAATGTTCACGGTGGGTTTTAAACCATTTTAACCTAAAGGTGCTCCCACTGTAAATGTTTTTCCATATATTGAATCTGGACACTTTTCTAAGTATTTTACAAAAAAAACCAAAATCGAGCCGTTTTCAAGGAAATCGATTTTTTAGGATAAATAATTTGATTTTTGTATACACTACCGTTCAAAATTGAGAGACCACTTATTTTCGGGTAATTGAAAAACATTTTAAAGCATAAAATGTATGGAAACGAAAATATTTTTATTTTTTGAAAGATGATAAAATTTTGAAAAAAACAAGATCTTTTAGAAGTCATTTGGCTAATATTTTATTATTTAGATATTTAAAAAAAAAACGGCATTTTCAATATCTTACAAAAATTTGAATAACTTTTAAAATAATAAACGGATTTTAATGATAGGCTTATGTCAAAGGTAATTTGCTACACTATAATAATTACTTATAGGCGTTTACGTGTAATTTTTTTCTCAGAAAATGCAGGTCGTCAAACTTGGACCAAAAAAATTCAAAAAATTTGAAACAATCTTATTAACAGAAAAACAATTTTTAAAATTCAGAAGTATTTTTTTTATTAAATTTTCTTGAAAAATCTACACCATATGATGTTTTATATATTCTCTAGAATAGTTTTTAGTTCAGAAAAATTGTTCCAAATTTTTTGAATTTGTTTAGTCTAAGTTTGACGGCCTGCAGTTTCTAAGAAAAAAATTACACGTTAATGCCTATAAGTAATTCTTAGAATGTAGTAAATCACTTTTAAAATAAGCCGAAGATCAATAAAAAGCGTTCATTATTTTAGAAGTCATTCAAATTTTATAAAACATTGAAAATGATGATTTTTAAAAAATATTTAAATGAATTATTGGCCAAACGACTTCTGAAATATCTTGTTCTGTTCAAAGTCTTATCATCTTTTAAAAAATAAACAGAAAAAAATTTTAGTTTTAATAAATTTTATGTTTTAAAACGATTTTGATTCACCTGAAAATGGGTGGTCTCTCAATTTTGACCGGTAGTGTATTTATTTAAGTTATTTGCACAATCGTAAGGCAAATTGATACTAAAATTAATTATTAGGTATAAATAAAAATATTTGGTAAAATTATTACAATTTTTTGTGTACATAAAATCACTGAAAAAATTAAAATCATTAAAATAAAAAAAATAAAGGTAAAAAGTTGTAACCCTATCCAATAAAAAAAATTTATCGATTTCACATTTATACTCGAATATTAATTTTAAAAAATGACTAAATGATTCCTTTAAAATTTTTGTCTGTTGATTACGAATCTAAAATCAAACTATAAGGATTTAAAATTGTGTACCTATCCAATATGGAGTATCTACTATGACACTCAAGTTTTGCAAAAATTTAACAAATTCACTTGAAATTCGTAACTCGGAGGTTCTTGGGGTCAGTAATTACGAATTTGATGTAAAATTCAAAAATGGTGGACAAGTTTTGTATAAATTCATCGAATGCACTTGAAGCTCGTTACTTGGGGGTAACAACTGATCCCCCATATTTTGTCCGCTATTTTTAATTTTTAAAATCTAACATAAAATTCGTAATTAGCGACCATTTAATGCTAAATAAGATCTGCCAATTTAAATTCTTACAGTTTGTCTATAGATTCATAATCAGCTGCTAATAATCTTAAAAGAACCATTTAATACTTTTTGAAATTAATATTCGAGTATAACTGTGAAATCGATAAATATTTTGTATTGAACATGGTCAATTTTGACCCCCAATATTTCCCTATATTTTTCCTAAATAAAATATACTCACCTTAAAATTTTTTAGGTATATTGAGTCATTATAAGTGACCACTTAAATTCTAAGCATGGATTTAATTATTTTCATAAATTATTATATAAAAACTCACCGAAGAATTTCAATTATTTTTTATTTTAAATTAATAATAAAAAAATTTAGTTATTTTCACAAATAAACTTTTCTGCAATAATTTAAATATTTTCAAAAATAAGCAAATTCTTCTGTGTAATTTAATTATTTTTGAGAATTATAATAAAATTTCTAGCAACTATTCAATTATTTTCATAAATAATAAAATTCATGGCAGAATTTCAATTATTTGTAATACAATTCTACAGGAATTGTTAAAAAAATGTAATTATTCCTAAAAACTTAATTTCAATTCCTCGAAAAAATCAATTATCTAAAAAAATGTTTTTTTTAAATATTTTTTTAAAGGATTGAACTATTATTTTCAAAAATTTAATAAAATTATTCGAAAGAAATAGATTGTTTTAAATACAATTTTAATTAAATTTTTTTGAAATAATTCAATTATTTTTGTATAAATTTTTAGAAATTTCCCTGACTTTCAATGAAATTTCCTGCCATTCCCTGAATTTTCCTTGACCAAAAAAAATTACTGACCGTTAGACACCCTGTAAAAAGTTTTCACAAGTAAGTGACTGTTAATATTTACTATTTTCATAAAATTTCCAAAAATCAAAAAAATTAAAAATTAAAAAAAAAAAAATTAAAAATTTATCAAAATCATAAAATTTCCATAAATCGTGCACTCGATTGTTGCACTTTCCAAATATATATCGTCCTTTTGTAAATAAACTTTTGATTTTTCAAAATGGCGGCTAAAAACTCAAAAATTTATAAAAATTTAAAATTTATTGTCCGATGTACATTTTTTTTAAATTTGGCTTGAAAATGCTTACTCGCGGGTTTTTGGGGTCGCTGATTACGAATCTAAAATTACTTTTTGAAAATTCAAAATGGCGGATCCAATATGGCGGACAAAATTTTCAAAAATTAGTCGGATTCTCTTCAAAATCCTTACTCGGGGGTTTTCGGGGTCGCTGATTACGAATATGAAATTACTTTTTGAAAATTCAAAATGGCGGATCCAATATGGCGGACAAAATTTTTAAAAATCAGTCGGATTCTCTTCAAAATCCTTACTCGGGGGTTTTCAGGGTCGCTGATTACAAATCTGAAATTACTTTTTGAAAATTCAAAATGGCGGATCCAATATGGCGGAAAAAATTTTCAAAAATCAGTCGGATTCTCTTTAAAATCTTTATTCGGGGGTTTTTGAGGTCGCTGATAACGAATCTGATATTACTTTTTTAAAGTTGAAAATGGCATATCCCATATAACGGGTAAAGAAGGTTAAATTTTATTTAATCCTTTTGAAAATTCTTACTCGAGGGTTTTTAAGGACACTTTATTTGAATATCTTTAATTATTTTGAACATCTTTAGCCACTAGTTGGTAAACTGATGTTTCCAATTCTCATTGCGTGGAGGTAGATGAACAACAAGAATCTTATTTCTTTAAAATTTAAAAAAAAAATTTTTTTTTTATTTTTTTTAATTTTTAATTTTTTTTTTTTATTTAAAATTTTTTTTATTTTATAAATTAATATATTATATTAAAATTAAAGTTGTCCAACTTTTTTATTCTTATTGCTTCTCTACTCTCCGTGTGCCTGTTTAAAACATTTTTCACAAAAATATTGAAGACAGGTGCGGCAAGATTTTCGTGTTCTTATTGAACATTTATTTGTTGAGCAATATTTTTGTGATTAGTTTTTTTCCACAACAGGATTTTTGCACTTTTTGTTTATCAGATAACTTTTGCTAATGCTTATAGAAAACTCTTTTATCCCAATTTTTTTCGATTTGCTGTTTACAGTGTTGTGTTAAAATTACCGCATTCGTTATTGCTGATTGAATTAAGCGCTCAAATATCACCCAATTCAATTTTTTGATCTGATGATTGGCAACACGCGACTACAATACTGGTCATAAGCAAAAAAAAAAAATTTTTTTAAAATAAGATTCTCGTTGTTCATCTACCTCCACGCGGTGAGAATTGGAAACATCAGTTCAGCAACTGGTGGCTAAAGATGTTCAAAATAATTAAAGATATTTAAATAAAGTGTCCTTAAAAACACTTGAGTAAGCATTTTCAAAAGGATTAAATAAAATTTAACCTTCTTTGCCCGTTGTATAGGATTGCCATTTTGAATCTACGTTTATTTAACTCAAATAAAATATATTTGATATAAAAAAAAATTGTCTCTTGCTATACAACACAAAATAGGGGAAAGAAGTAAAAAATAGGGGAAAAAGGGGAAATATTTATAAAAAAGGGGAAAAAAGAGGAATTTTTTGAAATAGAGGAAAAAAGGGGAATAGGGGAAACACTGTGAAGCCTGCAATAAACACAAACTTATCTTTCGAAATGCGAAAAGTTGTCAAAGGCAATGTTTTTTAGTTTTTCGTCGTTACTTAACCTCAAACTTAAGGTTTTTGCTATACATTCTGTCGCGTTCGCGTACCTATCACGAAAATATTTTCAATTTTCAATTAAAATGAAATAATGACTCAAAACAATTGTTCTTATCCGATGTCGCGATATTGAAACTTATCAGAAATATTGTTTATTCATGCATAAAATGACTGTGTGTCTTATTTTTTGGTTAAGTTGTGACAACCTGCCGACGACTAAAGCACTGACGAGCACTGACGCATTTGGGCAAATCCACGAAACTGTTAACTTTTATGATACTCGAATCGAACATTTAAAAGTCCTTATTATTTTAGATTGAAACTTATTGTTTAATCATATGTTCCTAAATTATATACTAAGCAACATTTATGTACAGTATAAGAACAAAATATTAATTTGTCAATTAATTTTATGAGTTTAAAATTCAAAAAACGTTTAAATTTTATTTGAAACTCTCAGAAAAGTATACATTTTTAACGTTTTTATTTTTGCGGCGTGTGAAATATTAATTCAGCTACAAGGAAAATAGCTAAAAGACGTATGTTTTAAAGCTATTTTCACCATCCCATTAGTGTGCTACGACTGTAAGAAAATATATGAAGGTTTGATTGAATGATGACACTTTTCAGGAAAATTTAATTAAACGTCTTCTTATGAAAATACCTAGTGCGGCGTAGAATAAAAATAAAAATTCAATAAGTTTCTAAATAGACAATAAAAAATCGAACATTTTAAGACCTTTTTCATTAGTGTGCTTATATTTATATTCCTGTAGAAACAATTTGAAGATGTTAATACAAATCGTGATTTTATTTAAATTTATACATTTTTGAAAGGCACAACTACAATTTTACTTTAAACAAGTCCATGTATAGTGTGATTGAAGCATTGCCTTACAAATATTAAAAAAAACGTATGCCGCTCAAGGATTTTGAAAACTATCAATTTTATTAAGTTAAGAATATGCTTAAAATTTCATAAGTTGTATTCTTAAAAATCAAAAAGTTCAATTACTCATTTTAAATTTAAATTTAACTTTAAATTCGTAATCAGCGACCCCAAAGACCCCCGAGTAACGAGTTTCAATCAAATCCAACTATTTAAATTTGTCTTCCGTCATAATGGACACGCCATTTTGAATTTTGAAAAACCGACTTCAGATTGTCCAGCGGTGACCCCAAAAACCTCCGAGTTAAAAGTTTCAACTGATTTAATTGATGGGAAGGTCCTACACATTTTTTGTTCACTTTATAATATTTTAGTTCCGAAAGGGGTTAATAATAAGCTTATTACTTAATATTATATTACTTAATAAGCTTATTAGCTTTTAAATATAAGCTTAAAATTAATATGGTACATTCGAGAACAAATACGACACTGATTCGCCGTTGTGCGAAAAAAAAATATTCTTGTTTTGAGAGGATTCCTCTTATTTCAATGCATATTTTCCTCTAGAATAGGGCTCAAAAAGAATCCTCTTATTTTAAAAGGATTATTCTCCACATAACAATATTCCTTTTAAAATAAGAGGAAAATACTCTTCGATTAAGAGGATTCCTCTTAATTCAAGAGGATTTTTGCAAGAGGAATTTTCCTCTCAAAACAAGAATATTTTTTTTTCAGTGAGTGTTAAACATTGGGGGCATGGGTTAAAAATGAATCACGCATACGAATTTGTGGTGCTAAAACATTCTTGAACACGTATGCAAAGTGACATCTATGTGCAAACAAATTATTAAAAAAAATTTTTTTTTCTAAAAAGTCAAAAGTTTTATGGATTTGCCCATTTACCTTATTTTTTCCAAATAAAAAAATCAAAGCTATTATGGTATAAACACTTATCTAGGGATTTAAACTAAAGCTTGGAATAGAAACCGACTAATTTGCTGCCATAAAGAATTTTTTAGAAAAAAAGCTTAGGTGGTCCACTCAAGGTGATATTACCCTTCAATAATTTTTTAGTTACTAAATTTTTTAAATTCTTGTTACCCGCGGAAAATTTTTCACAAACAAACTTTTTTAAATTACAAAAACAAAATTAATAAACCATCCACAAAAACTGTTACTTTGTGTATTGTTTTTTAAATAACTAAACAATTATCAACCATACTTTGTAAATTGATTCGATAACTATCATTCCATCTTCTATATAAAAGATGGGAATTTAAAAAAAAAATTTTATAATTGCGAAAAGAAAAATTAAAAAAATCGGTAAAACAGGTTTTTAAATAATGTGATTTTAATTACGCAATTAATTATGAATAAAACTTTGTACATTGTTTCAAAAATTAATTTTCATCTTCTATATTAAAGAAGGCAATTTTAAAAAAAAACTTGTTATAATTACGAAAATAAAAATTTTAAAAATTGGTAAAACCGCTTTTAACTACGTAAATAATTATCAATAAAACTTTGTACACTGTTTCGAAAACTATATTTTCATCTCTTATATTAAACGAGGGAAATCGAAAAAAAATTTTTATGACTACGAAAAGAAAAATTAAAAAAAAAGTTAGAACTGTTTTTTAAAGTAGTGGATTTTTTATTACATAATTAATTCTATTTAATACTTTGTATATTGTTAAGAAAACTATATTTTCATCTCCTATATGAAAGGAGGCAATTTTAAAAAATCTTTTTTTAAAATTGCGAAAAGAAAAATTTTAAAAATCGGTAAAATAGGTTCTTAAATAATGTAGTTTTAACTACGAAATTTACTATCAATAAAACGTTGTACATTGTTAATGAAACTATATTTTCATCTCCTATGCAAAAGGAGGCAATTTGAAAAAAAACTTTTTTCAAAATTACAAAAAGAAATATTAAAAGAACAGTAAAAATGTTTTTTCTAGTATTCAGTTCCTAATTATATAATAAATCATTAATAAAACTTTGTGCATTGTTGCAAAAACTATATTTCTGTCTTCTATATTGAAGGAAGTAATTTGAAAAAAGCATTTCTTATAATTACGAAAAAAAAATTAAAAAAACCAGTAAAAGAGTTACTTAGAAAATGTGTTTTTAACTACGTAATTTATTAACTATTAGTAAAGCTTTGTGCATCGTTTAGAAAACTATATTTTCAACTTCAATATTAAAGTAGACAAATTAAAAAAAAACATTTTTTATAATTGCTAAATGAATAATAAAAAAACCTATAAATAGGTTTTTAAAGAATGTGATTTTCACTATGTAATTAATAATCAATATAACTTTGTACATTGGTTAGAAAACTATTTTCATCTCCTATATGAAAGGAGGCAATTTTAAAAAAAAGATTATTTATAATTACGAAAATAAAAATTAAAAAAACCAGTAAAACTGTTTTCTAAAGTATTTAGTTTTTAATGACATAATTACTTATTAATAAAACTTTGTACATTTTTTGAAAGCTGTATTTTCATCTCCCATATTAAAGGAGGCAATTTAAAAAAAACTTTATTTAATATTACGAATAGAAAAATTAAAAAACTGGTAAAACTGTTTTTTAAAGTATTGAGTTCTTAATTGCATAATTAATTATCAATTAAACTTTGTACATTGTTAAGGAAAATTGTTAAGGAAACAATCTTTTCATCTCCTATACTATAGGAGGCAATTTAAAAATAAAACATTTTTTAAAATTACGAAAAGAAAAATTTAAAAAAACGGTTTAACTTTCTTTAAGTATTCTGCTTTTAATTAAATAATTAATTATCAATAAAACTTTGTACATTATTAAGAAGACTATATTTTCATTTCCTATGCAAAAGGAGGCATTTTTAAAAAAACGTTTTTTTAAATAAGGAAAAGAAAAATTAAAAAACCCGGTAAAATAGTTTTTTAAAGTATTGAGTTCTTAATTACATAATTAATTAACAATAAAAATTTGTACGTTGTTAAGGATACTATATGTTCATCTCCTATACTAAAGGAGGCAATTTGAAGAAAAAACATTTTTATTAATTACGATAAGAAAAAGTAACAAAACCATTAAAACAGGTTCTTAAATAATTTAGTTTTAACTACGTAATTAATTATCAATAAATCTTTGTACATTGTTTCGAAAACTATACTTTTATATTCTTTATAAAAAGAGGCAATTTAAATGAAAACATTTTTTATAATTACGAAAAGAAAAATTTAAAAAACCAGGAAATCTGTTCCTTAAAGTATTGAGTTTTTAATTACATAATTAATTATTAAAAAAAATTTGTGCATTGTTAAGAAAACTATATTTTCATCTCCTATATGAAAGGAGGCAATTTTAAAAAAAATATTTTAAAATTACGAAAATAAAAATTGAAAAATCCGGTAAAACTGTTATTTTAAGTATTCAGTTTTTAATTACATAATTAATTATCAATAAAGCTTTGTACATTGTTAAGAAAACAATATTTTCATCTCCTATATGAAAGGAGGCAATTTTAAAAAAAATATTTTAAAATTACGAAAATAAAAATTGAAAAATCCGGTACAACTGTTATATTAAGTATTCAGTTTTTCATTACATAATTAATTAAGAATAAAACTTTGTACATTGTTGAGAAAACAATATTTTCTTCTCCTATATAAAAGGAGGCAATTTTAAAAAAAATATTTTAAAATTACGAAAATAAAAATTGAAAAATCCGGTACAACTGTTATTTTAAGTATTCAGTTTTTCATTACATAATTAATTAAGAATAAAACTTTGTGCATTGTTAAGGAAACTATCTTTTCATCTACTATATGAAAGGAGGCAATTTTAAAAAAAAAATTTTTTCGTAAAATTACGAAAATAAAAATTAAAAAATCCGGTAAAACTGCTATTTTAAGTATTCAGTTTTTTATTACATAATTAATTATCAATAAAACTTTGTGCATTGTTAAGAAAACAATATTCTCTTCTTCTATATAAAAGGAGGCAATTTTAAAATAAATATTTTTTCGTAAAATTACGAAAATAAAAATTAAAAAATCCGGTAAAACTGCTACTTTAAGTATTCAGTTTTTCATTACATAATTAATTAAGAATAAAACTTTGTACATTGTTGAGAAAACAATATTTTCTTCTCCTACATAAAAGGAGGCAATTTTAAAAAAAATATTTTTTCGTAAAATTACGAAAATAAAAATTGAAAAATTCGGTACAACTGTTATTTTACGTATTCAGTTTTTAATTACATAATTAATTATCAATAAAACTTTGTACATTATTAAGGAAACTATCTTTTCATCTCCTATATGAAAGGAGGCAATTTAAAAAAAAATATTTTAAAATTACGAAAATAAAAATTAAAAAATCCGGTAAATCTGCTACTTTAAATTCAGTTTTTAATTACATAATTAATTATCAATAAAACTTTGTGCATTGTTAAGGAAACTATCTTTTCATCTCCTATATGAAAGGAGGCAATTTTAAAAAAAATATTTTAAAATTACGAAAATAAAAATTGAAAAATCCGGTACAACTGTTATTTTAAGTATTCAGTTTTTCATTACATAATTAATTAAGAATAAAACTTTGTACATTGTTAAGAAAACAATATTTTCTTCTCCTACATAAAAGGAGACAATTTTAAAAAAAAATATGTTTTCGTAAAATTACGAAAATAAAAATTAAACAGTCCTAAAAAACAGCTATTTTAAGTATTCAGTTTTTAATTACATAATGAATTATCAATAAAGCTTTGTACATTATTAAGGAAACTATCTTTTGATCTCCTATATAAAAGGAGGCAATTTTAAAAAAAATATTTTAAAATTACGAAAAATAAAAATTGAAAAATCCGGTACAACTGTTATTTTAAGTATTCAGTTTTTAATTACATAATTAATTATCAATAAAACTTTGTGCATTGTTAAGGAAACTATCTTTTCATCTACTATATGAAAGGAGTCAATTTTAAAAAAAAATTTTTTTCGTAAAATTACGAAAATAAAAATTAAAAAATCCGGTAAAACTGCTATTTTAAGTATTCAGTTTTTTATTACATAATTAATTATCAATAAAACTTTGTGCATTGTTAAGAAAACAATATTTTCTTTTTCTATATAAAAGGAGGCAATTTTAAAAAAAATATTTTTTCGTAAAATTACGAAAATAAAAATTAAAAAATCCGGTTAAAACTGCTACTTTAAGTATTCAGTTTTTCATTACATAATTAATTAAGAATAAAACTTTGTACATTGTTGAGAAAACAATATTTTCTTCTCCTACATAAAAGGAGGCAATTTTAAAAAAAATATTTTTTCGTAAAATTACGAAAATAAAAATTGAAAAATCCGGTACAACTGTTATTTTACGTATTCAGTTTTTAATTACATAATTAATTATCAATAAAACTTTGTACATTATTAAGGAAACTATCTTTTCATCTCCTATATGAAAGGAGGCAATTTTAAAAAGAATATTTTAAAATTACGAAAATAAAAATTGAAAAATCCGGTACAACTGTTATTTTAAGTATTCAGTTTTTCATTACATAATTAATTAAGAATAAAACTTTGTACATTGTCGAGAAAACAATATTTTCTTCTCCTATATAAAAGGAGGCAATTTTAAAAAAAATATTTTAAAATTATGAAAATAAAAATTGAAAAATCCGGTACAACTGTTATTTTAAGTATTCAGTTTTTCATTACATAATTAATTAAGAATAAAACTTTGTACATTGTTAAGAAAACAATATTTTCTTCTCCTACATAAAAGGAGGCAATTTTAAAAAAAATATGTTTTCGTAAAATTACGAAAATAAAAATTAAACAGTCCTAAAAAACAGCTATTTTAAGTATTCAGTTTTTAATTACATAATGAATTATCAATAAAGCTTTGTACATTATTAAGGAAACTATCTTTTGATCTCCTATATGAAAGGAAAGGAGGCAATTTTAAAAAAAAATATTTTAAAATTACGAAAATAAAAATTGAAAAATCCGCTACAACTGTTATTTTAAGTATTCAGTTTTTAATTACATAATTAATTATCAATAAAACTTTGTGCATTGTTAAGGAAACTATCTTTTCATCTACTATATGAAAGGAGGCAATTTAAAAAAAAAATTTTTTCGTAAAATTACGAAAATAAAAATTAAAAAATCCGGTAAAACTGCTATTTTAAGTATTCAGTTTTTTATTACATAATTAATTATCAATAAAACTTTGTGCATTGTTAAGAAAACAATATTTTCTTCTTCTATATAAAAGGAGGCAATTTTAAAATAAATATTTTTTCGTAAAATTACGAAAATAAAAATTAAAAAATCCGGTAAAACTGCTACTTTAAGTATTCAGTTTTTCATTACATAATTAATTAAGAATAGAACTTTGTACATTGTTAAGAAAACAATATTTTCTTCTCCTACATAAAAGGAGGCAATTTTAAAAAAAATATTTTTTCGTAAAATTACGAAAATAAAAATTGAAAAATCCGGTACAACTGTTATTTTACGTATTCAGTTTTTAATTACATAATTAATTATCAATAAAACTTTGTACATTATTAAGGAAACTATCTTTTCATCTCCTATATGAAAGGAGGCAATTTAAAAAAAAATATTTTAAAATTACGAAAATAAAAATTAAAAAATCCGGTAAATCTGCTACTTTAAATTCAGTTTTTAATTACATAATTAATTATCAATAAAACTTTGTGCATTGTTAAGGAAACTATCTTTTCATCTCCTATATGAAAGGAGGCAATTTTAAAAAGAATATTTTAAAATTACGAAAATAAAAATTGAAAAATCCGGTCAAACTGTTATTTTAAGTATTCAGTTTTTTATTACATAATTAATTATCAATAAAGCTTTGTACATTGTTAAGAAAAGAATATTTTCATCTCCTATATGAAAGGAGGCAATTTTAAAAAAAATATTTTAAAATTACGAAAATAAAAATTGAAAAATCCGGTAAAACTGTTATTTTAAGTATTCAGTTTTTAATTACATAATTAATTATCAATTAAGCTTTGTACATTGTTAAGAAAACAATATTTTCATCTCCTATATGAAAGGAGGCAATTTTAAAAAAAATATTTTAAAATTACGAAAATAAGAATTGAAAAATCCGGTACAACTGTTATTTTAAGTATTCAGTTTTTCATTACATAATTAATTAAGAATAAAACTTTGTACATTGTTAAGAAAACAATATTTTCTTCTCCTATATAAAAGGAGGCAATTTTAAAAAAAATATGTTTTCGTAAAATTACGAAAATAAAAATTAAACAGTCCTAAAAAACTGTTATTTTAAGTATTCAGTTTTTAATTACATAATTAATTATCAATAAAACTTTGTCCATTGTTAAGGAAACTATCTTTTCATCTACTATATGAAAGGAGGCAATTTTAAAAAAAAATTTTTTTCGTAAAATTACGAAAATAAAAATTAAAAAATCCGGTAAAACTGCTACTTTAAGTATTCAGTTTTTCATTACATAATTAATTAAGAATAAAACTTTGTACATTGTTGAGAAAACAATATTTTCTTCTCCTATATAAAAGGAGGCAATTTTAAAAAAAATATTTTTTCGTAAAATTACGTAAATAAAAATTAAACAATCCGGAAAAACTGCTATTTTAACCCTTTAAGGTCCAAATGTACAAAAATTTTATACGAACTTTGGGAGAAATTTTTAGTATGAAAACGGATTGCTAAAAATTTTGCAATAGACATTTCTTTAAGCTCAGGAACTGCTCTTTCGAATTCTGCAATAAAAAATATTGAAAATTTATTAATAAACAAATTACATACAGTTATTTAAAAAAAAACACAATTTTTTAAAGATTTTTTTTTGAAAATCAAATTTTTTTTATTATTTATGGCGAAGGAATACGTCTCAAAGGTAAAAATATCGCGTCAAAAATGTCTAACCTAAAATGTTATGAAATAAAAATTAAAAAAAAAACAAAATGGCGGATCAAAAATGGCGTTCAAAGTTGACTTTTTAATAAATAATATACAGCAAGTGCACATTTTTTTAAAAACCTCTCAGATTCGCTTGAAACTGGTTACTCTGGGGTTCTTGGGGTCGCTGATTACGAATATGATAATAGTTTTTAAAAATTCAAAATGGCGAATCCAATATGGCGGACACTTTTTTCAACATTTCATCGGATTCGCTTGAAAATGGTTACTCGGGGGTTTTCGGGATCGCTGCTTACGAATCTGATATCAGTTTTTAAAAATTCAAAATGGCGAATCCAATATGGCGGAGACTTTTTTTAAAACTTCATCGGTTTCGCTTAAAACTGGTTACTCAGGGGTTTTTGGGGTCTCTGATTACAAGTATGATAGTAGTTTTCAAAAATTCAAAATGGCGAATCCAATATGGCGGACATTTTTTTCAAAATTTCATCGGATTCGCTTGAAACTGGTTACTCGGGGGTTTTTGGGGTCTCTGATTACAAGTAAGATAGTATTTTTCAAAAATTCAAAATGGCAAATTTAATATGGTGGACATTTTTTTTCAAAATTTCATCGGATTCGCTTAAAACTGATTACTCGGGTGTTCTTGGGGTCTCTAATTACGAATATGATAGAAGTTTTCAAAAATTCAAAATGGCGAATTCAATATGGCGGATACTTTTTCTAAAACTTCTTCGGATTCACTTGAAACTGATTAGGAAGGGTTCTTGGGGTCTCTGATTACGAATATGATAGTAGTTTTAAAAAAATAATAATTTCAGTGCATATACATTATTCAGGTTAGAAATTATAAAAATTTAAACCGTTTTTGCTTTCAAATAATTTGTGTAAAATATAAAAGTAATATTAAACTTAATAATAATAATACTAATCATAACTATTTCTTTGTTATAATAATAATACTAATAGGAACTGTTCTTTGTTATTATCGATTTTTTCTGTCTTTGAAGCCTCATAATTAAAGATTAATTATGATTAAGGGGAAAATTTTCACGAGTGTACTAATGTCAAAATTGCAAGTTGTTGGATCGGGCTAATATTTTCACAGTATTTAGTAATATGTATGAGTAATTAACCACCAAGCAATATAAGATTTTATAAAAAATTGTATAGAGGGGAAGGGAGTTTAAGATTTTGAATAAGTATGAACAGTGAGTTTTCTAAAAAATCCTAGCTGCTATACAATAAAGTAAAAAAAAATTTTACCTATATGTTTTTGGTATAAAATTTTTTTGTTTTTTTTTCAAGAAGGACCCGTTTTTTTCTTTTTTTGTACCAAAAGAAAGCTTAAGATGTGTACTTTCAATATCTAAAACGAAAAAAATGACACTTTTTTCGAATTATTAATTAATTAATCAATAAAAATTGAAATATTTTACAACAAAATAAAGTTAACGTAATTCTGAAGTTACTACTGTAAAACATTACAAAATCTGTATCCAACAAGTCCAATATGAAGTATTTTGGATAAATTGACGTTTTATAAATAATTATTAATAAAAATTAATTAACAAATGAATATCATTTATAAAAATAAAGATAAAGTGTAAGAATCCCCGAGTAATTAGTTTCAAGTGAATCCGATGAAGTTTTAGAAAAAGTATCCGCCAAATTGAATCGCCATTTTAAATTTTTGAAAACTACTATCATATTCGTAATTAGAGACCCCAAGAACCCCCGAGTAATTAGTTTCAAGTGAATCCGATGAAGTTTTAAAAAAGTATCCGCCATATTGGATTCGCCATTTTAAATTTTTAAAAACTATTATCATATTCGTAATCAGCGACCTCAAAAACTCCCGAGTAACCAGTTTCAAGCGAATCCGATGAAATTTTGAAAAAAATGTCCGCCATATTGGATTCGCCATTTTGAATTTTTGAAAACTACTATCATACTTGTAATCAGAGACCCCCAAAACCCCCGAGTAACCAGTTTTAAGCGAAACCGATGAAGTTTTGAAAAAAGTCTAAGCCATATTGGATTCGCCATTTTGAATTTTTAAAAACTGACATCAGATTCGTAATCAGCGATCCCGAAAACCCCCGAGTAACCATTTTCAAGCGAATCCGATGAAATTTTGAAAAAAGTGTCCGCCATATTGGATTCGCCATTTTGAATTTTTAAAAACTATTATCATATTCGTAATCAGCGACCCCAAAAACCCCCAAGTAACCAGTTTCAAGCGAATCTGAGAGGTTTTTAAAAAAATGTGCACTTGCTGTATATTATTTATTAAAAAGTCAACTTTGAACGCCATTTTTGATCCGCCATTTTGTTTTTTTTTAATTTTTATATCACAACATTTTAGGTTAGACATTTTTGACGCGATATTTTTACCTTTGAGACGTATTTCTTCGCAATAAATAATAAAAAAAAATTGATTTTCAAAAAAAAAACTTTAAAAAATTGTGTTTATTTTTTAAATAACTGTATGTAATTTGTTTATTTATAAATTTTCAATATTTGTTATTGCAGCATTCGAAAGAGCGGTTCCTGAGCTTTAAGAAATGTCTATTACAAAATTTTTAGCAATCCTTTTTCATACTAAAAATTTCTCCCAAAGTTCGGATAAAATTTTTGTACATTTGGTCCTTAAAGGGTTAAGTATTCAGTTTATAATTACATAATGAATTATCAATAAAGCTTTGTACATTATTAAGGAAACTATCTTTTGATCTCCTATATGAAAGGAGGCAATTTTAAAAAAAATATTTTAAAATTACGAAAATAAAACTTGAAAAATCCGGTACAACTGTTATTTTAAGTATTCAGTTTTTAATTACATAATTAATTATCAATAAAACTTTGTGCATTGTTAAGGAAACTATCTTTTCATCTACTATATGAAAGGAGGTAATTTTAAAAAAATTTTTTTTTCGTAAAATTACGAAAATAAAAATTAAAAAATCCGGTAAAACTGCTATTTTAAGTATTCAGTTTTTTATTACATAATTAATTATCAATAAAACTTTGTGCATTGTTAGGAAAACAATTTTTCTTCTTCTATATAAAAGGAGGCAATTTTTAAAAAAATATTTTTTCGTAAAATTACGAAAATAAAAATTAAAAAATCCGGTAAAACTGCTACTTTAAGTATTCAGTTTTTCATTACATAATTAATTAAGAATAAAACTTTGTACATTGTTGAGAAAACAATATTTTCTTCTCCTATATAAAAGGAGGCAATTTTAAAAAAATATTTTTTCGTAAAATTACGAAAATAAAAATTAAAAAATCCGGTACAACTCTTATTTTAAGTATTTAGTTTTTAATTACATAATTAATTAACAATAAAACTTTGTACATTGTTAAAAAAACAATATTTTCTTCTCCTACATAAAAGGAGGCAATTTTAAAAAAAATATTTTTACGTAAAATTACGAAAATAAAAATTGAAAAATCCGGTACAACTGTTATTTTACGTATTCAGTTTTTAATTACATAATTAATTATCAATAAAACTTTGAACATTATTCAGGAAACTATCTTTTCATCTCCTATATGAAAGGAGGCAATTTAAAAAAAAAATTTTTTTCGTAAAATTACGAAAATGTAAATTAAAAAATCCGGTAAAACTGCTATTTTAAGTATTCAGTTTTTTATTACATAATTAATTATCAATAAAACTTTGTACATTGTTAAGAAAACAATATTTTCTTCTTCTATATAAAAGGAGGCAATTTTAAAAAAAATTTTTTTTCGTAAAATTACGAAAATAAAAATTAAAAAATCCGGTAAAACTGTTATTTTAAGTATTCAGTTTTTAATTACATAATTAATTATCAATAAAACTTTGTAAATTATTAAGGAAAATATCTTTTCATCTCCTATATGAAAGGAGGCAATTTAAAAAAAAAATATTTTACAATTACGAAAATAAAAATTAAAAAATCCGGTAAATCTGCTACTTTAAGTATTCAATTTTTTAATTACATAATTAATTATCAATAAAACTTTGTATATTGTTAAGGAAACTATCTTTTTATCTCCTATATGAAAGGAGGCAATTTTAAAAAGAATATTTTAAAATTACGAAAATAAAAATTGAAAAATCCGGTAAAACTGTTATTTTATGTATTGAGTTTTTAATTACATAATTAATTATTAATAAAACTTTGTACATTGTTAAGAAAACTATCTTTTCATCTCCTATATGAAAGGAGGTAATTTTAAAAAAATTTTTTTTTCGTAAAATTACGAAAATAAAAATTAAAAAATCCGGTAAAACTGCTATTTTAAGTATTCAGTTTTTTATTACATAATTAATTATCAATAAAACTTTGTGCATTGTTAGGAAAACAATTTTTCTTCTTCTATATAAAAGGAGGCAATTTTTAAAAAAATATTTTTTCGTAAAATTACGAAAATAAAAATTAAAAAATCCGGTAAAACTGCTACTTTAAGTATTCAGTTTTTCATTACATAATTAATTAAGAATAAAACTTTGTACATTGTTGAGAAAACAATATTTTCTTCTCCTATATAAAAGGAGGCAATTTTAAAAAAAATATTTTTTTGTAAAATTACCAAAATAAAAATTAAAAAATCCGGTACAACTCTTATTTTAAGTATTCAGTTTTTAATTACATAATTAATTAACAATAAAACTTTGTACATTGTTAAAAAAACAATATTTTCTTCTCCTACATAAAAGGAGGCAATTTTAAAAAAAATATTTTTTCGTAAAATTACGAAAATAAAAATTGAAAAATCCGGTACAACTGTTATTTTACGTATTCAGTTTTTAATTACATAATTAATTATCAATAAAACTTTGTACATTGTTAAGAAAACTATCTTTTCATCTCCTATATGAAAGGAGGCAATTTAAAAAAAATTTTTTTTTCGTAAAAATTACGAAAATAAAAATTAAAAAATCCGGTAAAACTGCTATTTTAAGCATTCAGTTTTTTATTACATAATTAATTATCAATAAAACTTTGTGCATTGTTAGGAAAACAATATTTTCTTCTTCTATATAAAAGGAGGCAATTTTAAAAAAAATATTTTTTCGTAAAATTACGAAAATAAAAATTAAAAAATCCGGTAAAACTGTTATTTTAAGTATTCAGTTTTTAATTACATAATTAATTATCAATAAAACTTTGTAAATTATTAAGGAAAATATCTTTTCATCTCCTATATGAAAGGAGGCAATTTAAAAAAAAATATTTTACAATTACGAAAATAAAAATTAAAAAATCCGGTAAATCTGCTACTTTAAGTATTCAATTTTTTAATTACATAATTAATTATCAATAAAACTTTGTATATTGTTAAGGAAACTATCTTTTTATCTCCTATATGAAAGGAGGCAATTTTAAAAAGAATATTTTAAAATTACGAAAATAAAAATTGAAAAATCCGGTAAAACTGTTATTTTATGTATTGAGTTTTTAAATACATAATTAATTATCAATAAAACTTTGTACATTGTTAAGAAAACTATCTTTTCATCTCCTATATGAAAGGAGGCAATTTAAAAAAAAATTTTTTTTCGTAAAATTACGAAAATAAAAATTGAAAAATCCGGTACAACTGTTATTTTACGTATTCAGTTTTTAATTACATAATTAATTATCAATAAAACTTTGAACATTATTCAGGAAACTATCTTTTCATCTCCTATATGAAAGGAGGCAATTTAAAAAAAAAATTTTTTTCGTAAAATTACGAAAATGTAAATTAAAAAATCCGGTAAAACTGCTATTTTAAGTATTCAGTTTTTTATTACATAATTAATTATCAATAAAACTTTGTACATTGTTAAGAAAACAATATTTTCTTCTTCTATATAAAAGGAGGCAATTTTAAAAAAAATTTTTTTTCGTAAAATTACGAAAATAAAAATTAAAAAATCCGGTAAAACTGTTATTTTAAGTATTCAGTTTTTAATTACATAATTAATTATCAATAAAACTTTGTAAATTATTAAGGAAAATATCTTTTCATCTCCTATATGAAAGGAGGCAATTTAAAAAAAAATATTTTACAATTACGAAAATAAAAATTAAAAAATCCGGTAAATCTGCTACTTTAAGTATTCAATTTTTTAATTACATAATTAATTATCAATGAAACTTTGTATATTGTTAAGGAAACTATCTTTTTATCTCCTATATGAAAGGAGGCAATTTTAAAAAGAATATTTTAAAATTACGAAAATAAAAATTGAAAAATCCGGTTAAAACTGTTATTTTATGTATTGAGTTTTTAAATACATAATTAATTATCAATAAAACTTTGTACATTGTTAAGAAAACTATCTTCTCATCTCCTATATGAAAGGAGGCAATTTAAAAAAAAATTTTTTTTCGTAAAATTACGAAAATAAAAATTAAAAAATCCGGTAAAACTGCTATTTTAAGTATTCAGTTTTTTATTACATAATTAATTATCAATAAAACTTTGTGCATTGTTAGGAAAACAATATTTTCCTCTTCTATATAAAAGGAGGCAATTTTAAAAAAAATATTTTTTCGTAAAATTACGAAAATAAAAATTAAAAAATCCGGTAAAACTGCTTCTTTAAGTATTCAGTTTTTCATTACATAATTAATTAAGAATAAAACTTTGTACATTGTTGAGAAAACAATATTTTCTTCTCCTATATAAAAGGAGGCTATTTTAAAAAAAATATTTTTTCGTAAAATTACGAAAATAAAAATTAAAAAATCCGGTACAACTCTTATTTTAAGTATTCAGTTTTTAATTACATAAATAATTAACAATAAAACTTTGTACATTGTTAAGAAAACAATATTTTCTTCTCTTATATAAAAGGAGGCAATTTAAAAAAAAATATTTTACAATTACGAAAATAAAAATTAAAAAATCCGGTACAACTCTTATTTTAAGTATTCAGTTTTTAATTACATAATTAATTAACAATAAAACTTTGTATATTGTTAAGAAAACAACATTTTCTTCTCCTATATAAAAGGAGGCAATTTTAAAAAAAATATTTTTTCGTAAAATTACGAAAATAAAAATTGAAAAATCCGGTACAACTCTTATTTTACGTATTCAGTTTTTAATTACATAATTAATTATCAATAAAACTTTGTACATTATTAAGGAAACTATCTTTTCATCTCCTATATGAAAGGAGGCAATTTAAAAAAAAAAATTTTTCGTAAAATTACGAAAATATAAATTAAAAAATCCGGTAAATCTGCTACTTTAAGTATTCAGTTTTTAATTACATAATTAATTATCAATAAAACTTTGTGCATTGTTAAGGAAACTATCTTTTCATCTCCTATATGAAAGGAGGCAATTTAAAAAAAAATATTTTAAAATTACAAAAATAAAATTTAAAAAATCCGGTAAAACTGCTATTTTAAGCACTCAGTTTTTTATTACATAATTAATTATCAATAAAGCTTTGTACATTGTTAAGAAAACAATATTTTCATCTCCTATATGAAAGGAGGCAATTTTAAAAAAAATATTTTAAAATTACAAAAATAAAAATTAAAAAATCTGGTACAACTGTTATTTTAAGTATTCAGTTTTTCATTACATAATTAATTAAGAATAAAACTTTGTACAGTGTTGAGAAAACAATATTTTCATCTCCTATATGAAAGGAGGCAATTTTAAAAAAAATATTTTTTTGTAAAATTACCAAAATAAAAATTAAAAAATCCGGTAAAACTGTTATTTTAAGTATTCAGTTTTTAATTACATAATTGATTATCAATAAAACTTTGTACATTGTTAAGAAAACAATATTTTCATCTCCTATATGAAAGGAGGCAATTTTAAAAAAAATATTTTTTTGTAAAATTACCAAAATAAAAATTAAAAAATCCGGTAAAACTGCTATTTTAAGTATTCAGTTTTTTATTACATAATTAATTATCAATAAGACTTTGTGCATTGTTAAGAAAACAATATTTTCTTCTCCTATATAAAAGGAGGCAATTTTAAAAATAATATTTTAAAATTACGAAAATAAAATTTGAAAAATCCGGTACAACTGTTATTTTAAGTATTCAGTTTTTAATTACATAATTAATTATCAATAAAACTTTGTGCATTGTTAAGGAAACTATCTTTTCATCTACTATATGAAAGGAGGTAATTTTAAAAAAATTTTTTTTTCGTAAAATTACGAAAATAAAAATTAAAAAATCCGGTAAAACTGCTATTTTAAGTATTCAGTTTTTTATTACATAATTAATTATCAATAAAACTTTGTGCATTGTTAGGAAAACAATTTTTCTTCTTCTATATAAAAGGAGGCAATTTTTAAAAAAATATTTTTTCGTAAAATTACGAAAATAAAAATTAAAAAATCCGGTAAAACTGCTACTTTAAGTATTCAGTTTTTCATTACATAATTAATTAAGAATAAAACTTTGTACATTGTTGAGAAAACAATATTTTCTTCTCCTATATAAAAGGAGGCAATTTTAAAAAAATATTTTTTCGTAAAATTACGAAAATAAAAATTAAAAAATCCGGTACAACTCTTATTTTAAGTATTTAGTTTTTAATTACATAATTAATTAACAATAAAACTTTGTACATTGTTAAAAAAACAATATTTTCTTCTCCTACATAAAAGGAGGCAATTTTAAAAAAAATATTTTTTTCGTAAAATTACGAAAATAAAAATTGAAAAATCCGGTACAACTGTTATTTTACGTATTCAGTTTTTAATTACATAATTAATTATCAATAAAACTTTGAACATTATTCAGGAAACTATCTTTTCATCTCCTATATGAAAGGAGGCAATTTAAAAAAAAAATTTTTTTCGTAAAATTACGAAAATGTAAATTAAAAAATCCGGTAAAACTGCTATTTTAAGTATTCAGTTTTTTATTACATAATTAATTATCAATAAAACTTTGTACATTGTTAAGAAAACAATATTTTCTTCTTCTATATAAAAGGAGGCAATTTTAAAAAAAATTTTTTTTCGTAAAATTACGAAAATAAAAATTAAAAAAATCCGGTAAAACTGTTATTTTAAGTATTCAGTTTTTAATTACATAATTAATTATCAATAAAACTTTGTAAATTATTAAGGAAAATATCTTTTCATCTCCTATATGAAAGGAGGCAATTTAAAAAAAAATATTTTACAATTACGAAAATAAAAATTAAAAAATCCGGTAAATCTGCTACTTTAAGTATTCAATTTTTTAATTACATAATTAATTATCAATAAAACTTTGTATATTGTTAAGGAAACTATCTTTTTATCTCCTATATGAAAGGAGGCAATTTTAAAAAGAATATTTTAAAATTACGAAAATAAAAATTGAAAAATCCGGTAAAACTGTTATTTTATGTATTGAGTTTTTAATTACATAATTAATTATCAATAAAACTTTGTACATTGTTAAGAAAACTATCTTTTCATCTCCTATATGAAAGGAGGCAATTTAAAAAAAAATTTTTTTTCGTAAAATTACGAAAATAAAAATTAAAAAATCCGGTAAAACTGCTATTTTAAGTATTCAGTTTTTTATTACATAATTAATTAAGAATAAAACTTTGTACATTGTTGAGAAAACAATATTTTCTTCTCCTATATAAAAGGAGGCTATTTTAAAAAAAATATTTTTTCGTAAAATTACGAAAATAAAATTTAAAAAATCCGGTACAACTCTTATTTTAAGTATTCAGTTTTTAATTACATAATTAATTAACAATAAAACTTTGTACATTGTTAAGAAAACAATATTTTCTTCTCTTATATAAAAGGAGGCAATTTAAAAAAAAATATTTTACAATTACGAAAATAAAAATTAAAAAATCCGGTAAATCTGCTACTTTAAGTATTCAGTTTTTAATTACATAATTAATTATCAATAAAACTTTGTGTATTGTTAAGGAAACTATCTTTTTATCTCCTATATGAAAGGAGGCAATTTTAAAAAGAATATTTTAAAATTACGAAAATAAAAATTGAAAAATCCGGTAAAACTGTTATTTTATGTATTGAGTTTTTAATTACATAATTAATTATGAATAAAACTTTGTACATTGTTAAGAAAACTATCTTTTCATCTCCTATATGAAAGGAGGCAATTTAAAAAAAAATTTTTTTTCGTAAAATTACGAAAATAAAAATTAAAAAATCTGGTAAAACTGCTATTTTAAGTATTCAGTTTTTTATTACATAATTATCAATAAAACTTTGTGCATTGTTAGGAAAACAATATTTTCTTCTTCTATATAAAAGGAGGCAATTTTAAAAAAAATATTTTTTCGTAAAATTACGAAAATAAAAATTAAAAAATCCGGTACAACTCTTATTTTAAGTATTCAGTTTTTAATTACATAATTAATTAACAATAAAACTTTGTATATTGTTAAGAAAACAACATTTTCTTCTCCTATATAAAAGGAGGCAATTTTAAAAAAAATATTTTTTCGTAAAATTACGAAAATAAAAATTGAAAAATCCGGTACAACTCTTATTTTACGTATTCAGTTTTTAATTACATAATTAATTATCAATAAAACTTTGTACATTATTAAGGAAACTATCTTTTCATCTCCTATATGAAAGGAGGCAATTTAAAAAAAAAAATTTTTCGTAAAATTACGAAAATATAAATTAAAAAATCCGGTAAATCTGCTACTTTAAGTATTCAGTTTTTAATTACATAATTAATTATCAATAAAACTTTGTGCATTGTTAAGGAAACTATCTTTTCATCTCCTATATGAAAGGAGGCAATTTAAAAAAAAATATTTTAAAATTACAAAAATAAAATTTAAAAAATCCGGTAAAACTGCTATTTTAAGCACTCAGTTTTTTATTACATAATTAATTATCAATAAAGCTTTGTACATTGTTAAGAAAACAATATTTTCATCTCCTATATGAAAGGAGGCAATTTTAAAAAAAATATTTTAAAATTACAAAAATAAAAATTAAAAAATCTGGTACAACTGTTATTTTAAGTATTCAGTTTTTCATTACATAATTAATTAAGAATAAAACTTTGTACAGTGTTGAGAAAACAATATTTTCATCTCCTATATGAAAGGAGGCAATTTTAAAAAAAATATTTTTTTGTAAAATTACCAAAATAAAAATTAAAAAATCCGGTAAAACTGTTATTTTAAGTATTCAGTTTTTAATTACATAATTGATTATCAATAAAACTTTGTACATTGTTAAGAAAACAATATTTTCATCTCCTATATGAAAGGAGGCAATTTTAAAAAAAATATTTTTTTGTAAAATTACCAAAATAAAAATTAAAAAATCCGGTAAAACTGCTATTTTAAGTATTCAGTTTTTTATTACATAATTAATTATCAATAAGACTTTGTGCATTGTTAAGAAAACAATATTTTCTTCTCCTATATAAAAGGAGGCAATTTTAAAAATAATATTTTAAAATTACGAAAATAAAATTTGAAAAATCCGGTACAACTGTTATTTTAAGTATTCAGTTTTTAATTACATAATTAATTATCAATAAAACTTTGTGCATTGTTAAGGAAACTATCTTTTCATCTACTATATGAAAGGAGGTAATTTTAAAAAAATTTTTTTTTCGTAAAATTACGAAAATAAAAATTAAAAAATCCGGTAAAACTGCTATTTTAAGTATTCAGTTTTTTATTACATAATTAATTATCAATAAAACTTTGTGCATTGTTAGGAAAACAATTTTTCTTCTTCTATATAAAAGGAGGCAATTTTTAAAAAAAATATTTTTTCGTAAAATTACGAAAATAAAAATTAAAAAATCCGGTAAAACTGCTACTTTAAGTATTCAGTTTTTCATTACATAATTAATTAAGAATAAAACTTTGTACATTGTTGAGAAAACAATATTTTCTTCTCCTATATAAAAGGAGGCAATTTTAAAAAAATATTTTTTCGTAAAATTACGAAAATAAAAATTAAAAAATCCGGTACAACTCTTATTTTAAGTATTTAGTTTTTAATTACATAATTAATTAACAATAAAACTTTGTACATTGTTAAAAAAACAATATTTTCTTCTCCTACATAAAAGGAGGCAATTTTAAAAAAAATATTTTTTCGTAAAATTACGAAAATAAAAATTGAAAAATCCGGTACAACTGTTATTTTACGTATTCAGTTTTTAATTACATAATTAATTATTAATAAAACTTTGAACATTATTCAGGAAACTATCTTTTCATCTCCTATATGAAAGGAGGCAATTTAAAAAAAAAATTTTTTTCGTAAAATTACGAAAATGTAAATTAAAAAATCCGGTAAAACTGCTATTTTAAGTATTCAGTTTTTTATTACATAATTAATTATCAATAAAACTTTGTACATTGTTAAGAAAACAATATTTTCTTCTTCTATATAAAAGGAGGCAATTTTAAAAAAAATTTTTTTTCGTAAAATTACGAAAATAAAAATTAAAAAATCCGGTAAAACTGTTATTTTAAGTATTAAGTTTTTAATTACATAATTAATTATCAATAAAACTTTGTAAATTATTAAGGAAAATATCTTTTCATCTCCTATATGAAAGGAGGCAATTTAAAAAAAAATATTTTACAATTACGAAAATAAAAATTAAAAAATCCGGTAAATCTGCTACTTTAAGTATTCAATTTTTTAATTACATAATTAATTATCAATAAAACTTTGTATATTGTTAAGGAAACTATCTTTTTATCTCCTATATGAAAGGAGGCAATTTTAAAAAGAATATTTTAAAATTACGAAAATAAAAATTGAAAAATCCGGTAAAACTGTTATTTTATGTATTGAGTTTTTAATTACATAATTAATTATCAATAAAACTTTGTACATTGTTAAGAAAACTATCTTTTCATCTCCTATATGAAAGGAGGCAATTTAAAAAAAAATTTTTTTTCGTAAAATTACGAAAATAAAAATTAAAAAATCCGGTAAAACTGCTATTTTAAGTATTCAGTTTTTTATTACATAATTAATTAAGAATAAAACTTTGTACATTGTTGAGAAAACAATATTTTCTTCTCCTATATAAAAGGAGGCTATTTTAAAAAAAATATTTTTTCGTAAAATTACGAAAATAAAAATTAAAAAATCCGGTACAACTCTTATTTTAAGTATTCAGTTTTTAATTACATAATTAATTAACAATAAAACTTTGTACATTGTTAAGAAAACAATATTTTCTTCTCTTATATAAAAGGAGGCAATTTAAAAAAAAATATTTTACAATTACGAAAATAAAAATTAAAAAATCCGGTAAATCTGCTACTTTAAGTATTCAGTTTTTAATTACATAATTAATTATCAATAAAACTTTGTGTATTGTTAAGGAAACTATCTTTTTATCTCCTATATGAAAGGAGGCAATTTTAAAAAGAATATTTTAAAATTACGAAAATAAAAATTGAAAAATCCGGTAAAACTGTTATTTTATGTATTGAGTTTTTAATTACATAATTAATTATGAATAAAACTTTGTACATTGTTAAGAAAACTATCTTTTCATCTCCTATATGAAAGGAGGCAATTTAAAAAAAAATTTTTTTTCGTAAAATTACGAAAATAAAAATTAAAAAATCTGGTAAAACTGCTATTTTAAGTATTCAGTTTTTTATTACATAATTATCAATAAAACTTTGTGCATTGTTAGGAAAACAATATTTTCTTCTTCTATATAAAAGGAGGCAATTTTAAAAAAAATATTTTTTCGTAAAATTACGAAAATAAAAATTAAAAAATCCGGTACAACTCTTATTTTAAGTATTCAGTTTTTAATTACATAATTAATTAACAATAAAACTTTGTATATTGTTAAGAAAACAACATTTTCTTCTCCTATATAAAAGGAGGCAATTTTAAAAAAAATATTTTAAAATTACAAAAATAAAAATTAAAAAATCTGGTACAACTGTTATTTTAAGTATTCAGTTTTTCATTACATAATTAATTAAGAATAAAACTTTGTACAGTGTTGAGAAAACAATATTTTCATCTCCTATATGAAAGGAGGCAATTTTAAAAAAAATATTTTTCGTAAAATTACGAAAATATAAATTAAAAAATCCGGTAAATCTGCTACTTTAAGTATTCAGTTTTTAATTACATAATTAATTATCAATAAAACTTTGTGCATTGTTAAGGAAACTATCTTTTCATCTCCTATATGAAAGGAGGCAATTTAAAAAAAAATATTTTAAAATTACAAAAATAAAATTTAAAAAAATCCGGTAAAACTGCTATTTTAAGCACTCAGTTTTTTATTACATAATTAATTATCAATAAAGCTTTGTACATTGTTAAGAAAACAATATTTTCATCTCCTATATGAAAGGAGGCAATTTTAAAAAAAATATTTTAAAATTACAAAAATAAAAATTAAAAAATCTGGTACAACTGTTATTTTAAGTATTCAGTTTTTCATTACATAATTAATTAAGAATAAAACTTTGTACAGTGTTGAGAAAACAATATTTTCATCTCCTATATGAAAGGAGGCAATTTTAAAAAAAATATTTTTTTGTAAAATTACCAAAATAAAAATTAAAAAATCCGGTAAAACTGTTATTTTAAGTATTCAGTTTTTAATTACATAATTGATTATCAATAAAACTTTGTACATTGTTAAGAAAACAATATTTTCATCTCCTATATGAAAGGAGGCAATTTTAAAAAAAATATTTTTTTGTAAAATTACCAAAATAAAAATTAAAAAATCCGGTAAAACTGCTATTTTAAGTATTCAGTTTTTTATTACATAATTAATTATCAATAAGACTTTGTGCATTGTTAAGAAAACAATATTTTCTTCTCCTATATAAAAGGAGGCAATTTTAAAAATAATATTTTAAAATTACGAAAATAAAATTTGAAAAATCCGGTACAACTGTTATTTTAAGTATTCAGTTTTTAATTACATAATTAATTATCAATAAAACTTTGTGCATTGTTAAGGAAACTATCTTTTCATCTACTATATGAAAGGAGGTAATTTTAAAAAAATTTTTTTTTCGTAAAATTACGAAAATAAAAATTAAAAAATCCGGTAAAACTGCTATTTTAAGTATTCAGTTTTTTATTACATAATTAATTATCAATAAAACTTTGTGCATTGTTAGGAAAACAATTTTTCTTCTTCTATATAAAAGGAGGCAATTTTTAATAAAATATTTTTTCGTAAAATTACGAAAATAAAAATTAAAAAATCCGGTAAAACTGCTACTTTAAGTATTCAGTTTTTCATTACATAATTAATTAAGAATAAAACTTTGTACATTGTTGAGAAAACAATATTTTCTTCTCCTATATAAAAGGAGGCAATTTTAAAAAAATATTTTTTCGTAAAATTACGAAAATAAAAATTAAAAAATCCGGTACAACTCTTATTTTAAGTATTTAGTTTTTAATTACATAATTAATTAACAATAAAACTTTGTACATTGTTAAAAAAACAATATTTTCTTCTCCTACATAAAAGGAGGCAATTTTAAAAAAAATATTTTTTCGTAAAATTACGAAAATAAAAATTGAAAAATCCGGTACAACTGTTATTTTACGTATTCAGTTTTTAATTACATAATTAATTATCAATAAAACTTTGAACATTATTCAGGAAACTATCTTTTCATCTCCTATATGAAAGGAGGCAATTTAAAAAAAAAATTTTTTTCGTAAAATTACGAAAATGTAAATTAAAAAATCCGGTAAAACTGCTATTTTAAGTATTCAGTTTTTTATTACATAATTAATTATCAATAAAACTTTGTACATTGTTAAGAAAACAATATTTTCTTCTTCTATATAAAAGGAGGCAATTTTAAAAAAAAAATTTTTTCGTAAAATTACGAAAATAAAAATAAAAAAATCCGGTAAAACTGTTATTTTAAGTATTCAGTTTTTAATTACATAATTAATTATCAATAAAACTTTGTAAATTATTAAGGAAAATATCTTTTCATCTCCTATATGAAAGGAGGCAATTTAAAAAAAAATATTTTACAATTACGAAAATAAAAATTAAAAAATCCGGTAAATCTGCTACTTTAAGTATTCAATTTTTTAATTACATAATTAATTATCAATAAAACTTTGTATATTGTTAAGGAAACTATCTTTTTATCTCCTATATGAAAGGAGGCAATTTTAAAAAGAATATTTTAAAATTACGAAAATAAAAATTGAAAAATCCGGTAAAACTGTTATTTTATGTATTGAGTTTTTAATTACATAATTAATTATCAATAAAACTTTGTACATTGTTAAGAAAACTATCTTTTCATCTCCTATATGAAAGGAGGCAATTTAAAAAAAAATTTTTTTTCGTAAAATTACGAAAATAAAAATTAAAAAATCCGGTAAAACTGCTATTTAAAGTATTCAGTTTTTTATTACATAATTAATTATCAATAAAACTTTGTGCATTGTTAGGAAAACAATATTTTCCTCTTCTATATAAAAGGAGGCAATTTTAAAAAAAATATTTTTTCGTAAAATTACGAAAATAAAAATTAAAAAATCCGGTAAAACTGCTTCTTTAAGTATTCAGTTTTTCATTACATAATTAATTAAGAATAAAACTTTGTACATTGTTGAGAAAACAATATTTTCTTCTCCTATATAAAAGGAGGCTATTTTAAAAAAAATATTTTTTCGTAAAATTACGAAAATAAAAATTAAAAAATCCGGTACAACTCTTATTTTAAGTATTCAGTTTTTAATTACATAATTAATTAACAATAAAACTTTGTACATTGTTAAGAAAACAATATTTTCTTCTCTTATATAAAAGGAGGCAATTTAAAAAAAAATATTTTACAATTACGAAAATAAAAATTAAAAAATCCGGTAAATCTGCTACTTTAAGTATTCAGTTTTTAATTACATAATTAATTATCAATAAAACTTTGTGTATTGTTAAGGAAACTATCTTTTTATCTCCTATATGAAAGGAGGCAATTTTAAAAAGAATATTTTAAAATTACGAAAATAAAAATTGAAAAATCCGGTAAAACTGTTATTTTATGTATTGAGTTTTTAATTACATAATTAATTATGAATAAAACTTTGTACATTGTTAAGAAAACTATCTTTTCATCTCCTATATGAAAGGAGGCAATTTAAAAAAAAATTTTTTTTCGTAAAATTACGAAAATAAAAATTAAAAAATCCGGTAAAACTGCTATTTTAAGTATTCAGTTTTTTATTACATAATTATCAATAAAACTTTGTGCATTGTTAGGAAAACAATATTTTCTTCTTCTATATAAAAGGAGGCAATTTTAAAAATAATATTTTTTCGTAAAATTACGAAAATAAAAATTAAAAAATCCGGTACAACTCTTATTTTAAGTATTCAGTTTTTAATTACATAATTAATTAACAATAAAACTTTGTATATTGTTAAGAAAACAACATTTTCTTCTCCTATATAAAAGGAGGCAATTTTAAAAAAAATATTTTTTCGTAAAATTACGAAAATAAAAATTGAAAAATCCGGTACAACTCTTATTTTACGTATTCAGTTTTTAATTACATAATTAATTATCAATAAAACTTTGTACATTATTAAGGAAACTATCTTTTCATCTCCTATATGAAAGGAGGCAATTTAAAAAAAAAAATTTTTCGTAAAATTACGAAAATATAAATTAAAAAATCCGGTAAATCTGCTACTTTAAGTATTCAGTTTTTAATTACATAATTAATTATCAATAAAACTTTGTACATTGTTAAGAAAACTATCTTTTCATCTCCTATATGAAAGGAGGCAATTTAAAAAAAAATTTTTTTTCGTAAAATTACGAAAATAAAAATTAAAAAAATCCGGTAAAACTGCTATTTTAAGTATTCAGTTTTTTATTACATAATTAATTATCAATAAAACTTTGTGCATTGTTAGGAAAACAATATTTTCCTCTTCTATATAAAAGGAGGCAATTTTAAAAAAAATTTTTTTTCGTAAAATTACGAAAATAAAAATTAAAAAATCCGGTAAAACTGCTTCTTTAAGTATTCAGTTTTTCATTACATAATTAATTAAGAATAAAACTTTGTACATTGTTGAGAAAACAATATTTTCTTCTCCTATATAAAAGGAGGCTATTTTAAAAAAAATATTTTTTCGTAAAATTACGAAAATAAAAATTAAAAAATCCGGTACAACTCTTATTTTAAGTATTCAGTTTTTAATTACATAATTAATTAACAATAAAACTTTGTACATTGTTAAGAAAACAATATTTTCTTCTCTTATATAAAAGGAGGCAATTTAAAAAAAAATATTTTACAATTACGAAAATAAAAATTAAAAAATCCGGTAAATCTGCTACTTTAAGTATTCAGTTTTTAATTACATAATTAATTATCAATAAAACTTTGTGTATTGTTAAGGAAACTATCTTTTTATCTCTTATATGAAAGGAGGCAATTTTAAAAAGAATATTTTAAAATTACGAAAATAAAAATTGAAAAATCCGGTAAAACTGTTATTTTATGTATTGAGTTTTTAATTACATAATTAATTATGAATAAAACTTTGTACATTGTTAAGAAAACTATCTTTTCATCTCCTATATGAAAGGAGGCAATTTAAAAAAAAATTTTTTTTCGTAAAATTACGAAAATAAAAATTAAAAAATCCGGTAAAACTGCTATTTTAAGTATTCAGTTTTTTATTACATAATTATCAATAAAACTTTGTGCATTGTTAGGAAAACAATATTTTCTTCTTCTATATAAAAGGAGGCAATTTTAAAAAAAATATTTTTTCGTAAAATTACGAAAATAAAAATTAAAAAATCCGGTACAACTCTTATTTTAAGTATTCAGTTTTTAATTACATAATTAATTAACAATAAAACTTTGTATATTGTTAAGAAAACAACATTTTCTTCTCCTATATAAAAGGAGGCAATTTTAAAAAAAATATTTTTTCGTAAAATTACGAAAATAAAAATTGAAAAATCCGGTACAACTCTTATTTTACGTATTCAGTTTTTAATTACATAATTAATTATCAATAAAACTTTGTACATTATTAAGGAAACTATCTTTTCATCTCCTATATGAAAGGAGGCAATTTAAAAAAAAAAATTTTTCGTAAAATTACGAAAATATAAATTAAAAAATCCGGTAAATCTGCTACTTTAAGTATTCAGTTTTTAATTACATAATTAATTATCAATAAAACTTTGTGCATTGTTAAGGAAACTATCTTTTCATCTCCTATATGAAAGGAGGCAATTTAAAAAAAAATATTTTAAAATTACAAAAATAAAATTTAAAAAATCCGGTAAAACTGCTATTTTAAGCACTCAGTTTTTTATTACATAATTAATTATCAATAAAGCTTTGTACATTGTTAAGAAAACAATATTTTCATCTCCTATATGAAAGGAGGCAATTTTAAAAAAAATATTTTAAAATTACAAAAATAAAAATTAAAAAAATCTGGTACAACTGTTATTTTAAGTATTCAGTTTTTCATTACATAATTAATTAAGAATAAAACTTTGTACAGTGTTGAGAAAACAATATTTTCATCTCCTATATGAAAGGAGGCAATTTTAAAAAAAATATTTTTTTGTAAAATTACCAAAATAAAAATTAAAAAATCCGGTAAAACTGTTATTTTAAGTATTCAGTTTTTAATTACATAATTGATTATCAATAAAACTTTGTACATTGTTAAGAAAACAATATTTTCATCTCCTATATGAAAGGAGGCAATTTTAAAAAAAATATTTTTTTGTAAAATTACCAAAATAAAAATTAAAAAATCCGGTAAAACTGCTATTTTTAAGTATTCAGTTTTTTATTACATAATTAATTATCAATAAGACTTTGTGCATTGTTAAGAAAACAATATTTTCTTCTCCTATATAAAAGGAGGCAATTTTAAAAATAATATTTTAAAATTACGAAAATAAAATTTGAAAAATCCGGTACAACTGTTATTTTAAGTATTCAGTTTTTAATTACATAATTAATTATCAATAAAACTTTGTGCATTGTTAAGGAAACTATCTTTTCATCTACTATATGAAAGGAGGTAATTTTAAAAAAATTTTTTTTTCGTAAAATTACGAAAATAAAAATTAAAAAATCCGGTAAAACTGCTATTTTAAGTATTCAGTTTTTTATTACATAATTAATTATCAATAAAACTTTGTGCATTGTTAGGAAAACAATTTTTCTTCTTCTATATAAAAGGAGGCAATTTTTAAAAAAATATTTTTTCGTAAAATTACGAAAATAAAAATTAAAAAATCCGGTAAAACTGCTACTTTAAGTATTCAGTTTTTCATTACATAATTAATTAAGAATAAAACTTTGTACATTGTTGAGAAAACAATATTTTCTTCTCCTATATAAAAGGAGGCAATTTTAAAAAAATATTTTTTCGTAAAATTACGAAAATAAAAATTAAAAAATCCGGTACAACTCTTATTTTAAGTATTTAGTTTTTAATTACATAATTAATTAACAATAAAACTTTGTACATTGTTAAAAAAACAATATTTTCTTCTCCTACATAAAAGGAGGCAATTTTAAAAAAAATATTTTTTCGTAAAATTACGAAAATAAAAATTGAAAAATCCGGTACAACTGTTATTTTACGTATTCAGTTTTTAATTACATAATTAATTATCAATAAAACTTTGAACATTATTCAGGAAACTATCTTTTCATCTCCTATATGAAAGGAGGCAATTTAAAAAAAAAATTTTTTTCGTAAAATTACGAAAATGTAAATTAAAAAATCCGGTAAAACTGCTATTTTAAGTATTCAGTTTTTTATTACATAATTAATTATCAATAAAACTTTGTACATTGTTAAGAAAACAATATTTTCTTCTTCTATATAAAAGGAGGCAATTTTAAAAAAAATTTTTTTTCGTAAAATTACGAAAATAAAAATTAAAAAATCCGGTAAAACTGTTATTTTAAGTATTCAGTTTTTAATTACATAATTAATTATCAATAAAACTTTGTAAATTATTAAGGAAAATATCTTTTCATCTCCTATATGAAAGGAGGCAATTTAAAAAAAAATATTTTACAATTACGAAAATAAAAATTAAAAAATCCGGTAAATCTGCTACTTTAAGTATTCAATTTTTTAATTACATAATTAATTATCAATAAAACTTTGTATATTGTTAAGGAAACTATCTTTTTATCTCCTATATGAAAGGAGGCAATTTTAAAAAGAATATTTTAAAATTACGAAAATAAAAATTGAAAAATCCGGTAAAACTGTTATTTTATGTATTGAGTTTTTAATTACATAATTAATTATCAATAAAACTTTGTACATTGTTAAGAAAACTATCTTTTCATCTCCTATATGAAAGGAGGCAATTTAAAAAAAAATTTTTTTTCGTAAAATTACGAAAATAAAAATTAAAAAATCCGGTAAAACTGCTATTTTAAGTATTCAGTTTTTTATTACATAATTAATTATCAATAAAACTTTGTGCATTGTTAGGAAAACAATATTTTCCTCTTCTATATAAAAGGAGGCAATTTTAAAAAAAATATTTTTTCGTAAAATTACGAAAATAAAAATTAAAAAATCCGGTAAAACTGCTTCTTTAAGTATTCAGTTTTTCATTACATAATTAATTAAGAATAAAACTTTGTACATTGTTGAGAAAACAATATTTTCTTCTCCTATATAAAAGGAGGCTATTTTAAAAAAAATATTTTTTCGTAAAATTACGAAAATAAAAATTAAAAAATCCGGTACAACTCTTATTTTAAGTATTCAGTTTTTAATTACATAATTAATTAACAATAAAACTTTGTACATTGTTAAGAAAACAATATTTTCTTCTCTTATATAAAAGGAGGCAATTTAAAAAAAAATATTTTACAATTACGAAAATAAAAATTAAAAAATCCGGTAAATCTGCTACTTTAAGTATTCAGTTTTTAATTACATAATTAATTATCAATAAAACTTTGTGTATTGTTAAGGAAACTATCTTTTTATCTCCTATATGAAAGGAGGCAATTTTAAAAAGAATATTTTAAAATTACGAAAATAAAAATTGAAAAATCCGGTAAAACTGTTATTTTATGTAGTGAGTTTTTAATTACATAATTAATTATGAATAAAACTTTGTACATTGTTAAGAAAACTATCTTTTCATCTCCTATATGAAAGGAGGCAATTTAAAAAAAAAATTTTTTTCGTAAAATTACGAAAATAAAAATTAAAAAATCCGGTAAAACTGCTATTTTAAGTATTCAGTTTTTTATTACATAATTATCAATAAAACTTTGTGCATTGTTAGGAAAACAATATTTTCTTCTTCTATATAAAAGGAGGCAATTTTAAAAAAAATATTTTTTCGTAAAATTACGAAAATAAAAATTAAAAAATCCGGTACAACTCTTATTTTAAGTATTCAGTTTTTAATTACATAATTAATTAACAATAAAACTTTGTATATTGTTAAGAAAACAACATTTTCTTCTCCTATATAAAAGGAGGCAATTTTAAAAAAAATATTTTTTCGTAAAATTACGAAAATAAAAATTGAAAAATCCGGTACAACTCTTATTTTACGTATTCAGTTTTTAATTACATAATTAATTATCAATAAAACTTTGTACATTATTAAGGAAACTATCTTTTCATCTCCTATATGAAAGGAGGCAATTTAAAAAAAAAAATTTTTCGTAAAATTACGAAAATATAAATTAAAAAATCCGGTAAATCTGCTACTTTAAGTATTCAGTTTTTAATTACATAATTAATTATCAATAAAACTTTGTGCATTGTTAAGGAAACTATCTTTTCATCTCCTATATGAAAGGAGGCAATTTAAAAAAAAATATTTTAAAATTACAAAAATAAAATTTAAAAAATCCGGTAAAACTGCTATTTTAAGCACTCAGTTTTTTATTACATAATTAATTATCAATAAAGCTTTGTACATTGTTAAGAAAACAATATTTTCATCTCCTATATGAAAGGAGGCAATTTTAAAAAAAATATTTTAAAATTACAAAAATAAAAATTAAAAAATCTGGTACAACTGTTATTTTAAGTATTCAGTTTTTCATTACATAATTAATTAAGAATAAAACTTTGTACAGTGTTGAGAAAACAATATTTTCATCTCCTATATGAAAGGAGGCAATTTTAAAAAAAATATTTTTTTGTAAAATTACCAAAATAAAAATTAAAAAATCCGGTAAAACTGTTATTTTAAGTATTCAGTTTTTAATTACATAATTGATTATCAATAAAACTTTGTACATTGTTAAGAAAACAATATTTTCATCTCCTATATGAAAGGAGGCAATTTTAAAAAAAATATTTTTTTGTAAAATTACCAAAATAAAAATTAAAAAATCCGGTAAAACTGCTATTTTAAGTATTCAGTTTTTTATTACATAATTAATTATCAATAAGACTTTGTGCATTGTTAAGAAAAACAATATTTTCTTCTCCTATATAAAAGGAGGCAATTTTAAAAATAATATTTTAAAATTACGAAAATTAAAATTGAAAAATCCGGTACAACTGTTATTTTAAGTATTCAGTTTTTAATTACATAATTAATTAACAATACAACTTTGTACATTGTTAAGAAAACAATATTTTCATCTCCTACATAAAAGGAGGCAATTTAAAAAAAAATATTTTTTCGTAAAATTACGAAAATAAAAATTAAAAAATCCGGTAAAACTGTCATTTTAAGTATTTAGTTTTTTATTACATAATTAATTTTGAATAATACTTTGTGCATTGTTAAGAAATAGTATATTTCGATACAAGTAGCCAAGAGAGCGTTTTACGAATTGCGACTGGACTCCACGAGCAATGAGTAAATCGCTCTCGCGGTCACGAGTATCGAACACAATTTTTCTTTTTGAATACATGCAAAATCCGAGAAATAATGACAATTAAACCGATATACTATCAAGAACGCTGAAGCGTCTGTTCGCGCGGGGCAGCGCCCCGGCCGGGGGGTTCGAGGGGCGAAGCCCCCCGACCACAAAAAACCAACTTGAAAGGTTAAGTATTAAGATTTAAGATTACCGGCAATATGAATGAAGAGAGCGAAAAACAAATAACTCGAACAAACACAAACTACCTAACCTTAAATATGTCACCGCCAAAGGCGTCAACCCTCACAAAACGAAAATGCGTTGGTAGAACTGCGCGAGTTGATTTGAAATGTTTGGTAACAGCTGATGGCATTTTGCTAACCGGTGAGAGCATTTTGCTCACCGGTGAAAGCATTTTGCTCACCGGTATTGACATTTTGCTCACCGCCTTTCTTCACAGTGAGGAAATCGGCCTTTTTGGATATCTGTGAACGATTAGCAAATGAGGATTTTGCATGTATGTTTAAAGAAAAACATTTTTTATAATTACGAATAGAAAAATTAAAAAAAACCGGTAAAACAGGTTTTTAAATAATGTATTTTAAGCTACATAATTAATTATTAATAAAATCTTATAAATTGTTTTGAAAACTATATTTTCATCTTCTATATGAAAGGAGGCAGTTTAAAAGAAAACATTTTTTATAATTACGAACAGAAAAATTAATGAAACCGGTAAAACTGTTTTTTAAAGTATTCAGTTTTTTAATTACATAATTAACTATCAATAGAACTTTGTAAAATGTTTAGAAAAAGAAATTATCGTCTCCTATATTACAGGAGGCAAATTGAAAAATACCCTTTTTTATAATTACGAAAAGAAATATTAAAAAAATTGGTAAAACCAGTTTTCAAATTATATGGTTTTAACTACGTAAATAATTATCAATATAACTTTGTACATTGTTTTGAAATCTATATTTTCATGTTCTTTATGATATGAGACAATTTGAAAATAAAACTTTTTTAAAGATTACGAAAAGAAAAATTTAAAAAACCGGTAAAACAGGTTTTCAAATAATGTGTTTGTAACTACGTAATTAATTATTAATAAAACTTTGTACATGGTTTAGTAAACTATATTTTCATCTCCTATATTAAAGGAGGCAATCTAAAAAAAAATCTTTTTTAAAATAACGAAAAAAAAATTTTAAAAAGCTTGTAAAACTGTATTTTAAATAATTTATTTTAACTATATAAACAATTTTTATGGAAATTTTGCCGATTGTTTCAATAATTATACTAATAATTAATTTTAGTAATATAAAGTTTTTGATTTTTAACTGTTTTCATTACTGGTTTTGCCAGTAATAGTTGTTGTATCTATAGAACTGCGATCTATTTGTCGGAGTTCGTTGCCTTTGTGGCTGCCATGTTTGTGCTTGTTGACTCTCTGTATGCATTTATCCTCTGCATCTGAAAGTGTAAATTAAATTTTTAACTATTTTTAATTACATATCTTATTTTTTATGGTATGTCTTATGAAAGATTAGATGGAAAGTAGGGTTTGGTAATAATTCATTAAAAATAATTAAGTAACTTCAAGTTCCTTTTATTTTCCTTACCTTTTATTTATGTATCATTAATAATATACATATGAAGGGTGGCATGAAAAAAGTGGTTAAGCAACAATTTCATGATTGTACAGGAAACAAAAATAAAACATTTAAAAATTGTTCTTGTTAATTAAAAAATTTTCTTTTAAATGTAACTATGTAACTATGTTAATGAATTTTCTTGACTTTTTCATAAAAAAATTATCAATTTCGATAAATTGTGGCTTGACCCCTTTTGTCATGCCACCCTTCATATATTAGGGTTTTAAAATGCATACTTTGCGTATTTTGGTTACTCTATGCTACCTGTACCGGTGCATGCTAAGTTCTCCCATATAACCCAGCTGGTCAATAAAGTAACCATTATTGCTCTAGGGAGATAAAGGGTACTTTATTGACCTGTGAGCGATCAATAATATACCCTTTATCTCCCTAGGGCCATAATGGTTTCTTTATTGACTGCTGGGTTATAAGAGGGAACTTAGTACGCGCCTGTACAGGTAGATAAAGTGACCATAATACGCCTGAGTTGTATAAACAATATAATTTAACTGAGGTATATTTTTTTCCCAACTTTGCTATATATTTCAACATTTATAAATTGGTATTGGTTCTAAGAGTTAAGATAATACACCTAAATACGGCGAGGAATTAGTTACTTTAGTAAAATATATAGCGGTTTTGTGATTTTCATGTGGACTTGCAACTTAGTTACTCTTTGGAAAGATCTTGTGTCAGCTATGACTATTATCTTATGTCAAAACGAAGCGCTTGCGCATTAATTTTTGAGAACCTGGTTACATTTTGAAATTTTTGTTTGCTTATGTTAAAATGTAAAATACAATGTCCAGCGCATTTTATGTGATGAGTCTGTTTAAAAATGTCTAATTGTGATCCGTCGTATTTTGACGACTCTGGTAATTAATTTATCTATAAAAGTGTTCAACCTGTAAATTCGGAACTTGAGGAGAACGCGATACCGTGTTAAATCGTCTAGTGTAAATTTCGGAAAACACATAAGTACACTGAAAAAATGATATTGTCGATTTTGTCATGAGAGTATAGTAAGGACGTATAACTGAAACAGCAAAATTGTATTTCTGTTTTCAAATACAGTATTGGTGTTTTTCACATACATATTACTGTCTCTCACATACATATGGCTGTTCTACACTGCGTATAGCTGAAATAGCAATACTGCATGGCTGTCCTATATCCACCAATATAATATGTAATAGGTTTTTTTTACATTTTTGAATGTTGTTTTTACATAAATCATTTCTTAATAATACTTATTAATTAAATTAATCAAAGTAATGATAATCAAGTAATAAATATAATGAAATTAATATGATGAATTTTAAAAAATATATTAGAATTTTGACCATTTTAGAAATTCTGACAGAAAGTGAAAACATTTAGATAAATCTTCTGAAAGCCAACCAAAACTAAAAAGTAGGCTATTTGGTTTAGATGAGTGTTCTTCTGAATCATCAAAAGTAACGCAAAGTTTGCTAGATGAAAAAATTGTTAATTTTATTATAGAAAAAGTTGAATCTTTTAGCATTGTAGAAAAACCTGCTTTTAAAGATCTAGTCTTACTTGGTTTACCGAAGAATTTGAATGATATGACAAGAAAAACATTATTAGGTAGCATAGACAAGCTCTTTCACAAAAATGACTCATAATGTATTTAAGGAGTTAACGAAACAAGAATTATTAGTAACAGCTGATCTTTGGACAAAGAAAAGAGGTTTGAAAATAGTATGAAAAATACTTCAATCATAAGAATTATATTTTGAGACACTATAATACAATTTTTGTCAGAAAAATAACAATATTTGTATTTTTTTCTTCTATACGGAGAGAAATTTGTTGCTCTTAGCGCATGAGTAGGATGTATTAAAAACGCATACATACCACCATGCGCATGTTACATGAAATCCATGCTGATTTCTCATGGATTTGAGCAACTGTAGGACAAGTGGGAACAAGCTGGGCAAAGTTAGCACTGGCTTTTGCAAAAATAAGGAACAGACGTCTATGCGAAAAGCGAACCAACCTGTCTCTTGCGTTATTCGTAACACATTTCTCTCCTTGTAGAAGCTACACTTTGGTTTGACTGCCTATTCCCCAGTAGCACGTAATATTACAGCAATAGTGAGAACACTGCCTAAACATAACTAATGTTGTCTCAATGTTACAGGTATGTTCCCAATATTACGTGCTACTGGGATTCGTTAAATCAGGAGAGTTTACAACTAAAGTTTGTTGCATTAACTTGAAAATGGATCATCATTATAGATGTACAAGTCACACATTGAATCGTGTGTCTATAGAAGATTCTGAAAAAGCTTTAAAAACTGAGCAATATAGAATGCTGTACAATTCGGTCTTTAACAAATGCGAAAAATTTTTAAGAAAACAAAACAATTCTTCTCTGTGTTGAATTAAAAAGAATACTCTTATAAGTACATTTCTTCATGTATTTTCAATGGAGTGTGAATGGGAAATAAAAGTTAGAGTAGTAGGGGAGAGTGAGGCAGGTTGCACCACGGGGCAAGATGCACCATATGAGATTTTTCTTACATTTCTGGAGATTTTTGAGTGTTGATCACAGATGAAGTTAGTTTCAACACAACACCTAACATTATACTTCAAAAAAACCTTCTAAGAAGGTGCCCAAAAAGAAATTGAGGTAAAAATCAGAAAAAATCAGAAAAAATGAACTATTATAAAACCTTTATAGTAACTTAATTAAAAACATTTTTTTTTCTAATTAAACTACTTTATAATAAAAAAAATTTTAGTCTACTGTTTATTTATTGACTTTTTGAAATTAATGAAAGTGCTTATCAATATTTAATAGTTGATTTGATGTAAATTCTTTAATTATAAAAAGTGTGGTGCAAGACGCCCCACCTGTGAGTCGTCTTGCCTCAATGGCGACTTTTTTTCAATGTTGTTGCCATGATTGAATTATTTTATAAGAAAACATATATATAATTTTAAATCATAAATGAGTGATTGCTTTTTAGGGTTCCGTACACCATAGGTGTACTGACGGAACCCTTATGAAATCACTCGTGTGTCCGTCCCAGCCACGCAAAATGGGCTGTCCCCCCCCCTTAACTTTTACAAATCTCAACCTAGTGAGCTGAAATTCGGTAGGGATCTTCAGTTTTAAGTGCAGATTACAGGAAAAATATAGCGAACACAATTGACGGACATATTTGCGAACTAGGAGGGAAAGAAATTGAATTTTTCCGAAAAAATTACAAAAAATGACCCTGTCCCCCCCCCTTACCTTTTACAAATCTCAACCTGGTGAGCTGAAATTCGGTAAGGATCTTCAGTTTTAAGTGCAGATTACAGGAAAAATATAGCAAACCCAATTGATGGATATATTTGCAAACTAGGAGGGAAAGAAATTCAATTTTTTTCGAAAAAATTGAAAAATTTACCCTGTCCCCCACCTTTAACTTTTACAAATCTTAACTTGATGAGCTGAAATTCGGTAGGGATCATCAGTTTTAAGTGCAGATTACAGGAAAAATATAGCGAACCTGATTGGTGGAGATATTTGGGAACTAGAAGGGAAAGAAATTGAATTTTTTTAAAAAAATTGCAAAAAATGACCCTGTCCCCCCCCCCTTAACTTCTACAAATCTCAACCTGGTGAGTCAAAATCCGGTAGGGATCTTCAGTTTTAAGTGTAGATTACAGGAAAAATATAACGAACCCGATTGACAAACATATTTGCGAACTAGGAGGGAAAGAAATTTAATTTTTTTCGAAAAATTGCAAAAAATGACCCTGTCCCCCCCCCTTAACTTTTACAAATCTCAACCTAGTGAGCTGAAATTCGGTAGGGATCTTCAGTTTCAAGTGCAGATTACAGGAAAAAATATAGCGAACCCGATTGACGGACATATTTGCGAACTAGGAGGGAAAGAAATTCAACTTTTTCGAAAAAATAGCAAAAAATGACCCTGTCCCCCCCCTTAACTTTTATAAATCTCAAAATGGTGAGCTGAAATTCTGTAAGGATTTTCAGTTTTAAGTGCAGATTACAGGAAAAATATAGCGAACCTGATTGGTGGAGATATTTGGGAACTAGAAGGGAAAGAAATTGAATTTTTTTGAAAAAATTACAAAAAATGACCCTGTCCCCCCCCCTTAACTTTTACAAATCTCAACCTGGTAAGTTGAAATTCGGTAGGGATCTTCAGTTTTAAGTGCAGATTACAGGAAAAATATAGCGAACCCGATTGACGGACATATTTGCGAACTAGGAGGGAAAGAAATTCAACTTTTTCGAAAAAATAGCAAAAAATGACCCTGTCCCCCCCCCTTAACTTTTATAAATCTCAAAATGGTTAGCTGAAATTCTGTAAGGATCTTCAGTTTTAAGTGCAAATTACAGGAAAAATATAGCGAACCTGATTGGTGGAGATATTTGGGAACTAGAAGGGAAAGAAATTGCATTTTTTTGAAAAAATTACATAAAATGACCCTGTCCCCCCCCTTAACTTTTACAAATCTCAACCTGGTAAGTTGAAATTCGGTAGGGATCTTCAGTTTCAAGTGTAGATTACAGGAAAAATATAGCGAACTCGATTGACGGACATATTTGCGAACTAGGAGGGAAAGAAATTCAATTTTTTCGTAAAAATAGCAAAAAATGACCCTGTCCCCCCCCCTTAACTTTTACAAATCTCAACATGGTGAGCTGAAATTCTGTAAGGATCTTCAGTTTTAGGTGCAGATTACAGGAAAAATATAGCGAACCTGATTGGTGGAGATATTTGGGAACTAGAAGGGAAAGAAATTGAATTTTTTTGAAAAAATTACAAAAAATGACCATGTTCCCCCTCTTAACTTTTACAAATCTCAACCTGGTGAGCTGAATTTCGGTAAAGATCTTCAGTTTTAAGTGCAGATTACAGGAAAAATATAGCGAACCCAATTGACGGACATATTTACGAACTAGGAGGGAAAGAAATTTAATTTTTTTGAAAAAATTGCAAAAAAATGACCCTGTCAATATGGATTTTTATAGTTTTTTTCTTGTAATTTACATGTAATAAAAATACATATGTATACCGAATTTCAGGTCAATAAGTTTATATATGTTAATTTTAATAAATTATATTTCTTATATATATATTTTTTTATAAAAAATAAGTTTTATTTTGGTGTACGGAACCCTCGATCTTAATGCGAGTGCAACTCGCACTTGCCCGATTTTTTAATTTATCGCATATAATCTATAAAATAATTGATATTATAAAAGTTATTAAATTTTTAAAAAAAAGTGGTGCAACTAGCCCCACTCTCCCCTAAGTGGGAGTGGAAAAAATGCATCTAAATTTTTTTATTATTTCAGTAAAAAAGGCAGAATTGGCTGTAAGCGACTAGAATTGGCGGTAAGTTTTTGTCAATACCAATCCTGCTTTGTCACCGTCAATTATGTTCTCTTGACGGTGTTGCGCAATTTCAAAGAGTGGTCGCCTTTTAAAAATGGCTGCTTGAACGTAAACGTAATTTCTAAAGTATATTTCTCCCAATTTAGACAATTATTACAAAATAGAGAAAAATACCAGTTATCCTAAAATTTTCTTCTTTCATTTGTGCACAAGGAATTTAAAATCCAATATAATATACGACGTCAAGAAGTAAAATGAGAAAATATCCATTAGATGCTGCCCTCTGGTGGTAATTTTATGTATCGCGCATTTGTTTAATTTTTTCCTATTTTATTTTCTGTCGTTGTAAATCTAAATAAATCTTTTACTTTTTGTGCGCAAATAAAAGATAAAATATTTAGGATATCTTGTGTTTCTCCCATTTTGCAATAACTGTCCGAATTGGGAGAAAAATCATTTTCAAATCAAGTATACATTTGAGTAGCCATTTTTAAAAGGTGATCACTGCGGAACACCATTAAATGTTTCGATTTCATGTTTATTGACTCGATATGGCATTTAAATTAAAAAGATTGATTGTATTGTGAAAAAAAGTGAAAAAATACCAATAATAAACAGAAAATGTGTAATTTTGTTAAAATGTTAATAAATTAAATTTTACAGGCTATTGGTCCATTCCTATATGATTTAGTCATTCATGTCCAGAGGACAGGATTGGCAAAATGTCCCCAATACGGTTTTCACTCGAAAACGTATTGGCAGAAATTCACCGCCAATTCTATTCTCTCACTGACAATTTTGCCTTTTTAGTGGGATATTTGAACCCAATTGGGCGGTTCAAAATCTACAAAATTGTATATAATGAAATAGTAACGAGGGGATAGAAAAAGTCTGAAAAATTGGTAACGTTCTTTATGGATACCCTAATATATAAATATTTTGAAGTACTTACTAACTGCTGCTTGGGTCCCCACATCTACTTTTTTAATAATTTGATTATTTTTTGGAATTGCAGGAGTAATAGGACAGGTATCTGGATAGGATAATAGAATAACCAATTAATATAAATGAAAATGTTACAATGGTAAAAACAGTTATATGAATTAAAAAGAATTATTTTAAGAAATAAATCATTTTTAATTTCTAAACATTGTCCACAGAAAGAATAGTTGAATCTAGCTATAACGATGCATGTTTAATATAACAAACATTTTTTATAAGTATTAAGAACTAAACAACTGCATATTTATCTTCACTATCTTTCTTTTAATAAACACTTTTGTATTATTATTTTGACAGGGGATCAATACTGCAACTTTTCCACTCTCACTTTCATTTTCCACTCACATTTACGAATGTGGATCAACTTCCACTTACTAAAAACATTTCCCTTTCCTAATTTCATTATCCAATCACATTTTCTATAGTCATACTTTACTCCCACTTTCTAGTAGGAGTGAAAGTGAAAGTCTTATTTTCTATTAGGAGTGGTAAAAGTTTAAGTGGAAAAGTTATACAATCCACCTTCAGATCTGTTGAAAATTTTAGTTTGCCTACCCACTCTCTAAATTTGAATCAGTGGAATTCACTGGGAAACTGTTAGAAGTATACCATTTTTATTGGTTTCCCAGTGAATTTTAACTGATTATCAGTAAAAGTGTTATACTTACCCTACTAAAAATAAAATCAGGAATGGTCAGACAAATGGTCAGGCCGCCTGACCACTTTAATCCAGTTTTCTTACGATTCTGGATGGATCTCGTCAGAAATCTATCACAACTGATCAGGAGGAAGTTTAAAGTGGTCACAAGTTTGCTACTATCCCCTCCTCTTTGTTGACCCCGCCCATATTTGGTGACTATTTGAGACCATTTGTATCTCATTTTTGACCATATTTTTAAGCCACTTCTGTTTTATTTATTTAAACAATATGCAAAAAGTTGCAACAAATTAATTTTAAAAAATATATTTTATTAATTAATGTCAATTTGTTTACATATACGGAACAACTTGAAACTAATTCCCGGAATTAAATTAAAATTTGGACCCTACGGGGATCGAACCCCGACGCATAACCTAACCTAGTGCCTAAACTAACTGCCCTAACGACCGCGACTACCGAACCGACATACATATTTCTGGATTCAACTGTCTATATAAAAAGCAACTGTTAAATAGTAAACTTCAATTACCAATATTATCAATAAATCAGAATAAACTGTTAAATAATTTTTATTAATTAATTATATTTCAATTTAGTCATAATAGGTTATTTGAATTAATAAAAATTAACATTATTAATTGAATCAATAATAAATTAAGTCTTAACTTTACAATTTGGAATGTTTAATAAACTATACTACGAATACAGATTAATAATTATTATTATTATATCTGTAGTTAAAATGAATTTAGTATTTAATATTAATTTAATTTAACATTATAATTTATAATAATAATGAATTATTAATGCAATATTAAAATTTTTATAAATTTTAAATTTAAATTATTAATAATCATTATAGTAATAAATTGTTCTATTAATAAATTATAATAATTTAAATTTAACTGTATTTCAATTATAATGCAAATACTTCTTATAATAAGTACTGGTATAGTAAATTTCTAATATTATGAAACAAAATTTATTATTAATTAACTATATTAAAATAATTACAAGTAAATATACATATATTAAATAAATATATTATAAATATACATTAAATAAATATATTAAATAATGTTAAAAGAATGGTCCGAAGGTTTTGATTTATTTACCTACTTTTGCTGTATAATTAATTCAATAATTATACCAATTTGAAAAATGAGAACTTTTGTCAAGTTAAAAGAACAATTTTTATAATAGAATAATAAATATTAAGTATTCTGAAATATATTTAGTATTCTGAAATGTGAAAAATAAATTTGAAAGATTTTATTTGTATATATAAATTTTCATGAGACTTTACCAAAATTAGAAAGATGTACCAAAATTTTTATAGGTTATGTGTTCACACATTTCAGACATGGTCAGGAATTTCAGAAATGGTCACAGCTTCGAAAATGGTGGGAGTAAAGTGGGAGGAGCTTGGAAAGTATTTGGTTAGGAATGGTGAGAAACGTTCGAAAACGCCAGAAGTGGTGAGACTGTTCAGGAATGTTCAGAAATTCTGACCATTCATGACGATTCCTGATTTTATTTTTAGTAGGGTATAACTGTTTTCCAGTGAATTACACTGATTCCAATTTAGAGAGCTATATATATATCTTCTCTACTTATTTTTTTTTAATTTATTCTCTCAAACTAATTTGTATTCAATTTAAATGTAAAATATTTTTATCTTTTGTTGATTAATAATAAAAGAAAAGAATTTTTTGAGTTTTGGATGTCAGAAATAAATAAAAAAATAAATAATTTTATAAATTAATGTAAGTAGGGAAGAATAGTCAGGGTTGAGTCATCACGTATTTTTGAGTGTTTTATCACATTACTTTATTATATTTCTTTGTAGGTTTGTGAAATCAATATCATTCATTTATTGAGATCTTATGTCCTAGAGCTATCTTTAGGAAATAAGATGTCTTTCACACGGACATAAACGTCGTAAGGATGTCTTAAAGACACTTTATGTCCCAGTGTCCACAGGGCACATACACGGAGAAAAAAAGTTAGCTAATGCAAGTAATTCTTAGCAATCGCATAGATAATTTTCATTGCTATTATACGGATAATAATTATATTAGGTACTCCAGCTATTAAATATTAGCTAGGCGTTGTTAGCTATAGCAGCTAATAATCTAGCTAAACAAAATAGCTAAAATAACTAATATACCTGGCTAATATTATTAGTTATAATAATGCTTTTATTTTACAGTTAGATTTTATATTGTACGAATTTTTAATATTCTCTCTTCTGGAAAGAGATAAATTTTAAATAATTTTGAACATAAAATTAGTAAACAAATTTATAAAAATATAATATTAATACATAAGAAAAACTAAAATGAAAATGTATACAAAAGGAAAAGTTATAATGTTAAAGTGATACAAATATCAAAGTTTATCTCTTACTTTCAGATTTTTATACACAATCCTCCATGTCCCACACTTTTTTTACGAATTCAATTGTTCAGCACTTGACATTTTCTTGACCGAAAATAAATAGTAATAGTATAATTTAATATATTTAGCACTCTAAATCTATATTTTATTTGCTAAACGCGATCTTATTGACGCTTTCTTTAATACTGTCTAGTGCATGCGTGAAAATCTACGGGGTTCACTAGCAAGTATTGTTAACTTGTTTGCAATAATGGCTATTAGCATCAACAGCTAATAAATTTCAGCTAATGCAAATTTTTCTGCTGTTGCTAAGGTATTTTTCTCCGTGTATGAATACTTGTCGAATTTAATTATTTGTTTTTTGTCTTCACTTCTCCAAGAAACAATATTTTTGTGTATGTTCATATGATGACATTTTGTAATCGCATATTATGATATAACTAAAAAAAGTACGTTTAAATAACAGAATGAAATCATCACAACAGTGACATCTGCGTTGAGACTTTGGCCCGATCTTCCAACTGTGGGGGCCGACCAAAATTCGCACCTGGGTTACGGCTTGTCTGCTACTTTTGGCTACTTGCGACGTTGTGTTGTCACTATTGTTTTCCATGCGAGAGGGTATGAACATACATTGAGAACTTCTGTGTGTGAAACTGTACGTACGAAAAAGGTTTTTGGAAACTCGTCTTCATAACCGTTTCCAGTGGCGTAGCAATAGACGGTTTGGGGGGTTAGATTGACCGGGGCCACGGCGAACTAGGGGCCCCAAAAATGATAAAATTGATTTTATTCAAAATGAGTATGTAATCCCCGCTTTCTCGGCGCGTTTTTGAGACGCAAAGTATGCCTTTACTTCAAGCAGCAGTTTTACGGTCCTAGGACGAGAAAGTAGTCTTTACCTTCCTAGGACCGTAAAACTACTACTTGAAGCAAAGCCATGCTTTACCTCTCAAAACATATACGTTATCGTTTGATGTAACGCATTTTTAAGAATACAAACCAAAACAAAAGTTGCTCAAACAATAAGTAATGTGATTCGGAAGTGTAAAAGCAGTGTAAAAAGTTAAGTTTTAAAAGGTATCTTATTTTTTTCCTACTACTCTGGACATTGAGATTGATTGTCTTAGTTTAATTAAGTGATAATTTTGACTAAAAAAAATTGTGGTGACTGTCATAAAAAGTTGCATGTCACCATGAGTGGACTGCCTGTTTTTCCATTTGTAATTTCAGTTTACCATTTTTGTGGATATAAATTGACAATAAATTGGTTTAAAACTATGTTTCATGTTCTTTATTAACTTTTTTGTAACATTGATGTGATATGTGCCAAAATTATTAAAAATGGTTTCACTTGCAAACATTGCGACACACACTCAATTATTTTTAAAGTTCTCAATAAATGAATTCTTGAATATTATAATATTTCATGAAGGTAGTTTTAGTATAATAAGCAAGAAAAAATAGTAAAATTGTTACAAAGAAAGCTTCAATAATAAATTTCTAATTGAAATAATTAAATATAAATATAAAATAATATTTCTTGTGCATTTATATAATATTCCCTACTAAAAATTCTACGTGAGTACAAAATATAACAAAATTTTTTTAAAGTTTCAGGCTTTTGCACATTTTTTTCTAAAAAGAAGCATAAAATATTTTACAAAAAAAGTTAAACGCGCGCGTCAACACGTTTATTGTTGCTGCCCACACAACACCGAAACTTTCCTGAAAATTTATTAAAGATTTACTTGCAAACTTCGAAAAATTTACTTGCAAAGTTTAGAAAAAATTGTGTAAAGATTTAAATGTCCCACTTAAATAAATGTTTATCGTCAAATTTTCCTAAAAATCTAACTTAAAACTTTCCCGAACATTTAAATTAAATTTTCGACTTCTCTCTTATAAGCGAAAATGTAACTTAAAACTTTCCTGAAAATTTAAATTAAATTTTCGCCTATATACAGTAGGCGAAAATTTTTTTTAAATTTTCAGGAAAGTTTCAGGCTAAAAATTTATTGAAGTAGGACATTTAAATCTTTACAAAATTTTCACTAAACTTTTCAAGTAAATACTTCGAAGTTTGCAAGTAAATCTTTAATAAATTTTTAGGGAAGTTTCGGTGCTGTGTGGGTGGTTATCATTATAATAATAAACGACAAAAGAACAACATATTAATGTATAAAAATTGCAGTATATACTAAAGATTAATTGTGGGCCCCTCGAACTATTTTGTCTAGGGCCCCTTAATTCGTAGTTACGCCACTGGGATCGTTTCATAAGTACAGTCATCGGATACAAATTTTTGAGAGTGACCAGTTGCGCGACAAATACCTTAAGAGGTTAAAAGAAGTAACTGTGATATTATCCCAAGTAAAAACATGATGACCCTATTCAAACTAATAAGTATTTTTACTTTACTTTATCTTTTTATTAGTAGTCAGATTGTGTTTCAGTTTAAATAAAAATTTATAGGACAGATTGTACACAGTCATGATACAATTTTTGTCATGTATCTCTTATAAGGACAAAAATGCATTTGGTCTACTGATGTAGACTATCCACCTATAAAGACATTCCTCTAAAGTTCACTTTTCGTATTTTTCAATTTTTACACAAACTGACTATCGAAGCTTGAACTTTAAGTCAGACAATAAAAAGTCAAATTAAATAAAAAAGCGGTTTTTCTTGCTTGTTAACTTTAAATTTTACTTTGTTATTATTAAAAAATAATTTGATTGCTTACCAAAATCAGTTGCTGTTTCTTTATGAACCATTTGAATAACATCTCTTAGCTCCAATTCATATACAGAAGTATCTAGATTTGTTTATGGGATAATAAATTAATATAAAAAAATTATATAAGTTTTTTATACATTACCGTCCACGAGTATCAGGACAATTACACACGACTCTATAAAAAAACATTATATCACTTTTTCATTCATATCTCGGAAATAAAAGAAGATCAAAAAACTTAAATACGGTTAGAAAGCTGATAAAATTTTGCGTAAGATAAGCCGTCTTTTACGTTATTTCGTTAACTATTTTTTGAGTTGTAGAGTGAGAAAGAAATAAAATTATCAAATCTTCTTATTTTTATCTCCTAAATTCAACTTTTTCAAAAATCTTTAAAAAATTTAGATAAAATTTTTCTAAAAACACAGAAGGCTTCGTTATAATTTTTGCTTTAAAATAAGCCTTAGAAAATTAAAAAGGGCTAATCCGGCTTTGATATATTATTAAAAATCTGAAGACGTGTTTCGACGATTGGTGCATTGGATTTAACTGTGACGATTCGATTCTGCTTCGCGCGGCTGCGAATGGGAGAGAAAACAGGGACTGATTTATGCTTCACTCATAAATAATGATATTTCATGAGCAATATAAAGAAACTCGAAAGTTCATCGTTCCCCCGCATGAATTCGCACGTGTTTTCTCTCTCATTCGCTGCCGAGCGAAGCTAGAATCCAGTCGTGATAGTTGAATTTCAATGCACCAATCGTCCGAAACACAGCTTCACATTTTTTAATGATATATTGAAGACGGATTAGCCCTTTTTAATTTTCGAAGGCTTATTTTAATGCTCAAATTCTAACGAAGCCTTCTGTGGTTTTAGATAAATTTTATCTAAATTTTTTTAGATTTTTGAAAAAGTTAAATTAAAGAGATAAAAATGAGAAAAATTTTTTTGATTTCTTTCTCACTTTGCAACTGAAAAAACAGTTAACGAAATAATTTTAAAAGACGGCTTATTTAACGCAAAATTTAATCAGCTTTCTAACCGTATTAAGGTTTTTTTGTATCTCCTTATATTTACGAAATATGGTTGAAAAATTTATGGCATGTTTTTTTCATATAGTTGTGTGTAATCGTCCTGATACTCGTGGACGGTAGTTCAGGTAACAATTATATATGAGGTTAAAAATTATAACTGAAGCAACTGTTCATTATGCTCTACAAAAAAGGTATCTTATGATTTTTCGATAAATTACCACCTTTATAAGTTATTTTAAGTTGAAATTTCACTCATCTGTTTTAATTTTCAGATTTTTTTTTCTTTTACGGTAAAATTATCATTTGTGGAAGTCATCATAAAAAGAGACTACTTTGGCATTATTAAACTTATCTATATGGGTAAATTTCTTGTAAAATTTTAAAAATTGTGAGTGGTCTTAGAACATTTTTGGTGAAAAATTCGACGAGTTGCAGAATTTCAAAATTTAGAATGTCAAAAATCTCATTTCGAGAAAATTTAAATTAAAGATTGTAATGCAAATATATTTTGTTCTTCTATGAAGTTATTCAGATAAGAATTGTTTTAAGTCTAGTACACCTTTAAGATGAAAAATCAATAGGGTTTGAATTTCCTCCACTTCTATTTTGAAAAAATGAAAAAATAACGGATATCCGACAAAGTGGTCCCTTTTCTAATATTGCGTTTTTTAGTTAATAAACCTGATTTTTTGCGAAGTTTATGGTTGAATGTTATTTTATTGAGTTATTTGATGCAGAAAAATAGAAATTAGATATAAAAAATATTTCAGGAAATTTATTATGAATAATTTTAAAAAAATATCTAAATGTTCATTTAAAAAAATGAAATTAAAAATGATATTGCGAATTTCTTTGGTTCTTCTAGAAATTTATTCAAATGAGAGTTATTCTAAGTCTAGTACACCCTTAAGATGAAAAATTGAAAGGTTTTTAATTTTTCCGCCTCTCCATTTCGAAACAGAAACAATTTTTGCAACAGACCGAAAAAGTGATCCCTTTTTGTTTTTTGTCAAACAACGAAATAAAATATTTAAAGTATCAATAAATAAATGTTTATCTTCAAATCTAGTATCGATGAAGTAGTCCCTTTTCATGCGGACGTATACATTCAATAATTATGATTAAATTCTTTGATGGCTATACGTATCTTCGCGATTTTTAATTTTTTAAAACTAGGGGAGACCGGGGCGTAATGGCTCAGGGGCGTAAGTAATGAATCACTTGAATTTATTCAAAAGTGATAAGTCAGAGTAATTTCGGTCTCCGATCAAAATAATGTACTTGGTTTACTGTAAGTTTGTACCAAGTTTCATTGTTATTCATTAATTATTATAGAAAATATGATAGAAAACGTGATTTTGACACTTGAAAGTAAATTTTTAAAGTCTTTGATTTTTTGTTATATTTTTTTCAAAAATAGTTGTAAAAAATTTGTGTATATCAGGTTTTGAGCTTAGAATATTTGTTTTTAAGGAACCATTAACAATTTTTGTCTAATACGGTGTTGATGAAAAATAACAAAATATTCAACAAACACCTCCGGGGCGTATTGGCTCGCTTATTCCACTAAGAAAAAACTAATATTTTTAAAATTTTAATAAAATAATCCTGTCAAGTTTAATTTCTTGTAATTTATACATAAATAAGTACGAATGATAACCTTTTATTTAAAACAAACTGGAGAATAGATTTTTTAAATAAATATAATTTGCACTTCAATACAACTTTTTAAGATTTGATAATTTCACGAAAATTGTTTAAAGTTTAAGTTAAATATGTTCTATTTTCAATATTTTTATTACAAATTGACAGTAGAAACAAAAATTGTTAATATTATAACAATATTTCATGTTCTAAATTATAATTTCACTCCTGATTCAATACGCCCCGGGTAGTGATCCATTACGCCCCGGCCCGGGGCGTAATGGCTCACTTTGCATTTCTCCAAAAAAATTGTTCTAGAAAAAAAAGTATGAGTGACATTGGGTCGTATTTTTTTTTTTTAATTGAAAGCTGAGATGTTGAACTAAGTTTTCCACATGATAAAGGTTTAATTAATGCAAGAATGACGAAGTTAAATAACAAAAAGTGAAAAGTGAGCCATTACGCCCCGGTCTCCCCTATTTCGTATTTACATAGCTTACAATATTTTTATTCTTACCAAGATGTGTTCCAGTTTCATGTTGTACCTCTTCTGAATGATTTTGAAAGGTTGATGTACTTGGAATGGTATTAGGATTGGAAGGAACAATCACTGGATATGGAAATAGATTAAATAATTAATTTTAAGAGAAACATTATTTTTAAAGATGAAAAATTGAAAAATAAAATGTAAATAAATTTTTTTATATTAATATAAGAATTTTTCTTTAAATTATTTATGATAGAACTATTTCGTATTTACATAGCTTACAATATTTTTATTCTTACCAAGATGTGTTCCAGTTTCATGTTGTACCTCTTCTGAATGATTTTGAAAGGTTGATGTACTTGGAATGGTATTAGGATTGGAAGGAACAATCACTGGATATGGAAATAGATTAAATAATTAATTTTAAGAGAAACATTATTTTTAAAGATGAAAAATTGAAAAATAAAATGTAAATAAATTTTTTATATTAATATAAGAATTTTTCTTTAAATTATTTATGATAGAACTCGATTGAGGTAAAAAAATCATTTGAATTTTATTTTAAAAGTATTAAACAGATTTGTTAGTTATTAAAAAAAAACTTAACATAATATTCAATTTTGATTGATAAAAACTGTTTTAAATGTATTAAAATATTAAAAAAAAAATACGATTATTTGTCATATAAATAAGAAATACTACGGGATAGGCGATGCCCATTAACAGCGCATGCGCTGTACGCAAATGTCTAACTCATGTGAAACGTGTATGAGTTGCTTGTAACATCGGTAGCTGATGCCCATAATCTGAGTCGCTGATAGCAGCGACTACGTATAGACGTACCCTGTAGAAATGCCGCTGCACAGTAAAAATACAGCGCTTAACCAAAAATTTTTTTTAAATGACATAAAATGTGCGTTTTTTTCAATTCCGAAGGTGAAGCACATGATTCAGAATGGGCGGAATCAGACGATTTAATTGTTAAAGATACCAGAAAAACCGACGAGATTGTTAATCTCGATGAATTTTCTACACATTTTATACGTTCCTTAAATGCCATCCATTTTTCAATCATATCTCGTAAATAAAAGGAGATACCAAAAACTTTAATACGGTTAGAAAGCTGATTAAATTTTGCGTAAAATAAGCCGTCTTTTAAGTTATTTCGTTAACTATTTTTTGAGTTATAGAATGAGAAAGAAATAAAAAAATTATCAAATTTTCTCATATTTATCTCTTGAATTCAACTTTTTCAAAAATCTAAAAAAATTTAGATAAAATTTTTTTAAAAGCACAGAAATCTTCGTTAGAATTTCAGCTTTTAAATAAGCCTTCGAAAATTTAAAAAGGTTATTCCGTCTTTGATATATCATCAAAAATCTGAAGACGTGTTTCGACGATTGGTGCATTGGATTTAACTGTGACGATTCGATGCTAGCTTCGCGCGGCTGCGATTGGGAGAGAAAACAGGGACTGATCTATGCTGGGGAATAATAAATAATGATGTTTGATGAGCAATATAAAGAAAATCGAAAGTTCATCGTTCCCCGCATGAATTCGCCCCTGCTTTCTATCTCTTTTGCTGCCGAGCGAAGCCATGGCTTCTAGATTTTGCAGAATCGAGTCGTGATAGTTGAATTTCAATGCACCAATCGGTCGAAACACAGCTTCACATTTTTAATGATATATTGAAGACGGATTAGCCCTTTTTAATTTTCGAAGGCTCATTTTAATGCTGAAATTCTAATGTAGATTTTTGTGTTTTTAGAAAAATTTTATCTACATTTTTTTTAGATTTTTGAAAAAGTGGAATTCAAGAGATAAAAATGAGAAAATTTTTTTTATTTCTTTCTCACTTTACAACTGAAAAAATAGTTAAGGAAATAATTTTAAAGACGGCTTATTTTACACAAAATTTAATCAGCTTTTTAATCGTATTTAGGTTTTTTGTATCTCCTTTTATTTACGAAATATGATTGAAAAATTTATGGAATGTTTTTTCGTATAGTCGTGTGTATTCGTCCTCATATTCGTGGACGGCAGTGTATTTCTGTTATCTAAAGTCATTTTTTTAAAGAACGGTACGTTTGTTTTAAAAATAATGCTTTAAGTAATTTATAGAGAATAAAATGAATGAGAAACTCCAAGATTTTACTTAAATTTATTTCAAACCTTACGTAAGAAGAGGGGGGGGGGGCTAAAAATTTACTTAACCTTACATAGAAAGAGGGGCGTGAAAAGACAACAGAGCCCTGCGACGTCGAGAAAGAGAGCAAATATCGAGATAGATTTGCTCCAAGTTGTAGTTAGGTAAAAACGGAACGAGAATTAGAGTTAGAGAGAGAAGAGCGAGTTAAGGGAAATTTAGAGAATTTAGTAAATTGTAGGGAAGAGAGAGGGCAATGAGTGTGGGACTAAAGGTACGGATGTGATCCCAGTATCTATGGTCCAAGGGAGGAACAGTGGGAAAAAGTGACTTATTTTATTTAAGAATTCACCGACAATACAAATTTTAATGTATTTCAATGTTTTTATTTTAAAATTCTCAGAAAGGATTGGATTAAAACATGTCACTGCGGAATCGTGGAAATTTTTCAAAATAACCTTAAAAATGTAAATAACTAAGAGAATTACAGAAAAATGTTTTCAAGGTGGGAAATTGTAACCTTATGGCAATATTTAGCCATATTTAATTCCCTTTTTTTACTTTTTAAAATCTGGTACTAATTTTATACTTTAAGGATTTAAAAATTCTGTGGTGTTTAGCTTTTGAGTATTTGCAATAAGTAACAAATTTAAACAACCATGTTTTTGAACCGACAGATTAGCTCAGTCGGATAGATGCCTGGCTCGGTGGGCAGACCAAGGGTACTTGGTTCGCGCCCATTAGCCTGGGATTTTTCCGGCACGTGAGATAATCTGAGCGGGAGGTTTGACGTCGAAGTATAATGATGTGCACCGTCGATTATTGTCCGGTACACACCATTAGAATTCGACTGTCGATAAACCGGTTGAACTCGGAGAGGTTTTCTACAGTTTCCCTCTCCACTGGCGAGAAAACCCATTAGACGGGTGGTCCAGGCAAATGCGAGTACTCCTAATTTTCAAGTCGCTCTGTAGGCGCAAAATTTAGTATTAAGAAATGTATTTATAAGAAATATTGTAAGAGAAATGTAAACACACTTGTATAGCTAGATAAGCTGAAGACGGGTGTATAAACAAATAAAAAAAAAATAAAAAAAAATAAAACAACCATGTTTTTGTAATTCTCTTATTTTTTGTCATTTTTTAAGGTTATTTTAAGAAATTGACACGATTCTGCAGTGATATGTTTTTGCCCAATTCTTTGTGACGATTTTAAAATAAAAATCATAGATATCCATTGAAATTTGTGTTGTCGGTGAATTTTTGAATAAAATAAGTCGCTTTTTACCACTGTGGGAGAGGAGAGACTGTGAGAGTCACATCTGACCCGAACTTAAATATTGGTGAAGAAATCGATGGATCGAGGACAGAAAATATGTACTTTTTCAAAATGTTCGTCGGAAGTTATCAATGTGAAGCACTATTCGACCTTGGTGCAATGATCTCAGTGATGAACACTAGAGTCGCAGAGTCTTATAAAAGCTGGATTCAGTCTTGTGGGACTGCAATGAGAACTGTAATAGGAAGCACTACTCACAGAAAATAAAAAGTGTTATTTTAACACCGAATTTGGTGTTAAAATAACACGCAACAAATTTAAACCGTTATAGGTGGCGCCACATTCTATGTAGTTTAACATTGGTTAATTTAACACGCAACAAAAATCACACCAACTTTTTTCTAGTGCTGAGACAGCCGGAACATTAAACTTAAAATTTGTAGTCGATGGTCATGCGCAGAGTTTTGAAGTAAAGATTATAAGCACTTTGACACAAGATATCATCCTAGGTATAGACTTCAGTAAAACCTTGGAAATGGATCTGAAGCTGAAAGAAGGTTTGTGGAGTGTTTAAGGGGTATTGTAACTTTTATAGCACTAAAATTGGATGATTTTAAAAAATTTTTTGCTCATAAGTTTTAAAATATAATTGATCGAAAGTTTTTACATGTCATTGTGTATGTTAAGAAGTTTTAAAAAAAGGATTTCAGATTGGAAAAATATATATACCTTCCTTCTACAGAGCGCGCTTTGTCTACTGGTAAGAATTACTTTCAATTACGGTTGTCACTGTAGCTCATAGCAGAATCATCTAAAATACTTAAAAATATCAAAAATTAAAAAAAAGGAAAGCTTTTGAATCTAAAAATCTGAAAAAACACAATTTTTTTAAACATAAACGATACACAAAAAGTTTAATTTTGAACATTAGTAGTAAATTAGAGGTTCAGGTCCTGTATTAAGTCGTCTATTTTTAAATAAAATTTGATTTTTTGATTTTAGACGATTCTGCTATGATCTGCAATGACAACCAATAATTATTACCAGTGGCCAAATTGCCCTGTGTAGAAGGAAGATACTTACGTTTTTTCAAATATGAAATTCTTTTTTTAAGACTTCTTAACATACACAATGAAATGTGAAAACTTTTGATCAATTATATTTTAAAACTTAGGGGCCGTACACATAATACGTCACGCGATTTTTTACCATTTAAACCCCCCTCCCCCCATGTCACACACTGTCCCATTCATTAGCGCCATTTTTTCTATGGGTCGTCACAAATGTCTTGACCCCCCCTCCCCCTGTTCGCGTGACGTATTATGTGTACGGCCCCTTATGAGCAAGAAATTTTTTAGAAACTTCCGATTTTAATGAATAAAAAATTTACACGACCCCTTAAGGGAGATTGGTATGAATTTGAGCCGAGAGATAGAGACGAGAATGACTAGCTAATATTTGCCGAGTGTGCCGGAATCTCTGCGCTTGATGATGAACAAAAGAACATCATTCAAGACATGGTAGATAATTGGGTATTGCCTGAGTCGGAAGAACCCGGAATGGCTGACTTGACAGAACATCACATTCGTGTTACAGACGAAACGCCAGTACAATATGCCTTCAGACGGATGTCGCTGACCATGTTAACATGTGCTCAAGCTAATGCTGCCTAAGTGTATAAATTAAAAATTATCGAGCCATCTGCTAGCTGTTGGAGGAGTGCGTCAGTGATTACGAGAAGAGGAGAGAATGACTTTCCACAATGTAACGACTACAGGAATGTCAACAAAGTAACGATAAAACGATGGGTATCCATTGCCATCAATTGACTACATTTTAGACAAGCTCCGAAAGGCCAGATATTTTTCAAAGGTTGATCTCAAACTGGCATACCACCAAATTCCAATGGCCGAAGAGAGCAAAAAATACATAAAGGCCGGAAGTGGGAATTTGAGGACGAGCAGCAGGAAGTGTTTGATCAGCTTAAAACATAAGTTGACAACTGCGCCAGTACTAGCTCGTTCTGACTTCACTCAGAATTTTAGAATCTATGGTATTTTACGATTCCAAATATCTAAAATTTATTTTAAAAACCTTTGTTAAAATAAATTATAAGGTTTGGGTGATAATTAAAAAAAAAGATTTTTAAAATAAATTTTAGATATTTGGAATCGTAAAATACCATAGATTTTAAATTTTTATGTTACAAAGTTGCATTAGTTAAAATGCAAAAGTTTTAAGTTATAAAATTCTTGTTTCAAAATCATCACAATAGACTCGGAAATCTATTGTTAAAGAAAGGTGCGTAGCGAATTGGTCATTGTGACTGAGTTGAGTCGAGCGACCAAAAAAGGCATTGTTCTGAGGGTTTATGATTGTTTAAACAAAAATTTTATTACTTGAAACTTGATCAATTTAACTAATGGAAGTTTATAATTTAAAAATTTAGAATCTGTGATATTTCATGTTTCCAAATATCTAAAATTTATTGTCAAAACCTTCATTTTGAAGAAATTATAAGCTATCTCGTGAACTATAACTGATATGTAAAAACTGATATCATTTTTGAATTTTAATCCAAGAGAGTATAAGGTATACGTAAAACAGTCTTCAAAATAATCTGAGTTTATAAACATTAAATATAATGTTGAAATAAACAAAAATCATTTTACACATTAAAAAATGTATAATGGTTTCTCGATGGTATACCTAAGTTTTAAAAGGCGTGACGACCCTTTTACATAAAGGAACAAGAATTCAGCCCCAAAAAAGATTTTTTGCTATGCTATAAAAAAATTCGGTGACAGTCATAAAAGTTTTCATGACTCTTGGCAGTATTTTGAAGGGTTCTATGTCTTTTTCATGTTTTTGAGCTGCAATTATTTTTTTAGTAGTGCTTAAATGCATTTATAGAAAACAGCTAATACATTAACCCTTCTTTTTGACAGCACGATACAAAGCATCACCTGAAGATAGGATTGTTCTAAATATTACCAGAAGATAGGACTGTATCATACTGAAGTATCCAAATCATTTATTTTCACTTTAAATAATATAAAATAATTAAAAAAACAATCGTAAACAAGGATCATGCAGCAGAAGACGCAAGAATAAGCACCCGTGACGTCACGTTTCAGTAACCAATAAAAATCGTTTTCTTTCAGCATGGATATTTTCAAAAATTTTACAATTTAAATTTAATTTTTTAATGCGTAAACTTAAAAAAAATTAAAAACTTTCAACGCTAATATATTTTTTTCATAACGCAATCATAAAAATGGCGTTATTTGTCTCTCCGTAGGCCAATGTAAAGTTATTCTTTTTAGTACGTAGTTACGAAAATACTGCGAATGACAGTTCAGTTCAAAAAAGAGCTTTGTTTGTGCTTGTTCGAGTATTTTTGTAACGCTCGAGTAGTTGCAATTCCGCCCAGAAGAGGCGTGATTATGTTTTCGTTCAGTTAACTACATTTACCGTGTCTTACAGCAGCAACACAGTATCTGTCAAATACTGAGTGTTTCTAACCTCCTTTTCGCGATCACTCGTGTGAAAAATTCTGTCTTTATTCTTTAATGAAATTATTTTTATTAATACGTCGAAGTACACGACTAGGTTTCGAGGGGCTTCGCCCCCCGACGCGTCCGGTGGCTTGAGGTATTATAAAATGTGATTCTTTGAAATGTCGAATATTATTATTATTCTTTTGAGTTGGTTTTTTTGTGGTCGGGGGGCTTCGCCCCCCGAACCTCCCCGCGCGATCAGCTTGTGAGTACGCTTGACAGTGGTTATGTGTTCCGAATCTTATGTATTCGTTTCTCAACATTCTTTTCAGTTATATATGTTTTTCAGTGTCAACGCCTTTTTATGATTTTGTTATGAAAAGTATCGTGCGCAACACGTGTGGCGGCATTTTGGAACTCGCGCTTCTTTTTCTTAACTCGTCTCCGGGCGCCGTCGGTGCCCTCACCTACGACTCGTTACGAAAACTTAGCGCTCGTTCCAAAAAGGCCGCTAGTTCACACTTGTTACGCAATGTACTAAAAATATTTATATTTACTATTTCTTAAAAAAAAACTAGAAATTTTTTTGATGCAAACTCCCTATTACAAAACTTTTAAACAATCTTAATAACAGAGAAATAATTTTTAAAATATTAATATATGTTTTTATTTAATTAAGATTTAATTTAAGGTTATATTATTGTTTTTGTCGTTGGAAAGCACCAAAAGTGGGCGCGCAACGCGCGCCCTTTTGGTTCTAGTGTGAATAAATATTTACTGTAAACAATCTATATCCTCTAAGATTCACCAATTATAAATATAATTTATGCACTTATATATTATTAATAAAACACGAATCAAAAGTAAACCGATGATGCGACGCGATGCGCTATTCAGACTTTTCACGTTTGCAAAATGCGTCCGTTATGACGTTACAATCAACATTTTCAGCCTCGTCAGACTTACAGTCAGCTTTAGGCGTACCTTATTAGAAGTAAATTTCATCCAACTTCTTTTTAATACCATTGGATCTGAAATTAAGTCCGGTGTACTACAAATAAATTACAAAATGAGTTTTATTTTAATAAGAGTACAACAAACTTTAATTTTCAGTTACTTTTTATGATTAAATAAAGTTGTTTGCTTAGGATAAGTCAAAAATTAAAACTAGCCACCATTAAATTTAAGACTTTGTTTTTACTGTGTATGAACCCTTAAAGAATTTCAAAAACTTCTTAATTTTACAGTTCTTAAGTAAAATATTATCATAAGAACATATAAAATATTATTTCAATTTTAAGATTTTTAAAACTAATAAGAATATGTTGATTGAAATCCATGTAATTATTTAAACTATATCATTCTATTTTGCGATTTAAAGTCGGCACTTTAAATAAAAAATTACAAATTTTGGTACGTAAATTGGTCACTAATTTTTCCTTTTTTGGTACGTAAAGTACTTAATTTTCAATGCCAAAGTTAGTTCGAGGCCTTAAAGTGGTATGAACTCTTAAGAAATATAACAAAAAAATTGTTTTTCAAAAATGAAATGATAATTTTACTGAACAAACTTTTATTTTTTAAAACATTAGTTTAAGTAATTATTTTTTGAAAACATAACATGTAAATAAATTAAATATTTCTTTACACAACTGGCGTGGTGTTTTAGTTTAATTTTGTATCTAAATATTTTAAATTTTAAGTAAAAAAAGTTTGTTACGTGGGGCAATGGCAATATTGAACATAATTTGATTAAAAACAATTGAATATTCGATCTTTCTATGTATTAATTCACAATATAAGGTTACAATCACTAAAAGTTTTTATTTCTTATTTAAATAGTTTAATTTTTTTAATAATATGTTCTTAACCTTATGTTTCGTGAATATTATACTAATAAATATTACATGTTAATTTTTTAAGGCTTATAAATGCTTTCCTTTAGATATATAATCGAAAACGTCGTTGCCACAGCGCGTGGGGCAAAGGTATTTTTTGCATTGTTTTTAAATTTCATTAAATAATGTATTTATAATTATAATATACTAAATAACAACTATTAAAATTTCTTGGTGATTAGTTTTAGAATAATAAAAAACAAAGACCGCATAAATTAATTGCTTAATTTAAAAAAATATACATGGATAAATGTAAACCTGGCGTCTTTGCCCCACTCTCTCCTACAATAAGAAGAACACATTTGACAGCTTTTAGTACTTCATAGAACCAAGAGCTGGCGCCAAAGGTTCCAAAACTGACAAATTTTGATTATTTTTAGTTTTAAATTAACAACAATAAAATATAATGTCTTCTTTTCGTGTAGAAATTCATTAGTGATAAAAGATACACAATGTGAGACATTTATTTTGTTCAAATTGTTAAAGAAAAATTAATGCTAGTAAATTAAATATCAAATGCAACCGAACAGCTGGTCTCATCCTATGTATTTTCCTACAAAATTTAATTTCCTAAATAGACTTTTTCATCTCGAATAGGAAATGAAGAATGCGCAATCTCAGTCCGCTATGTTAGTCAGTCATATTCAAAAATTCACCATGTCTTATCATGGGGAATTTGAATATGACTGACCGGAAGTTTTTATTATTATTATTGACAAAAAATTATTCGACATGAAAAGGTGTATAGAAAAATTATTTTGTTTCGTTGTTTTTGAGAAATATTCGTTGCAGTTTGAGCTTGTAGTCAAACCCAGTAAGAAGTAAGGAATTAATAAGAATTCGAAATTTTTAATTCTTTTGAATTCCGTTTGTGACCAATTCTTTTCATTTTCATTTGGAGAAGCCGGAAAGAAGCTAAGTTTATTCTTTTGAATACCGTTTTAATATTTTAAGCAGAAAAAAAATTTGTCGGTTCGAAGATTTGAACCCTCAAGTTTCATTGTCGGAGACGAACAGCTTGTCCGCTCAGCTATTTAGACTGTACTATGACTACCGAATTTTAGAAGGACTTATTTCAAAGTGTTGCTAACTTCAAAGGAATTAAAAAATTACAAAATATTAAAACGGAATAGACAGGAATTGAACTGACCGAGTATCACACAGTATTTCGGAATTCACAAAAAATTCAGAAATTAAAGAAATATTAAAACGGAATTAATTAAAATTCACTTTCAAGAAATCTTTGCCTCAAAAAGGAATACATAGGTAATAATATCTTATATTTTCTAAGAAATGGTCGTTGCATATTTTTAACCATTTTAGATCTGCAATGTCGATAAGTAAGATCCCCAAATATGTTAGTAAAAATTGGAAGTCTATCTGCCGCCATTTGCTAAGGTACGAGTTTATTTTTCAAAAACATCTATTTTTGAAAAATGTCAACGGAATCTTTGTTACGTTTTATCATATTGTTTTCTTTATTAGTACTTCCGAATATTTATTTACGTAACGTATTTATTTTCAATTAAGGAGGGAAACCACATTAGACGTCTGAAAAAATCGATTTTTTCTTTTTTGCATAAATTGTTAGTTAAGCTATTCAAAACTAGGCTGAAAAAGTTTTAAGAGCAAAATTCGACGTCCTGGCTGTACTGGTGATGAACGGAGCGCGCTCCAGGTTACCGTAGATTAGTAGAATAGGCGTAGCACTTTTTTGAGACTAAGGAGAGCAGAAATGCACGAGAAGTGGAATTATTAGACTTACATGCTACTTATGAAGCAGATGAAGGTATATTAACAGTGCTGGAATAGCCGATTAAAGTGTAAGCACTTTAAAAAAATTTTTTGTATAAATATCAATTTTTTGATACTTTTTTTTAAATGTGTTTTTCTCAAAACAGGATTTTTGAAATTACCGTGCAGTGTAGCTCAAAAAGTTATTGACCGATTTTAAAATGAAAAATTGGAAATTGTTCGTTATTAAATTTATTATTAAGTGAACCAAACTTGAAAAGAAAAAAAAAATTTTAGTACCTTTTTTTAAATAAATAAGTTGCAAAAAAGTAGGCAAAAAATCGAATATTTTTTTCAAAGTAGTGTCAATTTTTCAATTTTCAATATTTTCACATAAAAAATGGTTCACTTAATAATAAAATATTTATAAAATGTGAATAAACTTGATTTTTTGCTTTCGGACGAAATTTGTGGGCTCAGGACTGCACGGCAGTTATGAACTCCGGCGGAGCAGCTCTATATGTAATAGTTCCAAATTTGAAAGATTTTTGATATAAACTCTTAAAAAAAATATGAGTTACAGTTGAATATATGTGAAACATGGTGGAAATGTTTTATTTCATTCAAAAAAATTCTTACCTTAAAAAATATTCGCGAAAAAACGGCTAAAAAGAGCGTTCTAATGTGGTTTCCCCCCTTAAATTCACGTCGTTTCATAAAAAATTAAGAGAAATTTAAATATGGGCACTATTTCCCCCACGGGGCAAGGATAGTTACATTAATATGGCACGGTAAAATCATGCTAATGCGATTGTAAATTATAAAAAAAATGTCTAATTGTTCTTTTTAGGCTGATATATATAATAATGTGTAATTATATACGGAAAACAAAGCTTTTTGAACAAGAAATTGGTAGTTGTCTGAAAAAAATTGGTTAAAACTGATATTCAAGTTCAGATGAGTTTTAATGCAATATTTAAAATTTAGATAATTGTAACAATGGCATTTAAAATCTAACGTATGAAATTATATTTCGTAAGACAGTATATCTATATATGTATACTATAGCACGTTCAGCCTGCTAGTCGCGAAGAGAGTAGCCACCGCGCGTCGCGGCAACGTCACGCTCCCCACCGCGAGACTTACCTGGATAGCGACCAGATATCTATATACTTTGCTCACAAGGACAATTTCCTCAGTTCGCCGTCGAACTGACTCGGGGCTTGCTCCGAGGAAGATCGACGACAACTCTCTCCTTCTTTTCTCTCCTTCCTTTCTACCTGGTGCAAGCAGGCGGTATCTCAGGTACAACTGGGGCTGCTAGCTTGCACTAATTCTTTCTCTCTACCTGGAGCGAGCAGGCGGTATCTCAGGTACAACTGGGGCTGCTAGTTTGCACCACTTCCTAGAGGGAGCTGTACTCGAAACTCAGGTACAACTGTGCAATAGTAACACCCCTTGATACTCCGTCGCTCCTTTCTCGCTCCTTTCTCGCCATTGTGAACCAACCCTGTGGTGAAAAGGTACAACTCGACCTCCACAGAGTTGATGCACTATGTAGATTCTTCAACCCAAGGTACATCTTGGGGAAGGATGAAGCTTGAACAGAGATATGATTATTTCGGTATATTTTCCTATTGGATAAGAGGGTCAGCGAGCGTACTGGCTCTTCATTGACACGATTTCTCCTTAGTTTTATTTTGTGAAATCGTCCCCACTAGAGTGCACAACCTATGTAATCGTTTAATATGAAAATCGGGAAGTAAATTCATGACTAGCTTCGGGAATAATTAAATCTAGTAAAGCGAAACTCATTAGTAAAATTAAGTAACGTAACGTAATGTTAAACTCGGTAAATATGTAATAAGTGAAACGTACAATAGTGAAACGGTAAACTAAATTGATTCACTAATTTCGGAAGATAATTTAGCAAACGATATTTTATTACAAGTATTTCTAAATTTATTTTGTTATGATATTTTGTTATTATTTTATTTGTTACTAAAATATACTTTCTTACGAAGGTTTAATTAATGCCTTTTTAATGACTACACCTTACTCCATATCATAGTATCATAGTATATAACGGTTCCTATCTTAAATACTGTTTTGATAAAGATTTAAATACTAATTTGCTAAATTTAACTAAACTAAGTACTCGGACTCCATTCGGCGAGCTATTCTTTTGGCAATTAAAAATCACGATCATTACATAATATTTAAAACATATTGTTAATACTTCAGATATCAATATTAAAGAGTCTAAGTCGAATAAAATAAAGAGAACGAAAATCTATTAATTTTTTATAACATTCGGATTCTTTAACTATCCTTGTCCCGGTGCTGGAAAAAAGATAGTTAAAAATTGTTGTTTACTTTTTCATTAATAACTCGTAGGGATTTGAGTCTACAGTAAAATAATGTTTAGCAAAATGATAGCCAGATAACCAGGCTTTACAAAAATACTTTTCGTTTGCAGATACATATTCAAGTTTGACCGCTAGATCCAAAAAGGATCTAAATGATCTAAATGACCTTGCACCATCCTCCCCTAATGGATTTTTGAAGCTAGTATTAACTAATATTAATTTTTGTAATTGTTAAATATTTTATCAGCTATATGAATTTACATTATCCTTAGATTTTCTATAAGTACCAGCAGACTGCTAAAAATAAATCTATATCAAGATCCTAAAGTTCTAAACGTTCAAATGAACGAAATTTATTTATTTCTTCTACAGATTAAATTTTTATTGCAATTATTTTGCGTCACTGTCCAAAAAATTAATAACTGAGTTTCTAACCGTAAATATTTCAGTTTTTAAATTTTTTGGGATTAGTAATTTATAAAAATATCTTCAATAAAAAATATTTCGTTCATTTGAACGTTCAAAACTTGGGGATCATTCTATATCCATTAAATGTAGGAGTTGGAAGGAGCTACTGAGCATTTTATCAACATGTTAAAAAAATTGGTAGGTACCCTTCCCTATGGAGTTTTTATCGCTCTTTCAGAATCTGAAGTTTAAATTTAAAAAAATTTATTATGATATTTGTAGGTTTTATGCATGTATTCTTACTTGCTACATTTTATCATTGTTCTTATTAAGATGTACAAATTTCGAGTTTTTTGTCGGAAAAATGTTTCTCAACTTTCTCAATTTTAATGTTTTAAAATTTTAAACTTCAGATTCTCAAAGAGCGATAAAAAACTTTATAGGGAAGGGTAACTACCAGTTTTTTAACCTACAATATCGTTAAGAACTATGACTTTAAAAGTTGTGTTAGGTATGTGTCCTTCCCGGCGGTAAAGGGGTTAAGTAGGAGTTAAATTTCGACTCGAATTTGAGAAAATTTAGATCAGGGAAAGCAGCAGGAGAAGATGGAATACTAATAGTTTTAAAAACTTAGCAGGCAATGCTATACGAGAAGATTTTGAGATTGTGAAAAAAATTATTAAGAATTAAGTTTTCTTAAAGAAGTGGTAAAATAATAAACTACCAGAAGTAAACACTAGCAAGATTAAAATTATGATATTTAGAAACGTCGGAAGGTTTAAAAAACGGAAGTTGGAGAGTTACAATAGAGAACGTTTGCAGTTATGAGGAAAAGCTCAGCAGGTAATAATTAAGGTTTGGGGGTAACAAGTACAGTAGGAGTCACAGATTTAAAAAGAAAATTTTTTCATCAGAGAAACAATAAAAAGAGCAGCTGTAATGAAGGAAAATATTTGTTACATATTTAACTTGTAATCAATTCTAGAAATAATAATTTATATGACTTACGTAATTTTTCGATTTCTGTAGGATCGGATAAAAATTTGAGATCATTTATGTCCGTGTTTATAAATATTCTTTCGTCATAGTTGTCCAGATGTTCGTCTATATTACTGAAGTCCATTTTTTCTCCTTCTTCTTCTCCTTCCTTTTCTCTTTCGTTTTCTTTTTCTCCTTTTTCGTTACCTTTTCCACTTTCTGCTCCGTCTTTTTGGCATGTGGTTTTAATACTTGTATTAATTCAATAACTTCACGGTTACCATTCTTGTCTAAAAAATAATTTAAAAAACATATATGTATATATATATAAAATTATTTTTACAATTTTTAAAATATAATAATAAGCGGAAACATAAAGTTTAAAAGTTATATACATATATATAACTATTAAACTTTATAGTAATTTTTGTTTGTTTGACCGTATTAATTAATTTGTAGAGAAATGAGACAAGGCCTAAATACGGTTTTAAACTTTATGTTTCCGCTTATTATTATATTTAAAAAATTGTAAAAATACTTTTGCGGTACGATAATTTGATAAATTATTGTCCTATTTAAATATATCATTTGTCATGTGGTTACAAATCTGAAGATAGTTTTAAAATATTATAAATGTCGAATCCAAAATAGCGGACCAAATTTTTAAAAAATCATCAGATTTTAATGTCTTCTGACATTTAAACGTTCCCTATTTTGTTGATTACGAATTTGAAATAATTTTTAAAAAAATTTAAATAGAAAATCCAATAAGGTAGAAGCATTTTTGAAAAATAAAATCTTTTTGCATGAAACTCGTTTTCTGAACTTCTCGTTACCCAGTGAGCACAGGGACGTCTTAAAGACGTCCCTTTTTGTCCGCGTACGATTCGGGGACAATGATGAGAATGTCTCTGATTTATCAAAAAGACAACTAAAAGACGTCTAAAAGACGTTCTATGTCTGGTTTAAAAGATGTCCAAAAGACGTCTAAAAGACGTAAGAAAGGACGTCTGAAGTACGTCTAAAAGACATAAAAGGGACGTCTAAAAAACGTTTCTTGGACTTCTTTTTTACATTCCTTCAGATCTTAAATAAACATTTCTTTTATAACATTTTCTAAGTTGAAATTCAGTAATATTTTATTAAATTTATTTTAAGTTTAATTTTATTTTTTCTAAAATGTGGAGAAATAATGAAAAAATTCCTACGAAGCTGGGATCGAACTCGGTTACCTTGGGCTTGAAGCACTGCGCCTTAAGCACCTCAGCCCCCGATAAGAAGCGTAGAATTGAAAAGAATTCAAAAGTTGTATTCTTCTTAATAGGCGAATTTACCTCGGAGCTCTATTCCACGGGAACCACCAAAATTTTAAAAGAATCTATTATTCTGAATTGACTTCACAAAAATATGAAAAGCGCATTTAAAAGAATCAGAATCTACAGCAAATCAGTCGAAATTTCTATTCCACTGAATTGACTCACTACCACTCAAGATTCCACTAGAAAGTGAGGTTAGGTTTCAAAACTTGACGTTGAACATATGAAAATTCCTTTCAGTAAGAGCATTTTATATTTTATCGTAAGCACTTTGCGTTTTTTAACCGTATTTTCACTAGTTTTAATATTTAATTTTAATAGTTTAGCACTGAAATTACGATGAAATTCACACGATGCGAAACATAACTGTCACTGCGTTTTATTTTAGGACAATAACTAGAGGAGCTCCTACAGACAATTGGAAAGATTAGGCTTTTCAAAATTGTTTGTCAAAAGTTGTATTCCTTTTAATGCGCTTCTGAAACTCGAAGCAGTCTATTGAGAAGAATAAACATTTCATATTTACTTGTCGAACATTCTATTCTTTTGAATTGACTACCAAGAATCGTTAGAAGTCAATCCAGTCAATTCAAAAGAATAGGACTCCATATTTTTTTCAAGAACTTTTAATACCATAAAACTTTGCGCATTAAGAAAAATAGAAAATTTGGATTCTTTTCTATCTGCAAATCGACGTGAGCAATAGAGAAGAATTGATTTTTCTAAAATTCGCGTATTCAGAATAATTCAAAATTGTCGTTTTCAAGCATATTTTCTGAAAATTGAATTCTTTTCTATTCTACGCTTCTTACCGGGCCGTTCAAGACAGATATGTACCTCTATACTGAGAAAAATGGATATTAAGGCTTACTATCTAGATATTACCATTCAATATCTATGGAAGTGAACTATAAGAAAGACAAGCATCTTGGATATTTAATTTCACTATCTAAATATATTGGACAGAATATATTAACCTATAATATCCAGGATGTTAAAATTCAATATCTATGAAAGTGAACTTAAGTAAGACAAGTGTCTTGGATATTTAATTTTACTATCTAAGATATACGCAAACGTCATTTCAAATTATAGGTTAAATGTACCTTATTTTTAAATCTTGCGGTAAAATAACAACATTTGGTTTCTGAAAACCACGAAGTAGAGCTCAAAACTTGACAGAAATTTTTAAACATATAATCAAATTCCTAATTATAAATTAATATTTATAAATGATAATAATAATAATAGAATTATAGCATTTTTTAATTTTTATAAATAATAATCAGGGTCCTAATTTAAAACAAAAATCCTGATCTTTTTCCGGTTATTTTTCTTGATGAGACTGCGAGAAAAATTATTATTTTTCCCAGTAATTGCAAGAAAAATTCTAAAAAACACATGAAATAATAATTGTAGTAAATATTTATTTATTTTGGGCATGTGGGAAAAACCACATACAAGTTGGGTCTATGTGTTAGTGGTCAAGGAGGTGGCGCCAATTCTAGTAGCCGCGGTGAACTAATGAAACTCAAATTACTCCACTTTAAAACTTTAATAAAATAATTTCCTTGCAAAATTATTGTAATTTTGTTTAATTTTTTGCTTAATTTTGTTAATGAACTTAAAAAATATTAATTTTCGCTGGCAGTTACGACGTAAGTTATTCCATTTTGATGCTCGCACATGTCGCACATCAAAACAGGGTGATAATATAACCTCACTTTTTCTTTATTGTAGGCTGTGGCCATGAAGTGCTGTGGATGCTGTGGGCGCCTTAGACGTTGCGCTTGCGCAACGCCCAGATATTAAATTTTAATATATTAGATTGTCAAGTTCAGTATCTAAACGTTGTATTCTACAATACACTACATATTAAATCTAAACATCTGATATACTAAGCGTTAAAATCTAGATAATATATTTAAGTATCTCATTTTTAATATCTAATATATTAAAGAGTTTTAATATCCATTTTTCTCAGTGTATAAAGTTAACGATCTCACTTTTCAATGAAATGAATTTAACTTAGAAAAATTGCAATGAATTTCACATTCATAAATTTCTAAGTCCAAGTTGAACTTAGAAAATAATATTTTCTATTTATGAAAATTTTTCTATTTTCAAATGTTGAATGAAAAAGACGTCTTTTAGACACCTTAAAAACATCTAATGGACAAGACATAGAACATGAATAGGACGTCTTTTTGTACAAGTCCAAAAGACGTTCGCAAAAAGACATCCTTAGGACGTCTTTTGAACAAGTGTGCCAACTGGGTATATGCAGATTCGAATGTAATTCAAGAATTGTTAAAAAAATTTACTAGGCTTTTATAGGTAGGTAATATAGGACTTAAAATGTTGAAAATTTTAACAGTATTAAAGAATTTTAAAGATAACACAAATCAATTAATTTTAAATTTCACTTTGTTTTTATAAGCTTAATTATAAACTTTTTTTTTCTAAGTTCCCATGGTAATATTATTTTTAATGTGTCATAATGTTTTGGTTGCCTAATGTAGATATATTTTATTTTGTATTTTATGTAAATAATTAATTATGCCCATGTAGAAATTGTCATGTTATGACCTACATAATGATCAAAAGATCTGGCCCCGAGTTGGGCCATGGTTAAATTTCTACACAGGTGGATAAAGAAAGGGAAGTAAAACTTTCAATTAAATTTTATTAATTTTTTGTTCATGCTGTTTGTACTTTTAATATAAAGTCAAACTAGAAATTTTTTTAGAATATTAAAATAAATATCTATTCTAATGACAAATCAAGTAAATAATGAAAAAGAAATTCTTTCTAATCTAAACTTCTTTCTAATCTAAACTTATTTTTCTATGAAAATTGTTTATAAAAATTGTTTATACAATAACATTTTTAAATAATGCTAAATAATATTAAATTAAACTTTAAACCTCAAGCAACATTTTGATTACAAGAGAGGATAATAAAATTAATAATTAATTTTTTTCTACCGTTCTATTTCATGTTTTGCAAATTGTTTATAAAAATTGTTTATAGGTTTAAAGGTACTAATTCAGCTAGTCGTGAAAAACGTGCCGTTTCAAGAAACACATGAGAAACCTGCTATTTCAACTGAGATTTCAAAAACATGCCAACTCAGAATTAACGTTCATCTTTTTCATCTTAGGTTGACACTTGGCAGTACAGAAAAAATTTGAAGAAAAGGTTATAAAGTTATACAAAAATGATTTTTCTAGTTAAATTTTGCTTAATTATTATTTTTTTTGAAAAAGGAATATTTTTTACGAATTTTTTGAATTAATTTGTTTATTATTTATTATTTGATGGACAACTTTTGTCTTGTACTTCAAATATAACAAAAGTGAACGTCAATTCTGATTTCGGAGTTTGCATGTTTTCCCAATCTCAGCTCAAATGCAGATTTTTCAATTTTTTTTTTGAAACGGGACGTTTTTCACGACTAGTCTAAATTGGCCCCTTTCTGCACCCAACCGACGAATTAAGTTTTTTACTTTTAGTATCCATTCCCTCCCCCCCCAAAAAAAATAAGAATTGATGAAAATAAACTTTTTGATTAAACTTTAGCCCATGGTTTAAAATAGTGCTCGTGTACGTAGAATATCATTATAATAAAAAATATTTTTATATGTAAAACATCTAGTTAGATTTGGTCTACAAAGTACTAAAAAGATAATAATAGTTTAAAATTGGCACAACGCTGATGTAAAAGAAAATTAAATGTTTTTTTTTCTGATCGAATCTACACCCATATGTTGATATGGGTGTAGATTCGATCAGAAAAAAAACATTTAATTTTCTTTTACATCAGCGTTGTGCCAATTTTAAAAATTAGTTTTTCTGTATCCCTCTGCCGAAAGTATAAGGTCTGATTTTGCTCCGGGAATAGCGACTTTTGTGGCCGGCTTGACAGACCCAACGAGCGCTCTGATTGGTTACAAGAATTTCAACACACGTACATGTTAGCATAGCAACCACACAGACACGTTACTTACAGAGCTCACGTTTTGAAAAAACTGACAGTCATCAAAATAATGTATAAAATTTCTTATTTTCATTTATTATTTTTCAATTATTTAAAAATATTATAATTTAAATACGAAGAATTATATTAAAAATTTTGAGTTTGAACGACATTTTATAGATGTCACTTTTTTAAAGTATGTTACCACTCTGAATAGATGAATATTTCGAACCGATGATCGTAAAGTAGGTATATTATTATTATTAAATATTTATTTGTAAAAGAAAATTTCTTGTTTACTATTTTTTAAATTTTACTTCCAATTATTTTTTACTTATAATTTTTTTTCATGCCCGCCTCGACCAGCTAAGTCTCGGCTTCGCCTCGAATTTGCAAAAGTCGGGCGGGCAACTTATTGAGCTATTTTATTATTCAAACAATAATTATTTAACGTACTATCGGCTGGGGATACAGAAAAATTGTATACGACACACGGCCAGAAATTTGGATACCCTTTCTGGCCTAGTATCGTAATATACTATTATATTTATTTAATGAAAATTTTCTTCATTATGCTCACAGCTATTACACAAATGCAAATATTTGTTTCTTTATCAATACCTAAGTCCGTATTGTCAACGAACACGACTTGCAATACTTAGGGCCGATTTCACCAACACCGATTAAAAGTTTATCAATGATTAAATCCTCAATTAACCAATCAGAAGCCTTTAAACTGTCTTTAATCATTGATTAACTTTTAATCGGAAGTTAATCAATGATTAAAGACAGTGTAAAGGCTTCTGATTGGTTAATTGAGGATTTAATCATTGATTAAAGACAGTTTAAAGGCTTCTGATTGGTTAATTGAGGATGTAATCATTGATTAACTTTTAATTGGTGTTGGTGAAATCGGCCCTTAAATCAGTAAAGTCTGCTTGCCGTCGAAGTTTACGTAGGGGTGCCCACAACCGGAGGATGCCCACAACTGGCGCACTTCCCCTACTCTAGACTTTGATGTTCATTAAAAAAGTGTCTTCCATCCCCATTTTGAAGCCTCCATTTTGAAATTTTGAAATGTTTGTAGGTTTTATGCATGCATTCTTACTTTCTACCTTAAAAAAATCATTTTTTTCCAAAAAGAAGTAAAAATTTCTAGTTTTTTGTCGGAAAAATTTTTACAACTTTCTCAATTTAAATTTTTTTAATTTTAAACTTCAGATTCTCAAAGAGCGATAAAAAACTTTATAGGGAAGGGTAACTACCAATTTTTTAACCTACAATATCGTTAAGAACTATGTCTACGAGTACAAGCCTATAATAAAAAGGTTTTCTTGTCTCGTGGGAATAATAAATAAGTAAAAGGACGAGGTTTCACAGAATCACAATAAACAATTAAAATAAAAGAGTTCAGTTCATTTAAAAGAAAAGTTACAATTTATTAAATAGAAATCACTCCAAAATATTCTATTAGAAAGGACACAGCTAAGTAACTTTCCGTCGTGTTTACAATTTGATAGCCGTGAGAGCACTGACTCTTTTCGATTGACAATCAAATTAAATTCGGGTATTTTCCTTCGTCAATTTTCGTCATAATTCGTATTTTATTCCTTGCTTCGCAACAAACTATAACTTTAAAAGTTGTGTAAAATATGTGTTCTTCCCGGCGGTAAAGGGGTTAAGTATGAGTTAAATTTCGACTCGAGTTTGAGAAAATTGAAATCAGGGAATACTTATAAAGTTTTTAAAAAATTTAGCAGGCAATGAGAGAGAGAAAATTATTGAGAATTAAGTTTTTTTAAAGAAGTGGTCAAATAATAAACTAAGTAGTGTAATGTCACCTTGAGTGGATCGCCTGAGCTTTTAAATTATCTGACAGCGGAAACGTGAAATAAATAGTTTGAATAGCAGTACCGCACCTAGAAACCGTAAGAAATTAAGTTCCTTGATAAACATATACGTTATTGTTTGATGTAACGCGTTTTTTAAGAACACAAACCAAAAAAAATCGTTCTTATAATAAGTAAAGTGATTCGAAAGTGTAAAAAGTTAAGTTTTAAAAGGTATCTTATTTTTTTCCTACTACTTTGGACATTGAAATTGATTGTTTTAGTTTTATTAAGTGATAATTTTGACTTAAAAAAAATTGTGGTTGTTGCCATAAAATGTTTCATGTCAACATGAGTGGACTGCCTGTTTTTTTTCCATTTGTAATGTCAGTTTGCCATTTTAATGGATATAAATTGACAATAAATTGGTTTGAAAGTATGTTTTATGTTCTTTGTTAATTTTTTTGTGATATTGATGTGATATGTGTCAAAATTATTAAAAATGGTTTCACTTGCAAACATTGCGACACATACATGGTCTGAAGCTGCATAAGCATAAATTTTGTTTTAATATATTAGAAATATTAAATACATTAAAGAATTTAGAATAACTTTTGCAATTGTTTAGGAGTGGCAAGACTAAAATTGAAGGGCTGGCTGCAAGAAGAGGACAAAAGCGCGGTCAAAAGGAATAATACCAGTCAGGTAGCAGTGAGAAGCCCAGAGGCGCTCACTGCTACCTGACTGATATTATCCTTTTCGACCGCGCGCACTTGCTGTTATTGTATGCGCGGGCTCAATTAAGGTTTGGGGTAACAAGTACAGTGGGAGTCACATACTAAAAAGTACATTTTTCATCAGAGAAACAATAAAAAGAGCAGCTCTATATGGAGTAGAATTAAGGGGTTGGAACTAAAGAGAATTAATTGAAAGAGTTCAAGGACAATACACCAACGCTTGTTATGAGGATAGGGATAACTATTTTTGTTCGAAGCATTGAAGTTGAAGCATTGAGAAGAGCGGTTCACTTTATTGTAAAAATCTTTAAAAGATTATATAAAATGGAGAAGATTTTAAAAGACTATTATTCATGCTCTTTCGATTGGCAGTAAGCATTTTCACAAAAAATATTTTTTTTGACCTGAAAAAATCAATATTAAAAATAAATTTAACTTTTTGGGGAGTAAAGATACTATTTTTTTCTTCTTTAAACGAAAGCTGAGGTTTTTTTACTAAAAGGACATATAAATGAGAAAGTTGGCCTAGAATGTTTAAATACTGAAAAAAAGAGTTTTCTATTGACCGGAGTGCAAAGCCGTGTCGCGCGGCAGTCCGCAGCGCTTCGGTCAGAAATATTTTAAATATTTTTATCCGACATACTGGATCTGCCATTTTGAATTTTGAAAAAATAACATCAGATTCGTAATCAGCAACCGCACGAACCCTCGAGTAACGAATTTCAAGTGAATCCGAAGAAATTTTATAATGTCGTCCGCCATATTGGATCTGCCATTTTGAATTTTGAAAAACTAACATCATATTCGTAATCAGCGACTTCAAAAACCTGCAAGTGGTAATTTTCATGAGCCTAACTCAATTTTCAAATATTTTAATCCGCCATATTGGATCTGATATTTTGAATTTTGAAAAACTAACATCATTCACTTAAAAAAAGTCGGGTCTTAAAGGGTTAATGAAAGAAAATATTTGTGAAATATTTCACTCTTAATTAATTCTAAAAATAAGAATTTATAAGACTTACTTAATTCTTCGATTTCTATAGAATCGGTTAAAAAATCTCCTTTTTCTTGTCCATTTTCTTGTCCTTCTCCATCTCCTTCTCCTTCTCCTTTTCCTTTTCCTTTTCCTTTTCCTTTTCCTTTTCCTTTTCCTTTTCCTTTTCTTTCTCCTTCTCCTTCTCCTTCTCCTTCTCCTTCTCCTTCTCCTTCTCCTTCTCCTTCTCCTTCTCCTTCTCCTTCTCCTTCTCCTTCTCCTTCTCCTTTACCTCTTCCTTTTCCTCTTCCCTTTCCTCTTCCTTTTCCTCTTCCCTTTCCTCTTCCTTTTCCTCTTCCGTTCCCTCTTCCTTTACCTTTTCCACTTTCTTCTCCGTCTTTTTGACATGTGTTTTGAATATTCAGTGATAATCGAGGAACTTTACGGTTACCATTGTTTTCTGAAAAATTATTTTAAAATATAGATATATTGATGTAACGAGACTCATTTATGTATTTTTGGTCAACTTCAATAGCTACTTACAATTTTTGATATTTTATTAATTAGATACCTTGATTTTATATATTGAGCAGAAATACTTTTGATACAGTTGTTTTCATACTTTCAATTTTTAAAATTATAATATTAATTTATATATCCCTGTTGTATCATATATTATTTTAATTTTAGTCATTCTTTGAAAGGCTAATGATAATTTACATCATGCTCAATTGATTATTTTAAGTTAGGATTACTTCTGATAAAGGTTTAAGTAATACATGGGTGGTATACTAAAAAAGTAAAAATCTATAAATATTTTTCTAAAATTTGAATATTTGCAAAAGTTACACAGCCACACAAAAGAAATAAAGTGTGTATTCCGATGTATTTCGGTGCGCTAAATCCGAATCTGCCATCAGAATTTGGCCAATGGGTCCTGGTTTCGCTCTAACCTTAAATAATACCCTAAAATCGTTAAAATAGGCACTTTTGAATTATCAAAATTGAATTTAACCGCATATTGATAATTTTCTAAGATCCCTTAATTTAAATAAACTATTTTTTTTTATTGTTTATACTCCTGCCCTATTGGCCTTCCGCACTTCGACAAGAGTCCCCGAGAAATACTTTTTTGGATTAAGCATAACCATTCTACTTACAAATTTTCTATATATTAACCTAATTTGCGTCTACAGCCGATTTTTATTAGGAGTACTCGCATTTGCCTGACCACCCGTCAATGGGTTTTCTCGCCAGAGAAGAGGGAAACTGTAGAAAACCTCTCCTGAGTACAACCGGTTTATCGACAGTCGAGTTCTAATGGTGTGTACCGGTCAATAATCGACGGTACACATCATTATACCTCGACGTCAAACCTCCCGCTCAGATTATCTCACGTGCCGGAAAAATACCAAGCCAAGCGGGCGCGAACCAAGGATACTTATACCCTTGGTCCTTAAACGACCGCCAATGCGTGGCATCTATCCGACTGAGCTAATCTGTCGGTTTAATAAACTATTCTATAAGCTTTTCAATTGAAAATTCATATAAAACATTAAATCTGTTGAACCTTACCTCAAAAACACATCTATGATTCCAAACAAAGAATTATTGCGCTGTGTACGGTATTATTTGTTTGTTTGGAATCTTAGATGTATTTTAAGGTTAGGTTCGATAGATTTAATGTTTTATATAAATTTTCAAATTTTTATCATTTATCTAAAGTGCTAATTCTCAGGTACACTCTGCAACAATTTTTATTACAATCGGATCATCCGATCGCGAATAATAATTAGCTATTTACTAAAACGCTACAAATAATTTTGACCTTTAAAAAACCAACAAAAAAATAGGTGCCCACTTCTGGAATTATTATTTACATGAAAAGAAATCGGATATTATAAATATAAAAAATTAAGTAATTGCAACCCTATGACAAGTGTTTTTTCACTTTATCTTTTTCATATTGTTCAAAAGTGTGAATTTATTTAAAATTGTAATATTTATTATATTTGTTTCTATATTTAACTAAAAACAATTTTTTTCGCCACAGACATAAAAAAGTGGGTCTTTTATTGAAATTTATTCTATTGGAAACGGTTACAAAAATGACCATGTACCCCCCCCCCCCTTAGTACTCACAGTTTTACATCTAGAGAGCTAAAAATTTGTACACGTATGTATTTTCACGCGTAGATTACAGGAAAAATATAGCGAACGTGATTGGGATTGATCTTCATAGAGTTTTCGACGAAAAACATCAAATTTTGGCCATTTTTCGCAAAAAAAGGCATGTACCCTCCTCCTAGCACTCACAGTTTTTTACCTAGAAAGTTGAAAATTGGTATGCATATGGGCAATTCCACGGGAAATTTTTCTACGACATTTTAGAATCGGTTAAACATATTTTTTTCTCGTTCTTGATAGAAAAATATTAAATACGTATTTTTTTATTTTTCCATATTTGCAAAAATTTTCGAGTTATGAATTTTCGAAATTTTGGATTTTTAAAAGTAGACTTATAACTTTGAAAGTATTGAGTTTGGAAAAAAGTTGTCAAAGGAAGAAAGTTTTGGTTTTTCTTCAACTTTTAAAAGATTTAAAAAAAAAATTTTTTTTATAAACAAATTAATTTTTTTTAAATTTGGGCGCGATTTTTTTTTATTTTTTTTTTATTTATTTATACGTACTAATATAAAGAAAAATTTCTAAAAAGATTCGAGATGGGCCGACTCGTAGTTTTCGTTCCATAAATTTTTTATAGAACGAAAACTGTGAATTATAAGTCTAATAGCTTGTAACTTTGAAAGTTTTGAGTTTAGAAAAAACTTGTCAGAGAAAGAAAATCTTGGTTTTTCTTTAAATTTTATGTAATTTAAAAAAAAAAATTTTTTTAATTTTTAAGAAAAAACTGTTGTTTTTTTTATAAACAAATTAATTAAAAAATTTATAGAACGAAAACTATGAGTCGGCCCATCTCGAATCTTTTTGCAAATTTTTCTGTATATTATTAGGTATAAATAAATAAAAATAAAATAAAAAAAAATCGCGCCCAAATTAAAAAAAAATTAATTTGTTTATAAAAAAAAAATGTTTTTTTTATTAAAATTTGAAAAAAAATTTTTTTTTAATCTTTTAAAAGCTGAAGAAAAACCAAAACTTTCTTCCTTTGACAACTTTTTTCCAAACTCAATACTTTCAAAGTTATAAGCTATTGAAAATAGGTCTACTTTTAAAAATCCAAAATTTCGAAAATTCATAACTCGAAAATTTTGGCAAAAATGGAAAAATAAAAAAATACGTATTTAATATTTTTCTATCAAGAAAGAGAAAAAAATATGTTAGAGAGCTGAAAATTGGTACACTTTTGTATTGTTACGTGTAGATTACAGGTAAAATATAGTGAAAATAATTAGAATTGATCTTCATTCCGTTTTAAGTGAAAACCTAAATTTTTTTTTTCAATTTTTGATAATAATTATACCTATGCTAGTTCTCTCAATTGTTAGTGTTACCCCTAAAAGAGTAACTGCATTTTTTTCCATAGAAGCGTATACTTTTGTCACGCATAAAAGAATTATTATTTTTGAAATTACCAAATAATTACCTTTTTGTTTTCGTGGCCTTTTTGTATTTTTAATGCTCCAGTCTAAAAATAAATTTATGGAATTTAGATAAATATCATTTGTCAATTATTTTATTACAGTAATCATACACTGTAAAAAATTTAGAAAGTTAACGGACTCGGGAGTTGGGAGTGAAATTTTTCGAGTTAAAAATCAACTCCAAAAGAGAGTTAATTTCTAACTCCCTTCATTCAACACCCGCGCGAATTATTTTTTCCTTGGGGAGTTAACATTTGGGTGTGAAGTTTTTACTCTCTTTATTTAACTGCCCTGACATTAACTCCCCAATGGGTGTGACTTTTATAGAATCCCCTGGGGAGTTAAAATTTAACTCCCTTTTTTACAGTGTAGTAATTTTCTAAGCTTGGTGAAAATTAACTTTAAACTTGCACTGCAAGTAAAGGAAAAATTTATCAAATACCTTTTTCCATAGGCCATTTATCCAGGTAGGTTTTAAAATTTTCAGCATCGAAATTAATTGCTTCTTCAGCCCACTTGGATTCTAAAATAGAAAAGTTAATATTATATCAATTTAAATAAATTTTAGGTTTCTTCATGAAGTTGCGGACAGAGATTTAGATATTTAGCTATGTTTTTAAGTCGTCAATTATTTGTTTGTATACGTTTAAAGTTAAGGAATATTTAAATGCGCTTGAAAAATATTCTGTTTGTGGTAATTAATAAAATTGGACAATGTCAATATCACTATTTTAAATATTATTTGTGAATTTTTGCTTTAGACTGCAATACCTATTAATTTCAATTATTGCATTAAAATTCATCTGAACTAGAATCTGAGATTAAAAAATTTTTTTTCAAACGACGACCATTAATTTCTTCGCCAATAAGATGGTGGCAGATTAACTTTCAATTTTTACTGTCATCTATTGTTGTTAAGACGCGATTATGTTCGCACATAATATCAAGAATGACGCGCTTTTTGAACAAGGTGTTTAAGCCTTACAACAACTACCCTTGCCTCGTTTCCTCCTATATTGTTCTACTAAATGAATGTACAAATATTATTGCAGTTAAATTTTTTTTCATTAATTCTGTTACATTTTGAAGGAAATTTACTTTTAGAAATTGAAAAATCTTATTAATGTTATGCTTTTATAAAAGAAAAATAATTACATTTATTTTCTATAATAACATTTACAAAGAGAATGTTTATTTTAAAAGTTGTTTTTAGAGTTTTAGAATTTAGAGAAGGAAATTGTGGTAGATTTATTGCTTATGGTTAGGCATTTTTTGCAATTAATCAACCATCTTGATGACAAAACTCATTGAATTTAAATGTTCTATGTCTGGTTCATTTTTTAAATGTTTAATTGTAAGAATTGGTATATTGTCTCATATAGTATAAAAAGAAGTATCTTAAAGGTAAATACAAAGTTACTTAAAACATCTTAATTTAAGATGATTAAAGTTTTTCTTTTTTTATTAGATTTAATGATGCATAAACTATTTAAGAATGATATGTAAATACTATTTTGACGGGGAAAATACAATAAACTACTTTTAATATGATAATTTTAAATTTTAAACGTATTATAGTTTGTTAATAATTTTTAAGGGTACAAATCAGTTTAATTATAATCTAAAATATAAATCATAAATATAAAGCAGTGGTTATATGGTGCTGGAAAAGCAAACAAAAAGCGAAAAGATTGTTAAGTCGCTATTTTAAATATTTGTCATACGTACATTATTGTCCGTGAGTATCAGGACGCCCCTTTTCTCATGAGTGGAAAAATGCTTAAAATGTTGAAAATAAGAATGACAAAAATTTTTCGTATTTTTTTCCTGACAGGTAATGAAATTATGAAAAGACTGACACCTGATCGAAGAATTTTCGTTGACTGTTCTGTCAGATACAGAAAAAATACTGGATCTTGCATGCTTTTCGTAATTTTTTAATTTCTCGAAAACTAACTAACTTTTATTAGCGCTCTTGGTCTTGTTTTAATCTCTATTTAATTTAGAATCTAAATTATTAACTGGTATTGTGAAATAAATTTTTCCAATACGAAAATTTTTTGTCATTCTTATTTTCTATGTTTTAAGCATTTTTCCACTCATAAAAAAGAGGCGTCCTGATACTCACGGACGGTGATTATACGGTGTATATGTTACGGTCATTGTCGACAATGCCCTCAGTCTCTGGACATTTTCGACAATGCCCATGGCCACTGGGCATTGTCGACATTGCCCGGGTATTTTTAACAAAATGTAGTAAAATGTGACAGTGCCCGGGCATAGTCAATAATGCCCGGGCAATGTCGTCATTGCCCACTTACTTTTGGGCAATGTTATTTACGAATAAAAAAAGACGATTCAGTTATCCTGTCTTGCAGGTGCATCTTTCATACACTATTAGAAACTTTTGTAGGATTCTTCAGAAACAAGCAACGGAAGTTTTATTTATTTAAATAATTATTTCTAAATTTGTCCTAAAATTTTTTCTATTGCACTAGATTTTCAGTAAAAAAAATTATTTAAACTTAAAAATATTGAATAATAATGCTAATGTTTAAAAATTATTTATTTACGGTTTATAAATAAATTTGGTCAAAAAATAACTAATAAATAATATTAATAATACTTATTTCTTACTTTTTATACACAAAATTATTTATTCAATCAAATAATATTAATCAATCATTTATTAGTAATTAAATTTCATAAACATAATTCAATAAATAGTTTAAAACTGAAAATTTTGTTAGTTTCGTAATTTTCAGTTACTCTTTATACTTTTTGAAACTATTTAAAAATTTTCAGTTACATTTCATTATATTTCATTAACTAGTTACTGATTTTAGTTTGACTGAAGTTAGAATTCCGTTACTCATTAAGGATTTTTACTAAAAATGTAATGTAAATGTAAATTTTGTATACTTACATAATTGTGTGATTAATAGTTTTGTATATGTATATATCATGACGTATGAAGCTATTATATAGAATTTTCGACATTGCCCAAGTTGGACCGGGCAATGTCGACAATGCCCAATAATCGACAATGACCGTAACATATAGTATAGCAAATGCGTACTGAAATTTTAAACTCGATTTTCTCGCTCAATTTTTGACGGATTCATTTTGAATTTTAACTGTAACTTTTCAGATAAATTATCTAGGGAAGTACACACGCTTTTTAAGATTCATAAATAATTAAGATTGTTATAAACAATTTAAAGTCGAATTTTAGTTAAAATTTTTTTAAAAAATCTTAAAACTGATGCCAATTTGTGAATTTTTTATAAAAATAAATAATCGTGGGTACTTCCCTAGCAAAAGTAATGTAGATTAACGACAAATCTTGTTTTCTGCTCTTGGTGCTGTTCGGAGAATGTTATGTTGTACTTACAGTTACTTATCGATAAAACTCATTTTCTGTTTATCATCAGTTGAGGACCAATTTTGTATCAAAAGTTATAAATTAAATTTTTACTATATCTTGAAACGTATATGTGACCTGGACAGTGGAAAGGGACCTTACGTGCGAAAACAAGTTTTCGAGAAAACAGCAGTTATAGTTTAACTTAGAAAAACACTTGTAACTTTTTTAAATATTAATATTTTTAAATCAATTTAGGCTTATTTTCTTCACCGTGAATCACAGTATCTAAATAAATAACACACAAGTAATAAAATTTTTTTTTAATAATTGTTTATATAAATTAATAACAAACTCCCCAAACATAGAAAAAATAATCTAAGTTTTCTAACTTGCAACAATAAGTATAAATAAGTGACACATGTTTTTAAGGGTTTTCGAGGCCGCTGATTACGAATATGATGTTAAATTGACAATTTGACAGTTGACAGCTGTCAACTTCTCTAAAAAGTGATCGTTTTTTGTAAAAAAGACAGTAATAAGGTTTTTGAGGTCGCTGATTACGAATATGATATCAAATTTGAATTTTAACCGTTGACAGTTATCAAAGAAACTGTCAACTTTTCTAAATAATAAAAAATTATCGTCTTCGTTATTTTAGTTTGTATAATAACAAAAAATCAGTTTTTTCGTATTTTTACTCTTGTTTCTTTTGACTTTAGAAATTTTTTTTTAAACTTCTAATCAACTTATGAGTTTTTGGTTTTCACCATCTTAAAGAGAGTTTCAAACCCTATCCGAATCAACAAAAAAGTAAAAAATGATTTTTTGACACGTAAGGTCCCTTTTCATAGACCAGGTCACATATAATAAAGCCTCAGAATTTTATTTTGATCTATAGAATAGTTTTCGAGAAAAAAATTCCCAAAAACACGTTCATTTTTTAATGCGCCTGGGTAGTATAACCCCTTAATTTATTTTTGTAAATTATATTAATATCTTATTTTCAATATTTGCAACACTTAATAAGCATAATACTAATCATTTTTTGCATTTAAAATCTAACTCTATGTTTCAATCAAAAGCCGAATTTGCTGACTCCAAAAATAGGTATGTTTTCCCTATATTTAATTGTGATAAATGATTTTTGATTTTTGTGATTTGTAATATGAATAAGTATTATATAAACTTACCATTTACTAAATTCGATGTATAATTCTTGCCCTCCTGACATCCAAGTTCCGTAATTGCATCATTTAAGGGTACCTTATTATGCGTGAATCGCATTTTGTGCCATATAGTTTTGGTGTGTGCTGAGATTTCACTTTTGACGCATTTACTGAGTGATTTTAAATTAAGGTAGGAATCATCAATTTTTCCTGTAATAAATTTTTAAGTTATAATTTTCCATTAAAATAATTTTTTTATTTATATGAATTTAATTTTTATGCACATATACAGAGAGAAAAGAATAGTTGGAATAACCATTTCATCTAAAATTATTTTTATAGTTAGTAACATATACTGCTGCTAATTTATTGGTTGGGATTACCCTTTTTATTAGTAAAGTTACACGGAAAGAGAAAGTCCGTAAATCATTAATAGATTAATAATCACCTTTTACCAGAATCTTAATTAGACAGAATTTATGATTAATAAAATTAAAATTTAATTTCTAGTAAACCGAATTTTTATTTACACTCGAGTCTCGCTAACGAGAAGTTCGGGAGTCAAGTCTCCCTCTATTACGAGCGCAAGAGGAGAAATGAAAAATCCCCACATTTAAGATTCGTCATTCATTTTTTTTGTGTTTACAATTTACGTAATGTCAAAATTACAAACGTAACCTAGTTTAATTTGAACTTCAACATACAGAAAATTTATATAATTTAAAATTTTGAAGATGTTCGACTCATTGATTTAATTTTAAAAAAGAAGTGACTTTCTATGCTCATTATGATACACGGAGGTCTTCATGCACTTTTAGGTTTACCTAAAATGAGTCAAAATTGTGCTAACGCAGTTTTACCTAGAATCGGTCCAAGATTCCAAATTTTCATTTCTGAAAATTGTAGCTGATTCTTTTTTCGAAAAAAAACCAAAAAAACATATATATGGCCATTTCCACGTGAGATTTTAGTCGACCTTTTAAAATCGGCCAAAAATATTTTTTTTATATTCTTTAAAGAAAAAAAACAGATATGTATTTTTTTATTTTTGTTTAATTGTCCAAATTTTCGAGTTATGAATTTTCGAAATTTTGGACTTGTAATTGTAGACCTATATTTAGTACCTTATAAGTCCGAAAATATTGAGTTTAGGAAAAAGTTGTAAAAGAATTAAAGTTTTAGCTTTCTTTAGACTTTTAAGAAATGTAAACAAAAAATTTTTTTAAAAAATTTTTTATTGAAAAGAAAATTTTTTTTTTATTTTTTATATAAAAAAAATTTTTCTTATAAAGAAATTAATTTTTTTTAACTTTGGTCCGCATTTTTTTTATTTTTGCTTCCTCATAAAGGAAGCTTTGTATTAGCAAAATTTTGGACTGGCATTTTTTGACATATTTATAAATTTTTTTTTATTGTGCCTATAATACTTTAGTACTTTATATATGCACAGGAACTCCCCGTATAAATGTTCTAAATAAATAAAAAAAAAATTTCGACGTATTTTAACCTCCGAAGTCCAAAAAACGGATTTTAAAAATTTGTCCCGATGTGTGTGTGTGTGTGTGTGTACTAACATTACATTTGCCTCAATATCTCAGAACGAGAAAGAGCTAAAGGCATCAATTTTTTTTTAAATTGTAGGTCTCCCCGGGGGACATATAATGAGAGTATTTTCAGCCCGATTCATGAAGTTTAACTATTTTTTTTTGCATTTTTCATTTTGTAAAAAAAACCTTTTTTGGACATAACTTAAAAAATGTTTGGACACTTAGGAATCTTTTTCTTTAGTTTTGTAGAGTTTTCTCACACGCATCTTTTGAGCCCTAATTGAACATTTTTCGTCCATATTAACCGGAGATATTAAACTTTTAAAAATGCAAAATTTTGAAAGTAATACTTTTATAAAAATTTTTTTAAATTATGTAAAAGTAACTTCAAAAAATTATTACCAGCTTGAAGAGCATTAAAAAACGCTTCGATTGACCTATTTTTGAACCTGCTTCGGGCAGAAATTATGAAATTATTGGTATTTGAAAAATCAAAAATTGTGGAAAATATAATTTTCAACATTCTTGTTTATTAATTTATCTGTAATTATTAAACAATTATTACCGTCTTATAGAATATATAAAAACACATTTTTTTAGACCAAGATTTAATGATTTTTAACCCTTCTATAAAAAGTAATTCTTATATTTCAATTATTATTATTTCTATGAGAAAGCAAAGTGTTCATGAAATGAACACCAAAATTACTTGGCAGCGGTTTTGTAAATTTGTCTATTTCTTATAGTATTGAGAAGATTTTCCAAAAAATCCCGAGGTGGGACTGATGTGATAAATGAGTTTTTAAACATTTTCAAAAATTACTTGCAAGCATCACAGTGGGATATTTTTTTACAATTAACTTCTAAAACTGTCTACAGCGTAGATCCTTTAATTTAAAAAAAGAATACTTAAATAGATTAAAAATTAAACGCTGTAGACAGTTTTAAAAAGTTAATTGTAAAAAAAATCCAACTGTGATGCTTCCCAGTGATTTTTGAAAATGTTTTAAAACTCATTTAACACATCAGGTCCATTTCAGGACTTTTTGGAATATCTTTACACTATATTATAAGGTCCCGGTCACATATACCGTTTTGAAGCTTGTTCGTTTTTAAAAAAACTGCAGTAGCTTCGGTGATATATTGCTTCGAAGGTGACTACCTCAAAAACGAAAATCCCAAAATTGGTGGGGCTAAATCTGACACGGCAAATTAATTAAAGAGAGGGTCACAAATTTTCGTTTTTTTGTAGAAAAGTCAAATCAATTCTTTGTTTATTTATAGGTAGTTATATGCAAAGAATATGATATAAAATGTGAAATATGTAATTAATAATACAAAATGAATTATAGTTTTCAGACGAGTTTGTTTTCAGTAGCTCCCTTGCTAATTCGTGTTTTAAAATAAATTCTTTATTTATTTATTGATAAAATGGTTCTATGCAAAGAATAAAATAAAAAATAGCTCATTAATATGAAATAAATTATAGTATTCGTAAAAATTGTTTTTTATCACGACGTCCGATTCAGCCTCACACCGTCATCTAATAACTAACCTGCAATAAATTTTTTCTTCTTAACGTTTTCCATTAAACATTTTTTCTACTAAACTCAGTACACCTTCAGCTATTAAAAAAAGTTCTCATATTATATGTGTACTTTAATTGTAACGATGAAAACCCAAAAAAATGAGAAAACTTTTTTGACTTTTATTGCGAAAAACGACATTTTTATACATTAACGGCAAATATTATTACAAGAAAAATGGCATGTCTCTAAAACTTTATGCAATATATGCTTCACGAAATAGTGCGTTCACAGGTTATTAACATTATTTGAAATTTCTCATGGTTTCAGAAATATTTTACTTGTCCGGTTTAGTCCCAATCCCCCTTACCATATGCTTAAAAATAAAAAAATATTTCCATTTAAAAATATCTTTATCTATCATTTTAAATATCTTTATTAATTCACAGGGAGAAGAGAAAAAAATGCTTTTATAGCATGCCCTGGAAGTTCCCACTTGCGCTGGAATGTGTCGGACTCGACGCACAAAATGCAAGGATAAAAAAATAAACCTTGTATACCTGCATTATGCAGTTACAAATACCGACTAAAAAAACTTCTTGATCCCCTGGGTTTCGAACCTTCTATCTACCTAAGGAACTACCTTTCGGCTTCAGACTTCGCAGATGAATGGTCTCATTTACTATCGGCTCAAAAAGTATTGGCCCCTGTGTTTGAAAGTTCATAACTCAGGTAAAAAAGTTCACACGTTAATCGGACAACTTGGATTTAGAAGAGACACTATTTCTATTTTAGTATACGGAAATGCAAGAAATAAAATTTTTTTTGCGTTATTTACGGATTTTCGAAAAAGAAAAATACATGGTTTTTTGAAGCATTTTGACAGGGGCCTACTTTGAAAGCTTGTTGCTTATTCAATAAGTATCGCATTATTATGCTGAATTTTTTTAATGAAGTTTAAACCCTACTAAAACAATATATATAAAATTTTTTGAATTATTGTATTAACTTTTTGTTATTATTTAAAACAAAGATAAAAAGTCATCGCCTTTGTAGTTGCTGGTACGTCTTTTTTTTGTAAGGTCATCCATATCGTAGACTTCCAACGTAGTTCGCCGGTCCGCCATCTGCACCTGGCCTAGGGCTTTTACTACCCTTGTTACCTCCTCGGTGAACGACGCCTTACTTAAAGTCCTTCCAATTTTGATAAGAAGGTCTCCCTTTTTAGACAATAAAGTTCAAACAATCCTTGTATTTATGAACATTCTTTAGCACGTTTGCGAATGATGTTCCTTCAGCCATTTTGACGATCATTGTTGTGACGGTCTTCTTTCCTTGAATGAATTTGACTTTGATACCGACTTGGAACCCTTGCCTTCAGTCCCCCCTCTCCCATAAACGTGTTACGTAATTTATGGACGGGTCCCTCTCATGATTTTCTGCTTTCAGTCGATGTACTCTGTTCACATGGGATCGCACCGTCATCCTTCTGTCTTTGCCTACTTCTTCTGACCAGGTCAATCCCTAATAGAATTTCTCATCTCTTTTGACCGCTGCTGCGTGCTTCTCCTTCACATTCCGTATGAGCGATGTTATGCTTTTTAATCCATCCTTGATTGTGATATAGAGATGTCTAATGTGACGTCACCTCTGTCGGTATAGTCGCAGAAAGTAGAGCGATTATCTCCCAGGTCCCAATGTAACATTGGCTTATATGGGAGATTGCAGAAAATAATTTCTTTCTCTAAAATTGAAGTAAAAATCATGAGAACCAAATGTGATTTGGATAAAGTAATAATTTTCACAATACATACGTATTTAAAACTAAGTTATAAATTTCCCAGAGTTTAAAAATTTAAAAAATACCAATTCTAGCAGACGAAATTCTCTTCTGCTAGTTCTGCTAGAACTGGTATTTTGTAATTTTTAAACTTTGGGAAACTTATGATTTAGTTTTAAATACGTATGTGTTGTGAAAATTATTACTTTATCCAAATCACATTTGGTTATCATGATTTTTACTTCTATTTTAGAGAAAGAAATTATTTTATGCAATCTCCCATATAAGCCAATGTTACATTGGGGCCTGGAAGATAATCGCTCTACTTTCTGCGACTATACCGACTGAGGTGACGTCAAATTAGACATCTGTATTGACATTCATCTGGACCTCACAGGATTTTAGCATTTTGCTTACCTCATCCTCCATTTTTAGAATGCTGATGCCTCGTCCTCCCGCTGCTTAATGCATTCCTCTCGATCTTCATTGCAGCTAGTAATGTCAATCGCAGAAGCATTACTGAAGATAGAAATGCAGCTGGCTTGAATTGTGACGCTGCTCGTGCTTTCTCTTTTCACCAATTTCTCCAAGATGAGGTGTGGTACTCTCAACGCTTTATTGACCTCCTGCATCCGTGGGTCACTGGTTATCGTCCTCACGCTAGACGCTTGACTATCGAAACCAGTGAGGGATTTAGCCGAAGCATTACTCCGTAGATACTCTTCCTCGTTTTTACAATTGCTCATGATGGGTGTTTTCTTTTGTTTGATAACACCTATTTCTAGCAGGCTAACCTATCCGCCACCTGGCACGCGTCCGATATAGGAACAGTGTTTATTTTAAAGCAATAAGACATACCTATATACTATTAGGTGCAATGCGAATATTCTAACGGGAAAATTCAATTAAAATATTTGAGACTTCTAATAAATTAATTTGCATCGTTTTCTCTCAATTTTAATTTCGACACACGCTGAACCAAATTACTCTATCTCTACACGAATATGATTGCAATAAACTCATCGAAGGGTATTCTGCTGAGAAGATCTCGTTGCGATGCAGCAACCTCCAACTCGGAATCTTATTGTGAATTTTAGCGAGTACTCATTTTAGCTATTATCCGATGCACATAGATTCCAACACCTTTTGACGAGAAACGGGCAACGAGTTTTCCATTAACCATTAAAGCACAACACTTTTTAAAATAACCACGTATTTTAAACAAAATAAACCAAATTTAACAACCTTAACGACAATAAATAATAAACTCAAAAACACTACTCAATAAATATTTTCTCGCGAAACACTTCGCTATTCCGAAACTTGGTTCATGCTGCGTCTAACTCTAAACGCGTTCCAATAGTATATGCTAATTGCTCGATACCTTATTCCAGAAAAACTAAAACTACTGCATACGAATCTCATCCTATTTTTCCATCAAAACAAATTTCGAATCATACATTCCTTGTCTTCTTCTTTCAGACCGGACCTATAGAGAAATTAGGAAATTGCCGCTCACCATGTGACGTACGCTGACTAGAAGAATTTAAAACTCATTGATCAGTTAGATTTTGGTACATAGTTTGCAAAGATTCTGCAAACTATTTTATTTGGAATTAAATAAGAAGTGAAATGTTAATATTTGTCAACAAACAGGACATATATTGAAAGATTGTAGCAAACCGAAGGTATTAAGAAAATCCGAAGTAAACGCCGTAATATCAGATATAATGAAAATAAATTTAATTCAAAATAAGAAAAAATGTTTTAAAATGGAATATTAAATTTAACGCACCAATTGTTCATACTGTTTCATAAAAAGTTCATTAGTTTTGTCGCACAAGTTTAATTTTATTAATGCTGTCAGTGAATTAATAGGTTTTGATGGTGATGTAGGACATGTTCAAACGAAATAATAATCGAATTGTTAGAATCACTTAACAAATATAGATTTTGTTCTACAATGAACGACTTTGAATTTGGTTGCATTTATTTAATTGAAATGGACATTAAAGAAAAACCGGTAAGTTTCCCTGTATTCTTGAGACCCTACAAAGTAAACGAAACTCCATTAGCCACGGAATAAGACATACTTTTAACTCTAGTCATCATCCTCAAGCGAATGGTCAGGTTGTGCGGCGAAACTGCTTAATTTAAATATTCGGAAGGTCATTATTGGGACCTGCGTATATCAAAGTTAGAACGCGATTTAAACATATTAGTATGCAAAACAGCTTTACCAATACCGTTTGAAATAATATACGGATATATACCGAGGTTTCACTATGGCCTTTTAAGACACTTGACCGTAGAAGCAGAAAGATTTTAAATTCTACAAGAAATGAGAGAGAAAGGGGTTCAAAAAATCAAAGTTGCACAGCAAAAAGCAAAGAATAGATATGACAAAGTGAGAATAATCGATTTTTTTAAACAATTTTTAATAATAGACAATTAAGTTTTCTATGTATGTGTTATGAAAAATGATATTAACATTTTAAAATTTATGTTTTTTGACGATAACGGTCGTTAGCATCAGCAGAGAGTTAAAGAGAATTTAAATACGGAACTAATAACAGACAATTTCAACTATCCGAATTCAAAGATCTTCAGAAACATAAGAAGATGTTGACTTCTATATTTCATGAGTCAGAAAATTGATAAAAACTCTACTGTGAACAAGAGCATTAAAAATTAAATAAAAAATATTGACAAAGATGTGAATATTACATTACGTAACAAGTGGGAACTTGCGGCCTTTTTGGAACGAGCGCCTCACCTGCGACTCATTACGAAAACTTAGCGATCGTTCCAAAATGCCGCCACAAGTGTTGCGCACGATATTTTTCATAACGAAATTATAAAATGGCGTTGACACTGAAAAACATATTTCATTGAAAATAATGTTGAGAAACGCATACATAAGATTCGGAACACAGAACCACTGTCAAGCGTACTTACTAGCTGATCGTGCGGGGGGGTTCTATGGGTCACCCCCGACTATAAAAAACCAACTCTAAAGAATAATAATAATTTTCGACGTTTCAAAGAATCGCATTTTCTTTATGATTGCGTTATGAAAAGTTAAAATTGCGAAGGTACGAAGGTGAGCTCGTCCCATGCTCGATTCATGACTCGGTCAATCTTTATGAGTGAAGCTCGAACATCTAATCTTGATTTAAGCTTGAATCAATCTTTATACAATATTCAGTTTATTTATTACCGTGTTTACTTAATTCCTAAGAATAGTGAGGTTACTGATTTTAATTATTTAGTTTCATTTCATTCATTTTCTACTCTGGTTCAACTCAGACATTTTCTTAAATTACCAACACTCCGAAACTTTTGATAAATTTTTTTATAATGTTCAGCAAAAGCATTTAGTATCGACTCATCAATATATATGAGAAATTGAAAAACCAAAATTAATATTTTTTTCCTTTTAAATAATTTTTGTTTATATAGTGTGTTAAAATTAACCTTAGTTACTTAAAAAAAAGTTTAGTAAGCATAGTGAGATTATAAAAAAATTCTTTTTACGTCACAGTATTAGTAATGTTATTAAAAATAAAATAATATGTACATTTTATTATTTACCTATTAATTCTCCTATTGTTACAGCATTGTAAATAGATTTAAACTCCTGTTTACAATTGTTTAAGACATTGCTGTATCGATTTTCGTGTGCCAAAATTATTGAAATGTGTTCGACCATGTTTTTTACTATTAACCTCAACTCATTACAAAACAGTTGTTCTTCTTTATTAGCGGATTTGTCCACTATGTCTTGAATGTACTCATAGCAGTTAGTAGTTTCAGCTTCTGGCAGAAGAGGCAAAATCATTGCTGTGCGCAATACATAGTTGTCATCTTTGCTGAGGCCAAGCGAAAACCACATTCTTCTTATTATCTGAAATGTATTTCTTTTAATTATTATTTTTTCATTTCAAAAATTTTATTAAAAAATTCAATATTGACTAATTATTACAAAGGACCCCTTACAGAATACATTATTAAGCCTTGAGTCATAACCAAGCCTTGAGCTATACACAAGCCTTGATCTATAATCAAGCTTTGAGCCATACCTATAAGCTTTGATATATAATTAAGCCTTGAGCTATAATCGGGCCTTGAGCCATAATCAAGCCTTGATCCATGATTAAGTCATGAGCCATAATGAAGCCTTGAGCAATAATCGAGCTTAGGTATGTATATGATCATTCCTTGAGCCATAATCGAGCCTTGATCCATGATCAAGCCTTGAGCAATAACCAAGTATGAGCCATGAGCAAGCTTTCTTATTTTGGACACATTTTTTAAGGCTCAACTTGATGTAGCTAAAAACCTTTGATTTTTGGAAATTTTACCATTAGCATTTTTTGTTCAGGAGATTATCAACTACAAAATTACGAAGTTTAAATAAATTTGATAGAAACTTTTTTTTCAATGTATTCTGTACGGGGTCCTTTAATTTTTTTTTGGATATCAGAAGACATTTACAAATCGTGCCATTTCTGACGGACTTTTATCCAATGATTTTTTTGTAATTTGCTTTTTAATATCTAATGTATGTTTTTTTTCTATTTATTAAAATGATGATAAATAAATAAATTATAAATTTTATATGTATGTATTTTTTTATGTTTTGGCGATTTAATCACATAATGTACATATTAATAAAGTCACTCATAGGTACAGTAATCTAACAAAAACTAATTCTATTCATTGCGATTTATGCAATTGTTCACTTAAAATGTGTAATTAATGGAGCCTATTTTACATGTCCAAATTGTGATTCCGATTAATTTCATTTTTTATTTTACAATTTTAAGCTAATAATTAAATAATAATTTTTAATATATCTAATCATTTAATAACTATGTTTCACACATACCTCTCTATAATTGTACCACGAAAACGTATATTTACAATTAAATGTGTCAATTACACAATTCGCGGTTAAGCTATTCATGGGACCAACTGCATGGGTGATGTTCAGGTTCTTATCTTCTTTTATTATATTCATAATTTTGTTTTTGAGATTTGTTTTGTTTTTTAAGAAAATTGCTGTATATGCAATGAAGGCAGGGTTGCGAAGTTACGCGTAACTTAAGGTTTTCGACGGTAAATTACATAAATAAGTAATGTACCGTAATCAACGGTATAAATCTGGTAAATTACCTAACAAAGATGTCGGACTTTCAAAAACGTAAATATTGACATTACTTAACCTTAAAATTGAAATATTATAATAAATTTGACAAGTTTCAAACAAAATGCAGAAGAGTACCAGTACACTTTAATTCCATGGTGTAAATTAAATTTTCAGTGCACTTCACAGAATAATAAAAAAGTGTCAAAACGAATTAAAAAATACATTTTACAATCGTCTTATAATTAAAAATTTTCTTTCTGTTTATTTGTTGTAAGTCACAACGACACAACTTTATTCATTTTTTTACAAACTTTTATTCTACAACAACATTCAAAATTAATTAAACAGTACGAATTTCGAAATTATAGGTTATGTTGACAAAAAACATGGTTATGTCATGTCAAATGCAGGGCTGTGAACGCAGGCACATAATGTCAGCGTTAGGTAATTTACCTGAAGTAGAAAACCAATGAGGTAAATTACATGGTAAATTACCGGTATAAAAGCAGGTAAATTACCTGATGTAATTTACCAACGCAACCCTGAATGAAGGCCTATATGTTAAAAATATTTGTAAATTATTAAATTGTAAAAACTATACATAGACTATAAGGGAACGTTCATAAACTACGTAGCACTACAAGGGGGAGGGGGCGGGTCAAGCAATTGTCTACCATAAAAGGAAAAAATAGCGCTAGTACATGTAATTGCGTCTACGTGGGGGAAGGGGAGGGGGTTAAAATTTCGAAAAAATTGGTCTACGTAGTTCATGAACGTTCCCTAATATAGTACTTTATTATTTAAATAAAATTTAATTTTTAGGTTTGTAAACTACACAGTAAAAAAAAGTCTTACTTTAATCTTCTTTTCAGATGTAAGTGAAAGTAAACCGAATGCGATTAATTTCAGCATGGAAATAGATTTTGAAAACAATTTAAGCACAATTCTATAAATAAGCAGCTATGTGGGCTGAAAAGTAGCTATCAGACGAAAGATAGGCTGGATTTTAACTATTGATTAGGCTGATTATTTCATGAATCGATATGTGGGCTGAAATTCTGTTTCAAAATAGATTTTAAATAAGCTATAATAGTACCTTACTTCTTAATAGCACATTACGTAACAAGTGTGAACTAGCGGCCTTTTTGGAACGACGGAAAAGTTTTTGTAACGTGTGTCGAGTAACGTGTGTGAGTCGAGTTATGAGAAAGTAGCGCGAGAGTGGTTTAAAATGTACTCTTTTCATTCATAATCATAACTACAGACCACAATTTTTATCCGATTCACAAAAATTTTTTTTTCAATTTTTCAGAACAAAATTTTTTAGAGCTGTCTTTTTAGAATTTTTATTTTTGTTAATGTTTAATTTATAAATAAATAAATATACTGATAAAATTTGAGTCTTTAAAAATATGCACGGTTTTTTCTAAAAAATAAAACAAACAAAAACTTAATATCTCATAAAATGTTTGTAATTATACTTGGAGATAATAATTAATGTAAATTTATACAATACTAAAACAGAATAGTTATAAACAATTTTCTTAAACAAATTATTATATGTACTATTATATCAAGATTATTGGTTCTAATTTTTTAAATCGGGGGTTTTTGAGGTTGCTGATTACGAATCTGGTATTAGATTTTTAAAATTCAAAATGGCAGATCCAATATGGCGGATGACTTTTTTAAAAATTCATCGGATTTGCCTGAAATTCGTTTCTCTGCGGTTTTTGAGGTCGCTAATTACGAATCTGGTGTTAGATTTTTAAAATTCAAAATGTCAGATCCAATATGTGGGATGACATGATTTAGGTGGTTCTGAGAAGGTCCTATTAAAGGTTTGGTAATTATTAAAAACGGTTTTTTACATTAATGTATGCCACGCAAAAAAAGGTTGGATAATACATCCAATTTTTATTGGATAGAAGGAAATTAGCTGTTATATCTATGTAAAATCATATATGAACAAACGGCGTTGGTTCCAGTGACAATTTTAAATTTATACTTATGATTATTAGTCATTATATCTATTTAGTTGGATACAGTTCCCAACGAGTTGGATGGAGCAGCCAACTGAAATTTGTAAGTCCCGATTCCTATGATGCGCATGCGCTGTCAAGAAGTTGCGACTAGATTCCGACAATTTCGTGCGTAAACGTGAACTGTCAAGACGAAAATGCTATAATGGACGAAAACACGATAAATTTTTGAAAATAATCGCGCTAACAAACTGTCAACATAATAACATTGTTAAACGAAAGTGATTAAGTGAAAGTGTCAAGTAATAAAAGTAGCAAAAACCGCTGCCAAGTAATTTTGCACTCAGAAAAAGAGTTGGCTGCCATAACCAATTAAATAGTTGCTATAGCGCGATCCAAATAATTGGTTAGCACATCCAAATATTGGATATTGTTTCCATGCGAAAAGGTACCCCAGCTATGTATGTATTGCAGCTAAGGTAATGCAGCTAAGAAGTTGGATGTATCAACCAAGAAATAGTTGCCCCATCCAATTAATTGGATCGCGCTATAGCAACTATTTAATTGGCTATGGCAGCCAACTCTTTTTCTGAGTGTGGTGTTCATTTCATGAACACTTTGCTTCCTCATAGAAATAATAATAATTGAAATATAAGAATTACTTTTTATAAAAGGGTTAAAAATAATTAAATCTTGGTCTAAAAAATGTGTTTTTATATATTCTATAAGACGGTAATAATTGTTTAATAATTACACATAAGTTAATAAAAAATAAAGTTGAAAATGATATTTTCCACAATTTTTTATTTTTAAAATACCAATAATTTCATAATTTCTGCCCGAATCAGGTTCAAAAATAAGTCAATCGAAGCGTTTTTTAATGCTCTTCAAGTTGGTAATAATTTTTTGAAGTTACTTTTACATAATTTAAAAAAAAAATTTATAAAAGTCTTATTTTTCAAAATTTTAGATTTTTAAAAGTTTAATATCTCCGGTTAATATGGACGAAAAATGTTCAATTAGGACTCAAAAGATGCGTCTGAAAAAACTCTACAAAACTAAGTACAAAACAAAACAAAACTTCTACATTTTTTACCAAAATTTTTAAAAAAGTCTTATTTTCCAAAATTGTTGATTTTTAAAAGTTTAATATCTCCGGTTAATATGGACGAAAAATGTTCAATTAGGACTCAAAAGATGCGTCTGAAAAAACTCTACAAAACTAAGTACAAAACAAAACAAAACTTCTACATTTTTTACCAAAATTTTTAAAAAAGTCTTATTTTCCAAAATTGTTGATTTTTAAAAGTTTAATATCTCCGGTTAATATGGACGAAAAATTCTCAATTAGGACTCAAAATATGCGTCTGAAAAAACTCTACAAAACTAAAGAAAAAGATTTATAAGTGTCTTAACATTTTTTTAAGTTATGTCCAAAAAACGTTTTTTTACAAAATGAAAAATGCAAAAAAAATATAATTAAACTTTATGAATCGGGCTGAAAATACTCTCATTTTATGTCCCCCGGGGAGACCTACAATTTAAAAGAAAATTAAGGCCTTTAGCTCTTTCTCGTTCTGAGATATTGAGGCAAATGTAATGTTAGTACACACACACACACACACACACACACACACATCCGGACAAATTTTTAAAATCCGTTTTTTGAACATCGGAGATCAAAATACGTAGAAATTTTTTTTTATTTATTTAGAACATTTATACGGGGAGTTCCTGTGCATATATAAAGTACTAAAGTATTAGGCATAATAAAAAAAAATTATAAATATGTCAAAAAATGACCATCCAAAATTTTGCTAATACAAAGCTTCCTTTATGAGGAAGCAATTGAAATCAAAGTTTGTAAAATTCTGTCTTCGCTTTTACAGAGAATCTTATACATTATGAAACACTAATATCTCTTAAAGAGAATATGATTTTGATAAATTGATTTATTTGTGATGAGGAACAATCGCTCCACGATGAGGAATACCTAACGCGGAAAAATTTTTTAGGTTATGTTTGTTAATTTTAAAGTAAAAAAATCATAAAGAGAATTAATTTTCAGTGATAACTAATGATATTTAAATCTTAATTATATCTAAAACATTCAATAAGAATTAAATTAGTAAAATTAAATAAACAAATAATTTTATTAATATTCATGTGTAAATTTAATTAAATACGTGAAATATAAATGGTTATTTCACTATTAGAAAATAATTGCATTATACAACTTAACAGTAGTGATAACAAAAAAATAGACAGTTCACAAAACAAATTGGCTCCCCTATCCAACAGAATTGGATACTACATCCAACATCTAAGAATACAATTAAATTGGTTGTCTTGTCTAACTAAATAGATCGCGCTCCAGAAACTATCTAAAATAGCTGGGGTATCCAACACATAGTATACTGTAGCCAACTATTTTTCTGCGTGTGTATTTGGCCCTGAAGAGGGCCAATTGAAGATTGTCAAGGTACTCGCACACTTCGGCTGTCTGTCTGCCTGCGCAGGTAGGCACTTTTCCCGTTGAAAAATGAGGTAAGATTTGCATATCTATTAAAATTCAAATCTTCCCTCATTTTTTAACGGGAAAAGTGAGGTGTGAACGATCTTCTGCCTGCGCAGGCAGACAGACAGCCGAGGTGTGCGAGTACCTTTACAGTAAACCATGAATGTGGCCCTGAGAAGGGCCGATTGAAGAGTGTTACATTAAACCATGTATGTAAAATGTACACTGTAAGAAATTTAGGGAGTTAACGGACTCGGGAGTTGGGAGTGAAATTTTTCGAGTTAAAAATCAACTCCAAAAGAGAGTTAATTTCTAACTCCCTTCATTCAACACCCGCGCGAGTTATTTTTTCCATGGGGAGTTAGCATTTGGGTGCTAAACTTTAACTCTCTTTATTTAACTCCCCTGGCATTAACTCTCCAATGGGTGCGACTTTTATAGAATCCCCTGGGGAGTTAAAATTTAACTCCCTTTTTTTACAGTGTATATAAAAAAATTGAAAATTTGATGGATGTGGATCTCTGTAGCTCAGTGGAAGAGCAATCAACCGGCAATTGATAGGTCTTGGGTTTCGAGCCCCAGCAGAATTAGTCCTCATTTTTTCATAGCTTTAAATTTGTTTTTCAAAAAAAATGTATGTATAAAAAATAAATGTACACTACCGTCCGTGAGTATCAGGACGCCCCTTTTTTTCATGATTGGAAAAATGATTAAAACGTAGAAAATAAGAATGACAAAAATTTTTAGTATTTTTTTTCCTGAAAGCTAATGAAATTATGAAAAGACTGACACCTGATCGAAGAATTTTCGTTGACTGTTCTGTCAGATACAGAAAAAATACTGGATTTTGCATGCTTTTCGTAATTTTTTAATTTCTCGAAAACTAATTAACTTTTTTAGGGTTCTTGGTCTTGTTTCAATCTCTATTCAATGTAGAATCTAAATTAATTAATGGTATTGTGATATAAATTTTCCCAAAAAAATTTGAAACTGAAAATCGGATAAAAAAATTTTTAAAAACAGATTGACACTTTCTCAACAAAATTTTTTTTTTTAAATTAAATAATTAAGTAATTAAAAAGCTTTTTTTAATTTTAGTATATCTATTAAATGAACATATTTCACATTGACCTTTTTGACACTAATATTCATGATAGTTTTTTGAATTTTTTTTAATCCTACTTTTAGAGTTTCAAATTTTTTTGGAAAAATTTATTTCACAATACCAGTTAATAATTTAGATTCTAAATTAAATAGAGATTAAAACAAGACCAAGAGCGCTAATAAAAGTTAGTTAGTTTTCGAGAAATTAAAAAATTACGAAAAGCATGCAAAATCCAGTATTTTTTCTGTATCTGACAGAATAGTCAACGAAAATTCTTCGATCAGGTGTCAGTCTTTTCATAATTTCATTAGCTTTCAGGGAATAAATACGAAAAATTTTTGTCATTCTTATTTTCTACACTACCGGCAGAAATTGTCGGTACGAACGACGGGCGAGCTAGGAAATGTTGATGCCGAAATTAAATTAACATATTTTATTATTGAAAAATGATAGAAACTTGGTTCTTGGATCGTTTGAAAGCCAGTTAAATTCTGCGTTGTTTGATATATAAATGAAAATTATTTGATATTTTTGAGAGATTTTATCACCTAAAAGATTTTGAAAAAAAAATTGATTAATTTTTCTATTTTTGTGCACCATGTTTGTGTGGCTGCACATTCTAGAAAAATTTAGAGAAAAATTTTTAAACTCTAGCAACATAATCTTTAAAGTCTCAGCTTTTATTTGAGCCTTGAAAATTGAAAATCCGTTCAGTAGTTTTTGAAATATCTAAAAAAATGTCCAAGCATGTTGTTTTATAATTTAGGCGGTGATACACACTTATTGCACTCTCGCCGCTCACCTGGTTCGTTGCGGTAAGGCCGAATAAGTGGCATATAGAGTGGGGGTCATATTTGGATAGCCCTTTTTAAGTTTTTTATAATTTTAGATTTAATATTCATTAAAAATTTAATAATTGTTAATGTTAATTATTATATATAAATAAGTTATCATTTTACAAGCTTTCATGATCAAATAGTCGTTTAATTTGGGAAAAAAAGTTAGAAAAATGAAAATATGTATGTAGAAATAAACGACTATTTGATCATGAAAGTTTATAAAATGATAACTTACTTATATATATAATAATTAACTTTAACAATTATTAAATTTTTAATGAACATTAAATCTAAAATTATAAAAAACTTAAAAAGGGCTATCCAAATATGACCCCCACTCTATATGCCGCTTATTCGGCCCTGCCGCAACGAACCAGGTGAGCGGCGAGAGTGCAATAAGTGTGTATCACCGCCTAAATTATAAAACAACATGCTTGGACATTTTTTTAGATATTTCAAACACTACTGAACGGATTTTCAATTTTCAAGGCTCAAATAAAAGCTGAGACTTTAAAGATTATGTTGCTAGAGTTTAAAATTTTTCTCTAAATTTTTCTAGAATGTGCAGCCACACAAACATGGGGCACAAAAATAGAAAAATTAATCAATTTTTTTTCAAAATCTTTTAGGTGATAAAATCTCTCAAAAATATCAAATAATTTTCATTTATATATCAAACGACGCAGAATTTAACTGGCTTTCAAACGATCCAAGAACCAAGTTTCTATCATTTTTCAATAATAAAATATGTTAATTTAATTTCGGCATCAATTTTTCGTAGCTCGCCCGTCGTTCGTACCGACAATTTCTGCCGGTAGTGTACGTTTTTAAGCATTTTTCCACTCATGAAAAAGGGGCGTCCTGATATGATGAATTTAAAAAAAGTCATCCGCCATATTGGATCCGCCATTTTGAATTTTGAAAATCTAATACCATATTCGTATTCAGCGATCTCAAAAACCCCCGATTTAAAAAATTAGAACCAATAATCTTGATATAATAGCACATTTAATAATTTGTTTTAAAAAATTGTTTATAACTATTCTGTTTTATTATTGTATAAATTTACATTAATTATTATCTCCAAGTATAATTACAACCATTTTATGAGATATTAAGTTAGCATTATATTTGTGTATTTATAAATTAAACATTCCCTGCCGGAAGAATGGATTGAAATTGTACTGGGGAATTAGTACTGAGAGCTCAGTGCTATTTCAGTGAAAATTTGCTGCGTTTCAGCACTAAAATTGTACTGGGAAAAATTAGCTATTGCTTATTTCCATTAGAAAAAATGGCGCTAATGCATATAAAAAATCTTACATGGGGAAGGGGGGGGGGGGTCTAAAAACCTGAAAAACATGCTTACCATACTCAAATGGCCCCTAATTATTATGTATGCTAAATATTCATGTTAATCTAAATTCAACAATAATATCCGTTTTTACGTAACAATTAGAGTTTGCGAGATAGTTTATAACATTTTTAATTAAACATTTTTTATAATGAATTTTAGATATTTGTAATTATGAAGCATAACAGATTAAAAATTTTGTTTTGAAAATTGAATTATTTAAATTGTAAACTTTTTAAGCCATAAAATTATAATCCCATACAACAATAGGCTTTCAAGTCTATTGTTAAAGCAGGGGTTGCAATATAATTTTAAAATTTAACGGAAATTTCTTTGAAAATTTTGGTAACTTTTTTTTATTTTCACTTCCAAACTGTTAACAATGGTTTGTTGACATAACCTACATTTGAAACTATTGTTAAAGGACTTTAAAAATGTCTACCGAAACATTTAAAAAAACGGACTGAAATTGTACTGGAGGCCAGTACCATTTTAGTACTTTTTCATCTTCCGGCAGGGTTAACAAAAATAAAAATTCTAAAACGACAGTTCTCTAAAGAATTTTGTTCTGAAAAATTGAAAAAAAAATTTTGTGAATCGGTTAAAAATTGTGGTCTGTAGTTGATTATGAATGAAAAAAATTCATTTTAAACCACTGTGGCGAGTTTCAAAATGCCGCTAGTTCACATTTGTTACGCAAGTAACTTGTTAATTAACTTGTTAATTAATTTGTTAATTAACTTGTTAATTAACTTGTTAATTAACTTGTTAATTAACTTGTTAATTAACTTGTTAATAAACTTGTTAATTAATTTGTTAATTAACAAGTTAATTGAAAAGAATGTCGAGAAAACGCGTACATAAGTTTTGGAACGCAAATCCACTGTCAACCGTACGTAACTAGTTGATAGCGCAAGAGGGTTCGGGGGTCGCTCCAGTATTGCCAGATGGCAGAGAATAAAAATCTTTAGACTTTCGAAAATTTATCTTTAAAAATCTTCAGATTTTTGAACCAAAATTTCTGCAAATTAAAATTTTTTTTGTAAACTTCAAATTAGAATTTTTCAGCGAATTTTAAACGGTAATCCGATTTAACCTAAAATTCACAAGAATAATTTGTAACATATATGGTTAAAGAAGGTTATGTTTGCGCGGGATTTTTAAAATTATCCTTTGACTTCACCCAATGCAATTTCGTTACGAAATAAAATCACTGTTTATAATTTTAGGTTAAGGCAAGGTTGACGGGAAAACAGTATATCAGGCATAGATTAGAAACTTGAAGTCGAAAAGATTCAGAGGCAACATTGATATCGTCACCTTAATCCGCAAACCTCGTAACTCACATTTGTGCAAACCTCGTAACTCCATTTAATTTTACTTTATACGAGAGTAATAAAACTATTTACACTGATTACAGTTGATTTTTAGGCAAAAGTATAGTTAAAAAACCCCTTTTGCTTATTAGAATGAAAATTTGCAACTTCATTCACATAAATAATACAAAAAACAAAATTTCAACTAAAAGTGGAGTTACGAGGTTTGCGGATTAAAGGAGCATTCAGACCTCTGCAGACTGCCTGCCTGTACAGTCAGAAGATTGTTCACACCTCACTTTTCCCGTTGAAAAATGCGGGAAGATTTGAATTTCAATAGATATTTAAATCTTCCCTCATTTTTCAACGAGAAAAGTGAGGAGTGAACAATCTTCTGGCTGCACAGGCAGGCAGTCTGCAGAGGTCTGAATGCTCCTTAAGGTGACGATATGAAGAATTGTCTACTTTGCATTGGCTAATAATATTTTTAGAATTTTACCCAATTAGAAACACTCTTTAATTCTGATGTAAGAACTTTCCGCGTGTACACCAATCATTCATATTCTTTAATTCTGTCATACTATCGTAATGAAAACGTAGAAAAACATTTAAAAAATTTCTTTTTGAAAAATCTTCAAATTATTAAGAAATTTCTTCAATTTCTTTAAATATCTGAACACATTCAAAATTTCTTTAAATTTGCAGAAAAATCTTTCAATCTGGCAACACTGCGTCGCTCCCTGATGGGGTCCAGGGCGGAGTTTCGGTCAGGGGGCTCGTAGGGCGAAGCCCCCAAACTCCAAAAAAACCAACCTAAAAAAATAATAGTAATTTTCGACAATTCAAAGAATCGTATTTTATAATACCCCCCGAAACCTAGTTGTGTGCTTCGATGTATTAATAAAAATAATATCATTAAAGAATATAAACAGAATTTTTCTCACGAGCGATCACGAAAAGGAGGTTAGAAACTCTCAGTATTTGACAGATGCGTTGTTGTAGTTGTAAGACACGGTAAAAGTAGGTAACTGAACGAAAATATAATCACGCCTCTACTGGTCGGAATTGCAACTACACGAGCGTTACGAAAACAATGTTACCAGATTGAAAGATTTTTCTGCAAATTTAAAGAAATTTTGAATGTGTTCAGATATTTAAAGAAATTGAAGTTTCTTAATAATTTAAAGATTTTTCAAAAAGAAATTTTTTAAATGTTTTTCTACGTTTTCATTACGATAGTATGACAGAATTAAAGAATATGAATGATTGGTGTACACGCGGAAAGTTCTTACATCAGAATTAAAGAGTGTTTCTAATTGGGTAAAATTCTAAAAATATTATTAGCCAATGCAAAGTAGACAATTCTTCATATCAATGTTGCCTCTGAGTCTTTTCCACTTCAAGTTTCTAAAGGCGCTTGTATACCTCACCGATTCTGAGTATGTCCCCGTCGTGTAAGCAGTTTTCCAAGTTGGACTGAGTTTTCTAACCAAGGAAACCGAGTTAGAAAATTGCTTGCATGGCGGGATAATTTAAAAATATAAGTAATGATCAGTAATTTGTGAAAGACATATAATAGTAGAATATGAATAAAATGATTTTTTTGAATAAAACTTATGTGAAATAACTTGTGATAAATTATTGTAATGAAAAAGTGAAAATTTTAAGAGAAATATGTTATAATAAAATTACAATTGTGATCAAGTCGATGTTTGCAGAAAAGGTAATGTAGTCCATGTGTATATTAAGTGAAAATTTATCAGTGTTGTTGAAAACAGCTAGTGATGAGGTTATGAACAAAAAATATTTTTTTTTATAAAATATATATTAAATTTTTATTTTTTTTTATATATATATAACCTCATCACTAGCTGTTTTCAACAACACTAATAAATTTTCACTTAATATACACATGGACTACATTACCTTTTCTGCAAACATCGACTTGATCATAATTGTAATTTTATTTTAACATATTTCTCTTAAAATTTTCACTTTTTCATTACAATAATTTATCACAAGTTATTTCACATAATTTTTATTCAAAAAAATCATTTTATTCATATTCTACTATTATATGCCTTTCACAAATTACTGATCATTACTTATATTTTTAAATTATCCCGCCATGCAAGCAATTTTCTAACTCGGTTTCCTTGGTTAGAAAACTCATTCCAACTTGGAAAACTGCTTACACGACGGGGACATACTCAGAATCGGTGAGGTATACAAGCGCCTTAATCTATGCCTGATATACTGTTTTCCCGTCAACCTTGCTTTAACCTAAAATTATAAACAGTGATTTTATTTCGTAACGAAATTGCATTGGGTGAAGTCAAAGGATAATTTTAAAAATCCCGCGCAAACATAACCTTCTTTAACCATATATGTTACAAATTATTCTTGTGAATTTTAGGTTAAATCGGATTACCGTTTAAAATTCGCTGAAAAATTCTAATTTGAAGTTTACAAAAAAAATTTTAATTTGCAGAAATTTTGGTTCAAAAATCTGAAGATTTTTAAAGATAAATTTCGGAAGTCTAAAGATTATTTTATTCTCTGCCATCGGGCAACACTGTACGAAAATACTCGAACAAGCACAAACAAAGCTCTTTTTGCATTGAATTGTCATTCGCAGTATTTTCGTAACTATGTACTAAAAAGAATCACTTTAATTTGGCCTACGGAGAGACAAATAAAGACATTTTTATGATTGCGTTATGAAATATATAAAAAAAAAAAATAATATATAATAATAATAATATATAATATATATATATATATATATATATATATATATATATATATATATATATATATATATATATATATATATATATATATATATTATAGTATGAAATGATAATTTCACAACCAACGATTTTTCTATTTCTCAACATATTTTAGTTCTATTTGAAGACCTGTATGTTTAATTTTATCCATAATAATGGACATTTATTCGTTGAAGAATTTAAGTGCTTCCATTCAAATCTTCTTTTGGTTTAATTTAAAGAAGTAGCTTAAATTAAGACAATAAGTTTAAATCCAGTCCTTCTTAAAATAAAGTCTTTGTTTTTACTGTGTTATACTTTAAATTTTAGTTTAAATAGTATTATTATTTATCAATTATTTTACATGGCAATTATGGCAGCATAATAAATTTTATTTAAATATTTATTATATGATAATTCAGTGAGAAATGAAAGGTTTAACCATGTCATTAAGGGAAGATCTAGGTCTACATTTGATATAGAATTGTTAAATATTGATTTCTAAGTTTTATGACTTTATACACGTTTGTGTTAACAAAACAAAGAGTGTGGGCAACAATTCCCATATGTAGAAGATACACATTTTACGGCGTTCTATATCAACGTACTATGTAGATCGTTATCTAGACTCTAGTAAGAAAAGCTATCCGTCAGTCATAGGAAAGTATGGGAATCGCATAAGTCTGTCTCACTCCCACTCATGGGATATGACTGACGTGGTAGGTTTTCGTACTGTATAGATAAAAATATTAAACGTAGATTACATTTTTCATTTCTAGCTGAGATTTCATAATAGATTTACATCTTTTTAGTAAAAAAACGTACCATATTTTGCACATTCACGCAGAAATTGAGGAACGTTACATTAAATTGCTCGAACTTAAACTGTAAAGAAAACATATATAAATAAAAATGTTTCTATCTCTATTTAAATGTTGTAGCATAAACTACTAACTGTGCATTGTGACATAAGTTGCCTTTAAGGGATTATTCTTACTATGAGGCTTCAAAAAAGGGTGTTTTACAAAATTCTTTTGTGAGTAGTTTTAAATTATTGTTGGCAACTAATATATTATTCGATTAAGCAACTTTTAAAGAGTTAGAAAAATTTTTTTTATCTGACATGGACTTAGATAGCTGACGACAGACAGTAAAGTCACTCATTTGTTTGACCATATGAAAATGTCGTCCATTTTCTATGTGCAAGAATAACAGCTGATTCCTTTCGTTATTTTTGCCCATGGGAGAAAACGGACACCATTTTCATATAAGTTGAACAAGTGACTGACTTGTATTTTTCTGTCGTCTGAAATCGACACTTTTGTGCATTAGGAATAAAAAATATCGTAAGGGGCCGTACACATAATACGTCACGCGGCTAGGGGGAGGGAGGGAGGTGTGAACTCATGTGTTACGTCACAATCTTTTAAATTCAAAGATTAAAAGAAATAATATGTGACAATGTCACTTTTTCTAAATGAAACAAGTTACAAATGCTTTAAACTATCTAATATCTATTATGTACATGTTTAACATCTATTGGTATATTATTTATAATATGATAAATAATATATTCTCTTAATTTGAATCAGTTAAAAATCATGGTTTTAACTGACAATCAACAGTGACTGACTTTTTGCTTCTGAATCAGTTAAAAATAACTGAAAAATTATCCACAAAACACCGAAACTTTTCTAAATATGTAGGTATATATTAATTAAAGTTTTGCTTGCATGCTTCGAGAAATTTACTTGCAAAGTTTAGTTAAAATTGTGTAAAGATTTAAATTTCTCAATCCAATAAATGTTTATCGTCAAATTTTCTTAAAAATATAGCTTGAAAGTTTTCTGAACATTTGAATTACATTTTCGACTATAAAAATTAAAGTTAAATTTTCAGGAAAATTTCGCGCTAAAAATTTATTGAAGTGGGATATTTACAGTGCCGCTCAATAACTTTTGCCCACCCTACAGCGATTGAGAGCTGTACAAAAAGTTTTGTATTTTGTTTATTATTAAAGATAAAAAGCTCAAAAAGGTCTCTTTTTAAAGCTCTTTTCCTGAGCTTTAACACTGTATAAAATAAAAATTAAAAATATTAATTTGTTAATGTTTAAAAAATGTTATTGCAACATAAAATTTTTCGTTTTTTTTTGTTTTTTTTTAAGTGATACAGTTTGTTAGGAAATGGTAGCATTTTAATTCCACAAATATTTTCTGAAAGCTAGTTTTATCACCTTTAAAATGCATTTTTTAAAAATTTTATACGATAATTTTTAAGAAAAATATGATTTTTTGTTTAAAAAAAAAGCCATTTTTTTCAATTGTTGATAACTCAAGAACGGTTACTTTAGGAAAAAATTTTTAACAACATAAATTATTCCTTTTCATGTGCAGAATTAGAAAAAAAATATTAAAAATTTTTTTTTCAAAAAAATTTTTTTGACTTTTTTTGAAAAAAAAATTTTTTATGATTTATGATTGGTGAGTTAAAATTATTGAAAAAAAATTAAATAAATACGATGAAAAATTTTCTTGCTTGTTGTAATGAGTGTAAAAAGCGAGTTTCTACTTTTAAAACTAAAAAATATAAAAAATAAAAAAAAAAATTTTTTTCAAAAAAAGACAAAAAAATTTTTTTGAAAAAAAAAATTTTTAATATTTTTTTCTAATTCTGCACATAAAAAGGAACAATTTATGTTCTTAAAAATTTTTTCCTAAAGTAACCGTTTTTGAGTTATCGACAATTGAAAAAAAATTTTTTTTGAAAAAAAAGTCAAAAAAATTTTTTTTGAAAAAAAAATTTTTAATATTTTTTTTCTAATTCTGCACATGAAAAGGAAGAATTTATGTTCTTAAAATTTTTTTCCTAAAGTAACCGTTCTTGAGTTATCAACAATTGAAAAAAATGGCTTTTTTTTTAAACAAAAAATAATATTTTTCTTAAAAATTATTTATTTATTTATTTATTTCACTCTTACGGGCTTGAAGCCCTTTCGTACATTGTACTTAACAAAATATTTAACAAATTATAACAATAAAAATTTATAATATGAAAATAACAATTATAAATGCGCTCAAATAAACAATTTAATTTTCAAATTTGTCCTGAGGCATAGCAAAAAAATCAAGCTGTTTACTAAATGCATTCGCTTCTCGACAAATCCTATTTATAGGAGAGTTTTCACCATACACCGTTCTATGGTGCCTCAACCTAAATAGAGATACATTTCTCAATGATATAGTTGGTGCAGAGAAATTAATATTTGACAAAAGTTCGGAACAATTTACAATTCCATGAATTACTTTATATAAAAACAGTAAATCGTTATATATAAACCTCGAAGATAGAGTGGGAATATTAAGAACTTTTCTAAGTTCACTGTAATCATGGCTATTGCGGTCATATGGAATGTGTAACTTCCATGCAGCAAATCGCAAAAATCTATTTTGAATTTTTTCGTATCTATCAAGATGATCCTGATAGTAAGGAGCACAGACAACAGATGCAAACAACAACGCCGGCCTTACAAGTGAAAAAAACAAAGATTTAATGGCGTGAATGTTATTAAACGTAGTAATATTTCTTGTGACAAAACCAAGACTTCTCAATGCCTTTTCTGATGAATCAGAGTAGTGACTGTGGAAACTAATATTCGACTGAAGAGTAACTCCCAGGTCTCGAACACTTGATAGTCTTGTTAACGGAGTGTTATGAATTTTATAACGAAATATCTGTGGTGAAGTTGACTTTGAAAAAGTTATGACTGAACATTTGTTAATATTTAACGGAAGTTTATTTAAGATAGACCATTTTACTAATCTCTTCAAATCATCTTGAAGGCCAGCCGAGTCTTCCTGTGATTTTATTACTTTGAATAATTTAAGGTCATCAGCAAATAAGGATTTAAAAGAATAGTAAAATATTTTAGAAATATCATTAATAAAAATTATGAAAAGCAGAGGACCAAGGTTCGATCCCTGGGGAACTCCCGAAGTGGGAATAAAAGTTGTCGAAAGGTTTTGTTCGTTAATTATCGTATAAAATTTTTAAAAAATGCATTTTAAAGGTGATAAAACTAGCTTTCAGAAAATATTTGTAGGATTAAAATGCGACCATTTCCTAACAAACTGTATCACTTTAAAAAAAACAAAAAAAAACGAAAAATTTTATGTTGCAATAACATTTTTTAAACATTGACAAATTAATTTTTTAAATTTTTATTTTATACAGTGTTAAAGCTCAGGAAAAGAGCTTTAAAAAGAGACCTTTTTGAGCTTTTTATCTTTAATAATAAACAAAATACAAAACTTTTTGTATTGCTGTCAATCGCTGTAGGGTGGGCAAAAGTTATTGAGCGGCACTGTAAATATTTACACAATTTTCACTAAACTGTGCATTTAAATATTTCGAAGCTTGCACACAAAAAATCCAGTCTCATTTCTGTTGCATCTCAAAATGAAACTATGTTAAACGCCATAGAACGTGGCGCCACCTAAGACTCTCATTTTTGTTGCAACTCAAAATGGGTAGCGTACGCTACTCATTTTGAGACTAGGTTTTTTCAGTGTGCTAAGTAAATTTTTAATAAATTTTTAGGAAAGTTTCGGTGCTATGTAGGTAGTTAAACGTGACTAATTGAATCAATCCAAAAAAATTTTATTGAAACATCAGTTATTTTTATCTAATTGTCAGAAAAAAAATATTACTATTTAAATTAGTGACTGACTTTTTGCTTCTAAATCAGTTATTTTTAACTGATTCAATAATTTAGAGTGTAGGATATAATATATAATGTCCAATGTATAAAATTTACAGTGAAATTTACGTGTGTGACGTGAGGTAGAGGGAGGGAGGGGTTAAAAATGGTCAAAAATCGCTTGACGTATTATGTGTACGGCCCCTAAGTAACATGGGAATAAAGGCATCTTAATTTGTATCACCGTAAACAAATGGCTGTCTTTTAACCCTTGTTGCTTAATATACTATTGTTTTCAATTTATTTTACAAAATAGCGGCTGTAGGATTCCGTAAAGAGTGTTAAGTTGTTTTGTGTATTATTTTTTATTCTAGAATTGCCATAATTAAAATTTGATATTGTTGTCCATATCAGTAGCGTTTGTAATTATGGCACTTATAGAATAAAGAAAAACGCAAGTGAGACAACCTGCAAGCCTTTCCCCTATATAAGATTATCTATAGTGAAGTACACATGATTATAATTTTAAAATTTGTCTTGTAAGAATTGCGAGACTTAAAAAAAATCACACTTTTCACAAAAAAAAATCGATTTTAAATATTCATAAAAAATCTTGTTCATCAATTTTAAAAATCGTTTGTATTTCACTAGATAATTTAAGTAAGAAGCTACATTTAAACTTTTAGGTTAATCGGACTAATTCTTTTTGAAGTTCTACTCCTCGCTGATTTGCAAAACATGGTTTCGAGTAAGACGCGTTCGACCCCGTGATATGGTCCGGGATTTTGAATATAGGCATCCGTAATCTACAGCGTGTCGTAAAAGGCGACTAAAAGAGACTCCGACCAAGATACAGTCCCCAATCCAAAATGTTTCTGCCACTCACACTGAGGGAAGTCCGGGACGTAATAGTTCTCGCTAGGCGTCGCTATGCGCTACTCTGCTTGCCGCGCGTGAGTTGTTTCGAAATCTGGCGCTGAGACGCCCGATTCCGTTGGTGGCCGAAACTGAAAGTTCTGAGTAAACCCGCTTCGGGACGTTCCACGTTTCACACCGGGGCTTGAGACATCCCGATTCGAGGATTCACATAAGAACTTTCAAAAGTACCACTCAAGGCTCGCACGGGACGTATTAGTTCCCTTACTTCTCTCAGTGCAGTAAAAAAAGAAGTATTGAGTGGAGCGTTTAGGAATTGAGTGAAGCTCTAAGCCAATACGGATTCGAGTAAAAACCGTATTGGGACGTTTGACTCAATCTTTTTTTCATCCGCCGAATACGGTCTTATTTTAGCATTAAAATTAAAATCACATGAGCAGAGTACACATTATAAATTGAAAGCACAATTGTCATGGAATATAAAAATGACGATTTAGATAAGAAACAGTAAATATTTTTTATTTTTTGTAAAAAATTGGTAAAAGCAAAGTTTGATAAGCGCAACTGAATTTACCATGTGAATAAATGAAATGGTAAATTTAAATGGACTAAAAGAAATCTACTGTTACCGACAGAAAGTTTCTGGAGAATTGTAAAACAATGAAATTTCAATGTTTTGTTGAATTTACCACAATTCTCTAGGAACATTCTGTCGGTAAAAGTAGATTTCTTTTAGTCCATTTCGTCCATTTAAACTTCCCACTTCATTTATTCACATGGTAAATTCAGTCGCGCTTGTTAAACTCACAGACTCCTTGTCTCATTTTGAGCTTACATAAAAATTACTCATAATGAGACCATTCATATTCATTATGAGTATAAAAGATACGTGGAAATTTTCATCAAATAATGAATAACCCAATAAAACTATAAAATATATTAATTAACTGTGCGTAAATGACGTAAAAATATTATGTATAATATTCATTTCACATATATTTTGCCTACAATTTTTCAATAAAGGCAAGCAAATTTTTAGGTTATAAATGTTTGTTGACATACCAGCAGGCCTGCATACCAGTAGTGCCAATCTGATTTCACACAACTTACTTCAATTAAATGGCGCTAAGTTTGAAAATTTATTCATCCTGTTATGTGTAATTTACTTTAATTAAGTTAATTTTTAATTAATAAATTGATTTTTAAATAAAAAGGCATTAAAATATTTTCAAATTAAAGAAAATTAATATTTTTCACAGTAAATATATATGAAATATCACAAAACGACAAAACTGTAAATGTTACCAACCCAACATTTTGAAAATGTTTATCGACAGGTAATACTCATTTTGAGCAACTTGAAGTTAGTAATTTGTTCAAATTGAGTAGTACTCAAAATGAGATGCAACAAAAATAAGACCAAGTTTTTTCTGTGGCTTTGCTTTTATCAATTTTTTACAAATATTCACTGTTTCTTATCGAAATCGGCATTTTCACATCTAAGGACAATTGTGCTTTCAATTTATAATGTGTACTCTGCTCATGTGATTTTAATTTTAATGCTAAAATAAGACCGTATTCGGCGGATGAAAAAAAGATTCAGTCAAACGTCCCAATACGGTTTTCACTCGAATCCGTATTGGCTCAGAGCTTCACTCAATTCCTAAACGCTCCACTCAATACTTCTTTTTTTACTGGGTAATACACTATAAAAAGTCTTAAAGAAAATTTCCTAAAGTTGGTAATTTTATTTTACAAAATCCTTGGCAAAAAAAACTTCATTTAATGCGTCAACAATACAGAATTTAAACTGAAAAATAAGAAATCTTGTAATTTTGCCATATTCAATATGGCGATTGTCAAATCTTTGGCGAATTTATTTCTTTTACAGTAACCCACTTTTGATGTAGCGAAATGACAAGTTATGGTGAAAATACATCAGATGGGAAAATTCCCAAACGCGAACGGTAACCTTACTAGTTTTTACATGTCAATTATCCAAAATGTGGAACTTTTTCTCCTGGAGACAAAGGAATATTGCCGTTTCTAATATGGCACAATCAGAAGTTTATGTAAAAATGACATTAAAACTAGGTAATAAACATTCCCATTATCGGTTAAGTAAAATTCCTTTAAGACTTTTTACAGTGTACCAGGAGCCTGGCTGAAGTCCTTTTATTATGGAAGGGATTTAGGAAATAGGAGTAATTATGTAGGGGACATGGAGTGATTACCCACGTGTTAGTGGCTGCAAAGGTCACAACCATTATCAGTGATAAAAAATCGGGCAAGTGCGAGTTGCACTCGCATTAAGATCGAGGGTTCCGTACACCAAAATAAAACTCATTTTTTATAAAAAAATATATATATAAGAAATATAATTGATTAAAATTAACGTATATAAACTTATTTCCTGAAATTCGGTATACATATGTATTTTTATTATATGTAAATTACAAGAAAAAAATATAAAAATCCATATAGACAGGGTCATTTTTTGCAATTTTTTCAAAAAAATTGAATTTCTTTCCCTCCTAGTTCACAAATATGTCCGTCAATTGGGTTCGCTATATTTTTCCTGTAGTCTGCACTTGAAACTGAAGATCCTTACCGAATTTCAGCTCACCAGGTTGAGATTTGTAAAAGTTAAGGGGGGGACAGGGTCATTTTTAGCATTTTTTTCGAAAAAATTAAACTTCTTTCCCTCCTAGTTCGCAAATATGTTTGTCAATCAGGTTCGCTATATTTTTCCTGTAATCTACACTTAAAACTGAAGATCTCTACCGAATTTCAGCTCACAAGGTTGAGATTTGTAAAAGTTAAGGGGGGGGGAACAGGGTCATTTTTTGTAATTTTTTCAAAAAAATTTAATTTCTTTCCTTTCGAGTTCCCAAATATATCCACCAATCAGGTTCGCTATATGTTTCCTGTAATCTACACTTGAAACTGAAGATCCCTACCGAATTTTAGCTCATAAGGTTGAGATTTGTAAAAGTTAAGGGGGGGACAGGGTCATTTTTTGCAATTTTTTTAAAAAAATTCAATTTCTTTCCCTTCTAGTTCCCAAATATATCCGTCAATCGGGTTCGCTATATATTTCCTGTAATCTACACTTGAAACTGAAGATCCCTACCGAATTTTAGCTCATCAAGTTAAGATTTGTAAAAATTAAAGGAGGGGGGGGGGACAGGGTAATTTTTTGTAATTTTTTCGGAAAAATTCCATTTCTTTCCCTCCTAGTTCGCAAATATGTTTGTCAATCAGGTACGCTATATTTTTCCTGTAATCTGCACTTAAAACTGAAGATCCCTACCGAATTTCAGCTCACTAGGTTGAGATTTGTAAAAGTTAAGGGGGGGGCAGCCCATTTTGCGTGGCTGGGACGGACACACGAGTGATTTCATAAGGGTTCCGTCAGTACACCTACGGTGTACGGAACCCTAAAAACGCGTTTGAAGTTAAAATGTTCTGTTTTTATACTTCAGAATTAATTCAGAAAAGTTAAGTTTAAGAACACTTCCAAGTTGTTTGCATGCAAGAACGTTTTTGATTATCATAATCTAGGAATGTTATAGTATATTTTAAGCCAATAAATAACATTGTTTTGAAAAAGACGCATTTGAGATTAAAATTTTTTATTGTTATACTTTGGAATTTTTCCAGAAAAAATAATTTTAAGAACATTTCCAAGTTTTTTTGTGCAAGGACGTTATTTATTATTAATCTAGGGATGTTAGTATATATTATAAGCCAATAACAAAAATAAAAAAAGAAATGTGAAACAAGTATAACCCCTTAAGGCATTATTATATGTATTTAAATATTTTAGATGTAAACGAACATTGATAATTATAAAAATAATTACTAGTAATTATTAGTAATAGTATAATTACTAGTATAACCCCTTAAGGCATTCTTATATGTATTTAAATATTTTAGATGTAAACGAACATTGATAATTATAAAAATAATTACTAGTAATTATTAGTAATAGTATAATTACTAGTATAAACCCTTAAGGCATTCTTATATGTATTTAAATATTATAGATGTAAACGAACATTGATAATTATAAAAATAATTACTAACTTTCATACTCTCGTCAATATAGAGAACATCGACATTTTCGGTAATATCTTGATGCTTCAAAATTATTGCTTTCTCTGAAACCTTTACATGAAAGCATTTTAAAGACTCTAGTGTTTTAAAAAATTCTTCTCTAGTCTTTATGTCTGGATAAGATTCTGTTCGTTTTTGCACCATTCTTGGTCGGATACCTTCAAAGGATATTTTGACCTCATATCTATAAAGAAATAAATATTTGTTATTTTAAACATTAACAGCATAATGAAAATTTTGTAACTCTTAATAGTGAAAGGTATTTAAATGTTTGTAGTATATAAAAGTCTATAAATACACGGAGAGAAATGTGCTAAGAATAACGCACAAGACATATTGGTTCGCTTTTCGCATAGACGTCTGTTCCTTATTTTTGCAAAAGCCGGTCTTGTAACTTACGCATGGTGGTGTGTATGCGTTTTTAGTACGTTCTACTCATGCGTTAAGAGCAATAGATTTCTCTCCGTGTAATATTTGTAAAAAAATTTAATGTTAATTTTTTAAAAAATGCTGCCATATTCAAACGGTTATTTTAAATTTTGAAGAAACTAACACCGAATTTGTAATCATTTATCTCAAAAACCCTCGAGTGACAAGTTTTGATTAAATTCGATATTTTAACCCTTAAAGCGCACACTTACGAATTCATCCTTAAACACCCGTAGGGGACACCCGGAGAATTTACAGTGAATTCTCCAAGCTGCAATAGGATATTATTTTTTATAAAAATTATCTTATGTAGCTCAATACATCTATTTTGAAGAAAAATAGGTTAAATAAAATAGGGTATTCTCACATTTTCCATCATTAGGTTAAAATCTAAATATGATTGCAGTGGAAATGTATATACTGTTTATAAATAATTAAAAACTCGTTCTTAACAAAAATGTATTGACATTTCTTTATTTTTTTTGAAATTTTAAGAATACTAGTTTATAGAATGAAATGACACTATTTTCATTAGTATTGCACAAATAGGAAGCGAGATATCATGTTATGAAGACAAAAAAATAATTCTATTTTTTTCGGAATTTCTTCCTTGAGTTCGACTCCCGGAAAAATTTAGAAAAGTTAATGAAAAAAATTTTTACTTTCACATACTATTCCTTGTAACCTAAGCTTTAAATAGAGCCCAAGAACAGCAAAAAATATTTATGGGTTCCCGAGATATTACAAAAGAGTCGGACCGTGCGAAGCAATATTTTCAATCATCGATTTCTTTAATTCGCCGTTGAGTCAATTGCATGGTTATGAAAAAAGTGTCGAAAATTAATTTTACCAAGTATATTCTTACTTGGATCCATTTTTTAATTTAATTTATTATACAATGATATTTAAAAAGTGAATCCTAGTAAAAATTTACTTGGTAAAATTAATTTTCGACACTTTCTTCACAGACACGCAATTGACTCAACGGCGAATTAGAGAAATTGATGATTGAAAATTTTGCTTTGCACGGTCCAACTCTTTATGTAATTGGGAATAGTTTGTGAATTTTTGACGTGTAAGCCAAGACTGCCCTTAAAATTTACCTAAATTTTAAGTGGAGTTTAATAATCTTTCGAATGGTATATTCGTTAATTTTCTGACATTTGTATTTATAAAAATATCGTGATTTAAAGATTGGCATATTTTTGGGCCGTGACCGTGCAGCCGTACCGATAATTCCCGATGGAATTTAGTCATCAGAATAGAATTATTCATTTTTTGATCAATAAATACTAATATAATAGAGTAGAACGGGGCGAGGCAGCCAAGACGGCACATTTTGATTTGCGAGGCAGTTATTTGAAAAGATTTTTTCAATTTCAATGTCGCGTTAGAAACCTTGTGTTTTGGGTTAAAAAATCGCCATAGGATATTCTGATGTAGGTATTGCACTTAAGAATTTCTACAACCGTTTTTCCAAAGGACCATGTTTTTTACATAGTTGCAAAAACGTGGGGTGAGACAGCCAACTGTTTTATTAGTGAATTTAAATAACTTAAAATTGAAATTAGTGAAACATAAAAAAGTAATTGTCCTTAATTTACTTTTTTTTGTTCAAAAAAATTTACATTTAAATAATATTATAATAATAACATTAATTAAATTTAATTTCACATTTTAAGGAAATATAAATTTTTTTTCTTAAAAAGAAAATGGTTCATAAAATTCAATGTTTTGAAGTTTAATATTGATTGGAGTCGGAAAATAAGAAAAAAACATTTAGAAGAACCAATAGAATCAACACAAAAAGACAAAAAAATTAGCGTTGGCTGCCTAACCCCACGAGCACTTTTTCATAAAAACCTCCACAAAACTTGTAATATTAAAAATTTCGCAATTTCATTTACACCATCGTCTTCAGCACTAAATTCTGCATTAAAAAACACTTACATGAATTTTATTCGTGTAACTAAAATTAACTAAAATCACAAAAGTAACTCTTGAAAAAGTTGCATCCAAAAGTCTGTTTTTCATAAATTATACTGTCACTGCTAAACTGCTGCAGCAATAACGCTCATCTTTTAGCATCTAAAGTAAACGACCATAAGCACTATAAATTATCAATGGCTCACTATTTGAAAAAGTTATGCAGAAATAAGAAGCAATTGGCTGCCTCACCCCGTTGGCTTCCTCGCCCCATTCTACTCTATAATAGAAATTTCGAATTCTGTGCAATATACAGACAAAAGTCTCATATTATTAATATGGATATTGTCAATATTCTGACCTAATACAATTCTTTCAGGAAAGTAAACTTATTACTTTAACAACTTTATTGTGGACTGAAGAAATAGAACCGTATAAAAATTAGCAAAGAAAAAAGTTGTGTGCCTTTTTTGAAAAAATGACAAAAATTTTGAGTAAGTAGTAATTAAAAAATTTTTTTAAAAACTTTTATACAGTTTTAATCCATGTTTATGAAGGAACAAATTCAGTAAGTATTATTAATATTTCTAAAATCATAGAAAATTCTTCAGATCATTTCCCGCAGAATTGCTCTATTCTTACGACGAAATCTTAATAAGAAACACTCGAGGGGTTTTTCACTCTAGAATACTTGCGAGTATCCATATACGACTCTTTGGTATTCTCTGATATTCTCATATAATTCCATTGACTCTCAGGCCAATAGTATATTGGTACTTCGAGATATACTCCCGAAATTCTGCATGTATCCACATATGACTCTTTGGTACTCTCTGATATTCTCATATAACTCCATTGACTCTCAGACCAATAGTATATAGGTACTTCCAGATATACTCCCGAAATTCTTTGTACTGCAATCGTTATATTCTAGAGTGAAAAACCCAAAATTAACCGAGTACCAAGTTTGTGTACAACTCACTAAACACGAAAAAAATTAATTGCATAAATTTTCCTCAACTTTGTAGAAGACTCTTAGATATAGTGTATTAGAAGCTATATTGAAGAAATAGACTACATTTGAAGAAAATTTTGAAAAAGTGTTCTAAACTTTCCGCGACAATCGATCAGTCGCGAAAAATGAAAAATCCGACTGACCAATGAAAAATAAAAAAAAATTTAAACATCTCCTTCTTCTTACCTGTACATACAACCACACACTAAACACACTTGTTTCGACCAATCAACCTGTCACAAACATGATATTAACACTATAATACGCCCTATGATGTTGCGTTTTTACACGGAAAAAATAAGTTCAGCAGATTTTACGAAACTAATTTCGCACTAGCGGATATTTAAGATTCCTTGACGAAGTTTTTCAAAAACCCAGAAACTTTCACTACTTTAAGCAGAACAATTTTCGAGAAACTGCAACCAGTGTTGTAATTTCTAAAACAAATTTGAATGTAGAAATGTTTCGTATTATCTGATGAACATTTTATCAGAAAATGGTAAAAATGTTTCGTGCAATCTAAAAACACGTGGTTTGAGTTTTCACTTCGCTGTCTATCGTGAATTCTCGAACACAGAGTTTCGTAAAATTCTATACGGGGTGTACCAAAAGTCGCGTTATAAATGAATATGTTACAGCTTGTCTCGTCGCGTCGGTATTAACTTGTCTGCTGTATATAGATCATGTGGAAGGAGAAAGAGAACTGCTTTACCTGCCGGTAACATTTGGATAATTGTTTTCTTTTACGTATTTCACATTTCATTGTTCCAAATTCGTAACATTTTTTATGTGATTTTGTAATCCAAAATTTTAATTATTATTAATTTCTTTTAATTTACATTCCAATAAACTTTATATTTTAGCATAATATTTACTGATGACAATATATATTATATATATTAATTTCTCAAAATTTTAATTAATTCTAATTTTTATTAGTTTTAACTGTTATTACTTTAAATTTTAGACAATTTAATATTAAAATTTTTTGAGTTTGAATTTAATTTTGAAAATTTTTTGTCAATTTATTTATAATTTAAAATTAAGAATAAAATTATTTTCTAAAAATTGAAAAATTTTATAGAGATTTTATAACTAATTATAATTAAAAAATGTTATTTTAAAAACCATAAAATATTTTGTATAACTTTTAAAAAAATGATTTTTTTAAAAATTAATATTCAGTATATTGACATTTCTCACAAGCGCAGTTTTAATCTCCTCAGTTACTATATAAAGAAACTCAATTCTTTCATCCACAAGTGCGAGTTATATTGTATGTGCGTTGCGTCAGAATTCGTTTATATGTATGCGTATTTCCGTTAAGTTAGTGTCAGAATAAAATATGCCAATCCAAAGCGAACCATTGCGTTGTAGAGTGCAGTCACATGTGTCGAACCAATCATCTATCTCCTATAGAAGACGAGTAAAAATGGTCTTGAGAGCTCATTGGTACATTAAGAAATTCTTTTTTCTGCTTTATTCGTTTTTTTTTCCGTGAATATTTTTTTCCGTGGCGCATGCGCTTCAGGCTAAACATTTTACAAAACTCTTGAATTAGAACGTCCAACCGATCATTTGTGAATTCCATAGAATTTTTTTTTAGTTTTCGAGAAACGCAGTCATCATATATTACTATTGATTCTGTTTTATCTTATACTAAACTTCTCTCCGTATCCGCTATTCCAAAATTAGTTTCGTAAAATGTACTAAATTAATTTTTTCCGTGTACTGTTTCGCACGTTATGAATCTACCGTAAAAGAGGCTAATTTCGCTCAACAGATATCTATTTTTTAAAATTCGATTAACATACTTTTTAGACAGAAATATTTAAGATTTATAATTGTTTTGGTTAATATAAATGGTAAACTTTAATTTAAAATTTATTTGCAGCAGATTCATTGATAATTATCAATAAAAATTATATTTAAAACACAAGTGAATAATTTTCATATTGAACAAGTATATGAAAAAATAGGGAATAAAGCTTTCCTTCAAATTTTTAAGTTGAATCCTTCTGCACATTACATTTCCTGTAACTCCAACATGATTTTCATAAAGCAAAAAAACTGAAAGCAATAAATAGATTCTGCAAAAAATCAATTTAAAAAAAAAATTCAAATTTGTTGTGTAAATTCGCTCACGAAATAAGTCTACAAAAAAGATGTTTGGGCCTGGATATTTTAAGTATGTTAATTATTTTAATTTATAATTCGATTTTTTTTAATAATAGTACTCTTATTACTGAAAATTAGACGATTTTAAACGGTTTAAGCACTGAAACTGTCAGACTTAACCTTATTTTTTATGGTTATGAGTACGTTTAATTGAATGATTGAATTTAATTACTTATTGATAAAACAATATTAAATATTTATTCCAAAAACTTTGGATATTGTTCTTAATTTTGTTCTTTATTGATTCTAAAGAATATTTAGTTTTATTTTTGCAGATTATAATATATTTTGCCAGAATAATAATGGTGAGCGAATTTATCCATCATTTAAAGGTAAAGTCGCTCACAACAAAACGGCTTATAAATAATTTTCTGCAACATATTTTAATTTCTTTATGCAGTAATAGGAAAGAGAAAGGGTTAGAGATTATATATTTTCAATGCCAATGTTTATTTTTCATCGTTTCCCTAAGTTATTTAAAAAAGAATTGAAAAATTGAACGAATTTAGCCTCTTTTACGGTACTTTCTCATCGTCCTTATATATTGAACGGAACATTTCTTTACCGCTTGCGAGAAAAAGTGCAATATTTTGTAAATTATAAATCTCAAATATTTTTTCTGGACTATAGTTTTAGAATTTTTGATAGTATTTTAATATGTGTTTAGGTCTATTTTGCTAACTTTATTTATTTTTTATTATTTAATTTACCAAATGTATATAAAAATGAGTTATTTAATTACAATAATAATAAATTCGAACAAATTATTTTTTAAAATTAATTTTGAAAATTCTTAATGATTGTTAATTATATTACTATTGTCATTTTTTTTGCTTATCTTTAATTTAAATGAAAATTGTTTAATATATTTTCTAATATCAACACAATAAACAATATTGATAATAATAATTGTCATGAATAGTACATTGCTAACGGTAGAATAAACAGTGTTACTTCCTAGGTGCGATTTCTTAGTCGGCCCATAGTTAGGCCAACTTTTGCAAAGTCTGTCTAACTTCTCGTGATAGAGGTTAGGCCAACCATACAGATGATAAAGGTTCACCGTCTAATGATAGCGATGGTTGGCCCGACAACTTATAAGGAAGTTGGCCCAACTTAAAATGCATACACGGAAAGAAAAGGTCTGGAAGAGATATCCATAAAAATATTGTTGAGCAGAATATTGTTGTGTTATCCAATTCAATGGAATAGACAACTTTCAGAATGGAAGCACTTTCTTATATTCAATGGATGAGGGAGCCATATTATATTGTTGAATCAAATATGGATGTGACATCCATAGGCATGGTTGGGCTTACAATTCATGCTATGGATTTTCACATATGGCTGCCTCATCCATATAAACTTTCGTTGGGAGATCCATAGTTAGTTCAAAATTTCGATACATGTTGCGCTCAATTCATTATCATGGCATCCATTTAAAAATGGTCGTCTCAATTTGTCCTTCGCTTGTCGGTCTCCTGTCGCGTCTATATATAATCTCGTTGTGAGTTTATTGTGTATAAATAGTGTTATAATTGTTTATTATTTATTATCGTTATTGTCTATTAGTCTTTATGTAAATTCATTTTCATGAAATATGTGTATAGTATATAAGGAATATTATATGCTCAAATATTGTAGTTGTGTGTATAGTGTAGTGGATAGTGTTAGTGTTTTAGTATGCGTAAGGTCTTGAGTTCGTGTCTCTACTCCATCGGTTAATAATTTATTTCGTAAATATGTGGTTATTCAATAAGTGGTGTGTATTAATTAATAAAAATGTGTATAAAATATCTCAAGTGACATTGAATTTAATTAATTGAGTGATTCCAATTTTTTGTTTCCCATTTCCATTACTATGGATCATCCAACCATAGATCTTTTGCTGCTCCAACAATATACAGCCAGCCATAGAATATGGATGTAGCAACCTTAACTATGGATATCCCGTATTTTTCAATATAATATGGCTGTGATATCCATATGTATCTGGATGTGTCAACTATTCCTTTTTCTCCGTGTATGTTGTGCCAATCATACATTTCAATGGTTGGTCCAAAGACTGACGCCAATTTTGGCACAACTTTAGATGCGTAAGTTGGGCCAACTTCAACTGCCAAAGGTAAAAAAATTATTAAAAAACTAAATTATTTATTCAGTTATGTATACATACATTTTCGAAAATATCTAGCGTTCGCTGGGATCGAACCCCTACATGGAAATATATAACGTTAAATGTACATAAAAGCTACAATAGTCGGACCAACTGTGATCCAGAGTTTGTCTGACCAAGAAAAATCAAGTTTTTAAGTCATTTAAACTGCATTTGATAAAGTTTTTGCCAATCGTTGGGCCAACTGACCATGAACCAGAGTTCGGTCGACCATGAAAATTTAAGGGAGGAAACCACATTAGACGTCTGAAAAAATCGATGTATTCTTTTTTCCATAAATTGTTAGTTAAAGTATTCAAAACTAGGCTGAAAAATTTTTTAGATCAAATTTCGACGTCCTCGCTTTACTGGTGATGAATGGAGCGCGGTCCAGATTATACCGTAGATTAGTGTAATAGGCGTACACTGAGAAAATATTTTGTTTAATATTTTGTCAAAGTTGGTTAAAATGTCTACACATGGGCATTTTGAAAATGTTTAATATTTTCTTATGTGGGTTAATGAAATGGGTCAGAATTCGTGAAATTTTCACAGAAAATAAAAAGTATTTTTTTTAAATCGAAATGTTGAAAAAACATTTCTATTTGGCCTTAAGAATGTGTTCACCAAAAAACAGGAAAAAAAATTATTTTTTATAAAAGTTATTGCAAAATTAATTTTTTTGCAACTTTTTAAACAAAATTTGATTTCTCCTAAATGAATGAACCGATTTGAATGAACGAAGCGGGAATATAAAGGGGATAAAATATACTTTCGTTTAGAATTAGAAAATTTTTAAAAAGTTAATTTTTTAATAATTATTTAATAAATTTTTTATAAACAATTAATTTTTTTTTAATGTTCTGCGCCTTTTAAAAATTTGAAAAAAATATTAACATACACTTAAAACTATAAGAAATCAAAATCCGTTGAGAAAATTTTGGAGCGACAATTATTTTAAAAGTTATAAACAAATTATATTGGCGCGGTGTTGTGCATCAACGCTGAACTTAGTTTTTGATCATTTTTATCAATTTTTATTGTTATATAATTGAATAAAAATGTTAATTTGACAGTGTTTTGTTTATTTCGTAGTTAAAAATAATGTTTTAATTCTGAAAATCATCAAAATCGCATCTCCGTTTAATATAATTTGTTTATAACTTTTAAAATTAATGTCGCTCCAAAATTTTCTCAACGGATTTTGATTTCTTATAGTTTTAAGTGTATGTTAATATTTTTTTCAAATTTTTAAAAGGCGCAGAACATTGAAAAAAATTAATTGTTTATAAAAAATTTATTAAATAATTATTAAAAAATAAACTTTTTAAAAATTTTCTAATTCTAAACGAAAGTATATATTATCCCCTTGATATTCCCGCTTGGTTCATTTAAATCGGTTCATTCATTTAGGAGAAATCAAATTTTGTTTAAAAAGTTGCAAAAAAATTAATTTTGCAATAACTTTTATAAAAAATAATTTTTTTTCCTGTTTTTTGGTGGACACATTCTTAAGGCCAAATAGAAATGTTTTTTCAACATTTCGACTTAAAAAAAATACTTTTTATTTTCTGTGAAAATTTCACGAATTCTGACCCAAATACATTTTTGAAAGAGTGTTCAATAAGTAATGTAAAGATCATTAGATCAATGATCATAAATTCATTTACTTTTCATAACGCAATAATAAAAATGGCGTTATTTGTCTCTCCGTAGGCCAATGTAAAGTTATTCTTTTTAGTACATAGTTACGAAAATACTGCGAATGACAGTTCAGTTCAAAAAAGAGCTTTGTTTGTGCTTGTTCGAGTATTTTTGTAACGCTCGAGTAGTTGCAATTCCGTCCAGAAGAGGCGTGATTATGTTTTCGTTCAGTTACCTACTTTTACTGTGTCTTAAAGCAGCAACACAGTATCTGTCAAATACTGAGAGTTTCTAACCTCCTTTTCGCGATCACTCGTGTGAGAAATTCTGTTTTTATTCTTTAATGAAATTATTTTTATTAATACGTCGAAGTACACGACTAGGTTTCGAGGGGCTTCGCCCCCCGACGCGTCCGGTGGCTTCAGGTATTATAAAATGCGATTCTTTGAAATGTCGAATATTATTATTATTCTTTTTAAGTTGGTTCAGCCCCAGGACCCCGTCGGGGGGAGACCCCCCGAACCACCCCGCGCGATCGGTTAGTAGGTACGCTTGATAGTGGTTCTGTGTTCCGAATCTTATGTATGCATTTCTCAACATTCTTTTCAGTTATATATGTTTTTCAGTGTCAACGCCTTTTTATGATTTTTTTATGAAAAGTATTGTGCGCAACACGTGTGGCGGCATTTTGGAACTCGCGCTTCTTTTTCGTAACTCGTCTCCGGGCGCCGTCGGCGCTCTCACCTACGACTCGTTACAAAAAGGCCGCTAGTTCACACTTGTTACGCAATGTACTATTTTGTAACACTTTATTCTGTACTTGTTGGCTGCCGAACAGGGTTTTCGCTGCAAACGAAAATACTGTTTCGCTATTTTTCTTTTATTTTCTTTATTTCTCATCGAATCGGTTTAATTCTTTTTGGAAAAACTTCCTTAATAATAAAGGAAAAACTTTCTCGCGAGAAGTTTTCATAATGTGAAATTTCGTCGCATAATTTTTCTCGTTGAAAATTGAAATTCCTGTTGTTGTAAATAACAACTTTCAAAATTAATCATTAATAAACAATTTGTTTTTTGGACTTTACTTTGGCTTGTGGGCTTCGGTAAGGTATATTGTGCAAGCCTAAAAAAAATCGGTTCATTTCATTAATATTTGACTGAGAAATGACGATATATTTATCAAAAGGTAATTAATTTTTCAGAAAAAAAATTTTTAGTTTTTATTTTTTAGTATTAATAACTTGCATTCTAGAAAAAAATTGTAAATAGAAAAAAGATGTATTTTTTTCTCCTCTACAACGTCATAATTTTTAAATATTTTTTTTTTTTGAGTTTTTAATCTTCATGACATAACTGACGAAGGGACTATCTTCTGCGTGAGTTCGAGCGAAGAGCCGGTTATAGAATCCAGCTCCTCAATTTCAAATTCCCTGACTTTTCCAGGTTAAAAAACTGAATTTTTCCAGATTTTTAAAACTATTTATATTTTGCAAATATTGCAAAATTGTCGAAGTGCGTAAGGCCAATAGGGCAGGAGTATAAAAAAAAATTAAACAACTTATAAAAGATTGTTATAAAATATGACCGACTGATAAAATAATTATTTTATATTATAAGAATATTGTTACCGTAACTTATTAAAAATTACTTTCATCACTACTATTCAATTATTGTTTTCTAGAATTTTTAACTAAATTTCTTCTATAAATACAATATTTTAAATAATTTTTCAAAAAGTTTTTTGAGTATTTTCTAATGCATTTGTTTACAATTCAATTTTATAAAATTTCAATTTTTAAGACAATCTTTAATTAAATATTTATTAGAAAACTAAAACTTCAAATAATTCCAAAAAATATCCACAATTAAACTTACTTAAAAAAATGAATTCTTTTAAAGAATTGTTCGTTAAAAATATTGAAAAATTTATATTTTCAAAGATTTTAATTTGAAACCTTTTCAAAATTCAATTACTTCCAAAAATTAACGCTATTATACTTTCTCTCTAAATTTAAATTAGCAAAAATTTTTACTAATTGGAATTAGTGCCTGACTTTTTGCTTTTGAAATAGTAAATTTTATTATTAAATTAGTAGAAGCGACTATGTACTAGTCAAATCTGCTAATTCAAAAGCAAAAAATCAGTCACTAATTTAAATTCGAAAACGTTTTTACTAATTCAAATTTAGAGTTTAATATTCAATTATTATCTAAAATTTTAACTGAAATTCATATTTAAATCAATTTTTATTAAAAAAAAATTCTACGAGAATTCAATTATTTAAATACAAAAATAAATAATTTATTGAATAATTGAATGTTTCTAAAAATTGAACTCTCATAAAGAATTTTATCAGCAAATTTTTAAATAGGTAATTAAAATTCTTTTGACGAATTTTAATAACATTTTTGAGTATAATTTCATTTTTCCAGAAATTGGATAAAAATTGTATTAAAAATAATTGAATCTGTATAAAAAATTTGATTGAATTGAGAAAATTTTTTTTACATAATTGAAATTTTGCCAAAAATTTTATTAAAATTTTTGAAAGTAATTGAATTTTGAAGAAAAATTTTATTATTTATAAAGACTTATAAAGATAATTGAATTTTTGAGACGAATTTTTTAAAAATATTTCTTTTTAAATACCTAATTGAATTTTTTTTGTGAAATTTTATTGAAATTAGATATTGAAAATAATTGAATTTTGATAAATTATTAAAATTAATTAAATTTCTACAAAGAATTTTATTTCATTAAAATTTATGAAAATAATTTGATTCTTTAAAGAAATTTAATTTAAAATGTATTAACAATAATACTTTAATTCTAATAAATAAATTATAGGAAGGCTTTTTGAAATAATTGAGGTGTAATGCGCCATGTTAAGTAAATGGCGCGCAACACCTTTCTGCGATGAGTTTTATTATTTATGAAAATAATTGAAAAACTATAAAATTTTTTATTAAACCTTAAATGGGTTGCCACATTTTATTTCTGAAAATAATTGAATTATTGCGAAGAAATTTATAAAGCATTTGTAAATAATAGAATTCTTGTGAAATTTTGATTATTTATGAAAATAATTGAATGTTTGCGTAGAATTTTATTGAATTTTTTTCAATAATGGAATTCTTTTAGAAAATTGAATTATTATAAAAAATGGTAAACGTAACTCTTTTAAAATTGAATTAATTTTGAAATATTGAAGAAAAATTAGATTTCAATAATAAGCACAATAACTTTAGAAAACAATAATTTTCCAGGATTCCGATCAAAATTCCCTAATTTTTCGCGAAGTTGAAGTCCACAAAGTTTACCAACGAAATAAATTTATTAAATGCTTCCAAGTATTATTTTTAATTTTATATTTAATTGTAAAATAATTATTATCAAAATATAAATCTTTTATTTCTAAATGTTTTTGTATCAATATTGCTGCGACATTTTTAATTAATTAACTAAGTGAAAAATTTTCTTTTGTTGATCAACGTTGTGGACCTCAACTTGGTGATTTTTCGAGGTTTTTTTACAGGGTTTATAAAATTCCCTGACATTTCCAGATTTTCCAGGTTGCATGGTAACCCTGGTGTGTGTATATTGTGGTTAATTTTCTGGAAGCAGGGCACTTTTGCAAAAGAAAATATTTGAAATTATGCAAATTTAAAATTTTTCGCTTGAAAAATATTAATAATTTATTTTTAATATTTATTAGTATCCATTTGAAAAATATAAGTTGGAATTAATAGTTGATTATAAACATTATGAACATCACAGAAATAATTATTCTAATTATTTCCATTTCTTTTTTAAAACAGAAAATTTTTATTTCTGTTAAAATATAATTAAAAAACACAAATTACATAATAATTTTTTTTATTTTTTTAAATATCAAGCTGTGCATTCATCCACTGAAACATACTATTAACTACTTCTTTTACAATTAGCTACTTTTTATATATATTTTTATTCTTAAAAATTTTAATAAAATTCTTTAAAACAATTCATTTCCAAAAACTGTTGGAGAATTTTTTCAAAGAATTCAATATTTTTGCAAACAATAATAAAATTTCTCGCTAATATTCAAACATTTTCAATATTTACTATGTTAATTAAATTTTTCAATGTAATTAAATTATTAAAAAAAATTAAATTTAACACAAAAATTAAATTAATGTCATGAATAATAGAATTTTCTTAGGAATTTAACTATTTAAAAAAATTTATAAAATAAGTTCTATGCGAGAATTTAATTATTTTCATAAATAATAAATTCTTTACAACGTTACAAAATTTCCCAAAATAATTTGATTACTTTAAAAAATTTTTATCAAATATTCTTCGCTAATATTCAATTACATTTTCAAAAATAATAAAATTCTTGTTTAAAATTCAATTATAATCATGAATAATATAATTTTCAGAATAATTTTCATAATGTTTTTTGAAAAACTCAAATATTTGAAAAAATTTAAGAAAATTTTATGCAAGAATTCAATTATAATTAATAATAATGAATAATTTATTTGAAAATGGATTGGAGTAAAAATTTTAGATGATAATTAAATAATAAATGCGTTATAGTATGAATTTATAGAAATAGGTAAATTTCAAAAAACTTTTACATTAAAATTATTTAAAACTTTAATTCCCATAGAAAACGAAGTGAGTATTTATTTATTTTATTGAAAAAAATTATTCAACTATGAATAATTGAATTTCGGAATTGTGAAAAAACGAGTCTTATTTTGAAAATTTTTAATTAAAATCTATTAAATATATTTAAATTCGTATTAAAAATTAAAAAATTTTATTTCAATTTAATTGAAATAAATTTTATATTTAAAAAAAAATTTCTTTTTAGTTATTAAAAATTATTTTTAAACATATAATTTTTATGGAAATCATGAAAATACAAAATCAAATTTTTATGTTTTTGTGAATCGACTTAAATCAGTTTTTTAGTCGTCATACTTAATTTTTCGTTAACTACTTTTCACTACTTTTTCAGTCTAAAAGCTACTTTTTCCAAATTAATTATTGAGTGCAAAGGTTAAGATATTTTAGGTTTTTTTTTAAACTTTTTATGAAGAAATATGAAATATTCAAATTTATTTTATTAATTTCTCCAAACAATGACAATTATAATTAACAATTAATTATTAATTTATTATTTAATTTATAATTAATTATTAATTAACAATTATAATTTTCTTAAAGATTATTTTTAAAAAATATAAATTATAACAAATTTTTTAACAGAAGAAACTAAAAGTTTTATAAACAAATTCAAGTCGTTTTTCTTCCACACTATGTAAAAATTTATTGAAATTCTCATTTTTATTTCCAATTGAAAATTGTGATTTAAGAAATTGCATTTATTAACATTTTTTTTCAATTTTTAATACACGAAATTTTGTTAAAAAAAATTGTAATTGACAAATAAAAATGGTGGATTTTTAATTTTAATTACTGTACATTCAAATACTTGAAAATTTGTTTAAAAATGATGATAAAAGTATGAATAGTTCTATTTTATTTTATTAATTTCTCAAACAATTACTAAAAAAAATTATTATTTTATTTTCTTAGAAATTATTATTCAAAATAGAATTTATAGAAATTTTTTTACAGAAGAAACTAAATTAAATTAAAAATATGTAGCAAAATAAGAAAAATTTTGAAACAAATGCGAGCCCGATTGTTGGAACGTGTGACTAGACGTTGACTGACACTACTTCCTGACCAAAACAAGAATTCTCCTTTTCTCAGAATTTAAAAGGATTGGAAAATACCTATCTCTTAATATTTCACATTGGCGGAGGTTTAAAAAAATTCTTCTTATTCAATTTTTTAATCAATTATTTATAAAAGAAAAAATTGTAAAAAGCACATATTGTTTTGGAAAGAAAAAAATTTTGTTCTTTCAGACATTAATTACAAACATAATGAACTAACCGACATAACATTTCAAACAAATTTTCTTTATTATTATTATTATTTATAAATTATATTGTGAATAAGTTTTACTTAAAAAAATGTTAAATATAATTAGAATTTAGAAGAACTGCATTTGTAGTTTTTTTTATAAATTATTGAATTTCTGTAGGCTAAAAAATTGGTAATTTTTGAGAATTCTATTTCACAGGTAAAGAAATAATAATTTAATATTCATGTTAAAAAAATATTTAAGTTTCGAGTAATTTTACAATAAAAACTATTTACTAATAATGTATGAGAAACATTTTCTTTTGTTTTTGATTATATTTTAAGTGAATCAATTAATATAAAAAATGGCAAAATTTTCATTAAGTAATAAATAAATTTACTTACTTTTCTCCAAAATGCTGCGTTGAATTTTACCTCTGCTTCTGAGTCGACAGTATCCAAAAGAATTTTGGCAACTGATTCCAAAATTTTTCTCTCGGACATTTTTTAAAATAGTAAAAAACGAAAAAAAAATAAAGTAATTTAAATTGTAATAATAATAATAATAATAACTAGCTGTCGTACCCGTCTTCGACGGGTTTTAATTTCTACAAATACATTCAATAGTGTGTCTACCAGTGTCGAAAAATGGGAAATAGCGTAGAATTTAATTTGTCAGGAAAAAATAAGAATTAGCTACCATTAAATATTACTATTATTAGAAAAATATTACTATTTTAAATCAGTGATTGACTTTTTATCATCAAATAATTTATTTTTAATTAATTAAAATGCAGAGAACAATGTTTGTCAATTATTTGTAGAAATTTAATTATTGTATTATAAGTTAATCCAAAATTTTCACCAGTTTTTGAGGTTATAGTAAAGTCAAATTCGAACTAATTGTATCATAATTGCTAAAATCTAAAATAAGACCTATATTGCAGGCTGAATTCACAGTTTTTTCCGATTAAACTAAATTCCTGCATATTTCCCGTTTTTCCAATTGGTAGAACCCCTGTTTAATGTATTAGTAAATACAAAAACCCGTCGAAAAGTATTTTCATAAAATAAGTGAATTTTTGTAGCCATTTGTAGTTTTATTTACTGTTAATACTTATCAAGAAAATTTATATTTGATGAGAAAAGATACACCTGGAAAAATTTGGACAAAGCTGGGAAAAACCGGATAGTTTGTTAAACAAAAATAATAATTGACACCCTGTTTAACTTTTGTCTTTACATTGCTCAAAACATCCCTAATTTTAAATCTAGAATTAAAATAACAAAACTTTTTACTATCTAAGTTTTTTCCCAGTAGCATAATGCAAGTATCGTATCACAGGTATTCTTGAATTCCTGCAGTATCAATTTTATAATAAAAAATCTCCATTTTTAATATTTTCGAAGTTTTTGCAATTCAAAAATTTTTGATTAATTGGATAAACAAATAATTCTAAATTCCATTATTTTGACGTCAAAAGTTTATCAGAGAACCAAAAATTACTACTTAATTAAGCTTGATAGTAATTGGTCTGTTCAATTATAATTTTTCAATTTTTTGATATTAAAAACATTTTTATACTTACTTCATCCATCTTATAGTTATAGGACAGTATTTTTCAAAATTATGCTCAAATATGACTAAACAACATGTAATATTTAATTACAGAAAGTTTAAAAGATAGGTATACATTTAAAAATATAAAATTTGGAAATATTCCATTTTTTTAATTTTTTGAAAAAATTGAATACCTTCCGTTCTAATTAATATGTTTAAAATCTGTAAATTTATTGTTTATATATATTTTACAAAAGTCATAACTGATTAATTTACAGCAATCTGTCAAAATTAAAAAAAAAATTTCGAATTTTTTGGAAAATTCATAATCTTTTTTCATATTAATATTATTTTTTAATTCAATTTATTGTTATACATCTTTAAAATCATTTATATTTTTAATAAATTAAAAAATTTATGACAATCTGCAAAAATTAAAAAAAATTTTTTTTTGATTTTTTGAAAAATTTATAACTTTTGTTCAGTTTAATATTTTTTCATCAACTATAGCTAATATTTTAAGTTCCACCAATACCTAAAAGATTGCCAAATTTTACTTCAATCGGTCAAGACGTTTTCAAGTTATACGCGAACAAAATTTTGCGGACATACATACATACATACATACATACATACATACATACATACACACATACATACAGACAGGAAATTTTCTATTACCATTTTCGGATTCTCCGTTGTTCAAATAAATAAATTATGCTAGAAAAAATTAATTTCGTGCAATGTACAGACAAAAGTCTGATTTTATTAATATAGATAATAATAATAATAATAATAATAATAATAATAATAATTTTAAATTAATAAAATAGTACTGATCACTTTCAACAGAAAAAAGTACACAAACACTTTTTTTTATCACTGAATAAATGATCAATGGAACGCGTCGCGTCTTTCTAGATGTTTCCACAGCCGCGTCAAAACATTTCCCACAAATTTGAATTCGCGGAAATCGGTCTGCCTATTCATTGGCTTCCGCAACTATGAGACATGGGAGTGGGGTGGAGAGAAAGGGGTGGACAAGAAGAAAGTGGAAGACAAGGTCGTGCGTTCCGGTCATTAGCATTGATTTGCATTCAGTGGTCAGTTCATAGTGGTGTGAAGGATTACCCCGATTATTCAATCGAACAACAATGGGTGGAAAAAACAAAGTAAGTTTTAAATATTAATTAAATATTATTATTATTTTTTTCCCAAAATTTACATAAAAATATTTTTCAAAAATTTACTTTTTGTACTATTTTTATTAATTTTTTTTTAAATCATGGATTTGTATAATAAGTATTACCAAGGTCAAGGAAGACAGGGATTGCAGGAAAAAAGTCAGGGATTTTTAGTAAAAGTACTGGAAAAAATTGAATTTTAAAAATTCATGAAAAAACTCTGAATTTTAATGGTTTTTTTTGTTTGCCTTGTAAACTGGGAAATTACAACGAATAAATTATTTAATAAATAATTTTTACAATTTTCATAAATACGAGATTGATAAAAGAAATTTAGTTAAAAATACTAAAAAAAAAAGTTAAATTTGGAAAAGTTACAAATAATTAAAAAATTTAAAAAAAAATTCTGTTCATTTCAATTATCTTTAAAAATAATAAAATTCTTCTCCAAAATTCAATTATGTTCAAAAGTTTTTAAAAAAATTCTCGTCAAAATTTAAAATATCTTTATAAATAAAACAATTCTTCGAAATTCAATTATTTTTAAAACCTTTAATAAACTTCTTGGCAAAATTTCACAAGAATTCGATAGTTTACAAAATTTTTAATAAATTTCTTCGAAATAAATCAATTATTTTCATAAATAATAAAATTTTTCCCAAGAATTGAATTATTATTTTTTTTAAATTCTCGTCGAAATTTAAATTACAGTTATAAATAATAAAACTCTTCTTCCAAATTCAATTATTTTTAAAAACGAATAAAATTCTTGTTAAAATTTCTCAGGAATTCAATAATTTATAAAAATTTTAATAAATATCTTTTTAAATAATTCAATTATTTGCATAAATAATAAAATCTCCACATGAGTTCAAATATTTAATATACAAAATTTCATAACAATATTCGTTAAATATCAATTATTTAAAAATATTTTTTATAAAATTCGTCAATTATTTAAAAAAGTTTAACAAAGTTCTTTTTAGAAATTCAATTATTTTTATAAATAATATAATTCTTCACCGAAATTCAAATATTTTAAAAAATTGTAATAACATTTTTGTGAAATTTTTAAAATTATTTTCAGGAATAATAAAACTCATCGCAGTATTTTAATTAATGTTTAATATAATATTTTAATCAAATTCCTCGAAAAATGTAATTATTCTTAAAAAATTTATTAAAATTTGTCAAAAGAATTAAATTATTTAATAAAATGTTGATAAAATTCTTTATGAGAATTTAATTTTAACAAATATTCAATTATTCAATAAATTATTTATTTCTTAATTTAAATAATTGAATTCTTCTACAATTTTCTAATAAAAATTGATTAAACAGGGTTGCCACAGGTCAGGAAAAAATCAGGGATTATTATTAAAAGTACTGAAAAAAATTGAATTTTTAAAAATTCATGAAAAACCTCTGAATTTTGATATTTTTTTCTTTGCCTCATAATCTATGAAATTACCACGAATTTTAATACAAAACCTTGAATTTTTTCTATTTCAGACAATAATTTCTTTTTAAATAACTTAATTTTTCGAGAACTATCGGAAAATTATGACTTATAAATTATTTAATGAATCATTTTTACTAGTTTTATAAATACTAGATTGATAAAAGAATTTTAGTTAAAAATACTAAAAAAGTTGAATTTTGGAAAAGTGACAAATAATTCCAGAAATTCAATTATTTTCAAAAGTATAATAAAATTTTTCGCAGAAATTTAATTATATTCAAAATTTTTTAAAAATTCTGGTCATTTTAATTATATCTTTAAAAATAATAAAATTCTTCTATGAAATTCAATTATTTTTAAAAACTTTAATAAAATTCTTAGCAAAATTTCTCAGATTAAATAATTTACTAGATTTTTAATAAATTTCTTCGAAATCAATCAATTATTTTCATAAATAATAAAATTTTCACAGGAATTCAATTATTTAATATAAAAAATTTCAAAAAATTTTTCAAAAAATATCAATTATTTAAAAAGAATTTTATAAAATTCGTCGCATAAATTTAATTATTTAAAAAAAATTTAACATAGTTCTTTTCAAAGTATTTAATTATTTTTAGAAGTAGTAAAATTCTTCACCGAAATTTAATTATTTTTATAAACTTGAATAAAATTCGTTGCAAGAATTAAATTTTTTCAAAAGGAATAAAATTCTTCGCAAAAATTAAATTACAAAGAAATTTGTTTGCCTTGTAAACTATGAAATTACCACGAATTTGAATACAAAACCTTGAATTTTTTCTATTTCAGACAATAATTTCTTTTTACATAACTTAATTTTACAAGAACTATCATCAAATTATGACTTATAAATTATTTAATGAATCATTTTTACAATTTCCATAAATACTAGATTGATAAAAGAATTTTTGTTAAAAATAATTTTAAAAAATTGAATTTTGGAAAAGTTACAAGTAATTTCAATTATCTTTATAAATAATAAAATTCTTTAATATTCAATTATTTAGAAAAATATTTTTAAATTCTCGTCAATATTTCAATTATTGTTAGAAATAATAAAATTCTTTTTCAAAATTGAATTATTTTTAAAAATTTGAATAAAATTCTTGTTAAAATTTCACAGGAATTCAATAATTCATAAAATATTTAATAAATTTCTTTGAAATAATTCCATTATTTTCATAAGCAATAAAATTTTCACATGAGTTCAATTATTTAATATACAAAATTTTGGAGTTTCGCTTGAACTGTCGTTGAGTGCGGTCGTGTTTGCTATGGCTCTTTAAACTCTTGGTGTTGTGATTTGTGTTTTGTTGTGCTCTGTCTCAAATCAATGCATTTTGACTGCACACATCATTTGTAACTTTTGTGCTTTGGATTGGATTAATGTTTTAAAGTGTCTGCCCTTTTTTGCTGCATTTTCCGTTGAATTTTGGTTCGTTGGTTTTTCTTTCCTTGGCATTGTATTACTATTTCTATTATAATGTCACCCAAGGCGGACGAAGAGAGGTGGAACCAATTGTTTTCCAAACTTAACGAACTATCAGTTTCTCACTCGGAATTAAAGACAGAGATACGGGCAACTAACAGTGTGTTAGAATCGTGTGTAAAGAGACTTGATGACCATGAATCACGCATACTCTCTGTTCAAAATAATTTCACTCGTTTCGATAATTTTCATCGCAACAAAAATATTATTTTATTTAACTTGGAGGATTCTGACCAAGTAAATAGTATGCTTTTTCAGTCAATCGAACTTTTATTTAAGGAAATTGGATTAAATATCCCAGACTTAGCTATAGCAGATATTTTTCGTATCGGAAAAATTAAAGGCAAACGTCCTGTTTTAATAAGTTTTATTGCAGCACGTTGGGTGAAATCTGTTTTCTCAAAGTTGAGTGCACTAAAGAGCAGAAATCTTTTTATTTCTAACGACCGCACTCCAGAAGAGAGAGAACACCGTCGTGATCTTTTGAAGAAAATTCTGGAATTGAATGCATTGGGGACTAAAGCAAAGATTGTAAACAATAAAATTGTGCTGATTGAGGAGGACGTTTCTGTGTCTCGGAGTGGTAGGGTGCAAGAGGACAACCTTCAGCGGGAGGCAGCTGTTGCCTCTAATGATCCTTCCTCCTTGAGGAAGAATAAGAGGGGTCGTCCTGCGGGTTCTACCAAGGAGAAGAAGGACCTTCTGGGATCTAATTTGATGGACAGTTTTTTGTCTCCCAGAGAGTCACTGGATTCTAGCCGTTTGGCAAACAAGAAACTGAAAACTGATGGTTTGGAATAGCAACGAAATTCCGTGGATTCGTCTTCCTTTGCCTTCGTGGAGGAAGGCCTCGGCAGGGTTTTTCTTCTGGAATATTCACGGCATGAGCAACTTACACGATATCAGGGACTTTGTCAACAAACACGATATCCTGTGTTTGTGTGAAACCTGGAATGAATCTACTGTGGTCAAGGATTTTGTTAATAGTGGTTACGAATTCGTCCAAGCCCCGGCAGAAAGGATCTACAGCCGCGGCAGAGCCAGGGGAGGTTTGCTTATAGCTTTTAACCCTTGTCTGTACACGGTCTCTGCTATTTCTGTTATGCCTGATCAAATTTTTGTAAGAGTTTTCTCAATCGCAAATAAGACTTATTTTATGCTGGCCCTAATTTACATTGCTCCGAATGCGGATTTGGCTCCTTTTTTGGAGGATTTTAATTATAATTGTAATGTTCTTCTTAATGATTTTGGTGATTCCCCGCTGATTGTAGGGGGTGATTTTAACTGTAGGGTGGCAGATCGGAACCAGTTGGATCCACACGCTTTTTATGGTATGGACTATGTTTTTTTTGAGAGGTTTTCCTCGGACCATGTGCTAAATTCTAGAGGCAAAACAATTTTAAACTTTTTTGAATCTAACGGATTAGTTCTTTTAAATGGGCGCTGCTTGGGGGATATTCCGGCTGATTGCACTTTCTTAAACTCAAACGGTACAAGTGTGATTGATCTGGTTTGGGTCTCTTCTGCCTCCCTCCCCTTTATTCGGAGTTTACAAGTTTTGCACCTGGCCACCTCCTCGGATCATTTTCCGGTGATTTTAAATTTATCCTTGTTTTCTCGTCCTGTCGTAAATGTGAATTCGGTTAGGTTATTCTTTTCTAACGATAAAGCTGACTTGTTTGCAAATAATATGGCTTACAGAGAGGAGGTGGCTATGGTCAACAAAGATATAGATGCAATTAATTCGCTATTTGTTTCTTCGATTTGGGATGTTGCTTTAAATTTGAATATGTTTTCTAAGTTTCCCAAAAATAATTGTATTAAAGTTAAGCCCTGGATGGATATGGAGTGTAAGTTATCTAGGAGAAGAGTGAGCTCGGCGTTGAGCTGCTGCAAAGTTGCCAACTTTTCGCCTTCCTCCAGAATTGTTTATGCCCAAGAGAAAAATAGACACTGGAAAATTTTAAAATTGAAAAAGCGACAATTTGCTCTTGACCGTATAAATACTCTGAATAATTGTACCTCTCCTTCCCAATTTTGGAGGATTATTAACGCTTTCCGTCCGCGTGTAAATCATCTTTCTAACATTAAAATAGATACTTGGTTCGATTATTTGAAAGAATCTTATCCTGACTTATCAGACGTCTCTTATGTTGACAATTTTGCTGCAGTTCGATCGGTCCCGGAGCTGGATGAATGTATAACGGTCGAGGAGACTTATAGTTGTCTTTTAAAGTGTAAAAACGGGAAAGCTCCTGGTTTGGACGGGATTAATTATGATTTTTTGAAAAATTTGCCTCAGAACTGGGTTTTATTCGTTAATAACTTTTTTAACAAGATTTTAACTACGGAAAAAGTTCCTATCGAATGGGGTAAACTATCTACATTTATGTTATTTAAGAAGGGGGATTCATTAATCCCAGATAACTACAGACCAATTACATTGGTAAACTGCATCGCAAAGGTTTTCACGCAGATAATCTGTGATCGTCTGTCGAGCTGGGCCGATAAATTGAACATAATTCCCGAATCCCAGGCAGGCTTCAGGTGGGGGAGAAGCTGCCTGGACAATGTTTTTTGTCTCTCGTCTATTGTTCAGATTCATTTGTCTACCCCGGGTTCTGTAGTTTACGCGGCTTTTATTGACTTCAAGGGAGCTTTCCCGTCGGTTTCACATAAGCTGCTGTGGAACAAGCTATACTCATTGGGTCTCAGCACGAAAATAATTAATATTTTGAAAGATTTCTACTCTAAAGCAACTACTTGTATAAAGACCGAGGTGGGGTTTACCGAGGAGGTTCGAGTCACGCGAGGGGTTCTTCAGGGAGAAGTGCTGAGTCCTCTTGAATTTTTGCTTTTTATTGCCGACATGGAGGAATTTTTTCTAACGCGTGGTTGCAGGGGAATCTCTATTAATGTATCGTCGGAGATATTAATGTTGGGGTACGCGGATGATTATGTCCTTCTTGCAGACTCTCCCTTAGAACTCAGTAAAAAAACTAGATGCTCTGTATGAATATTGTATTTTGAATGAGCTAACGGTTAACGTGTGCAAAACTAAAATTGTAATATTTACGAGATCCGGTAACTCCAAAGCGAGAAAGTTCAAGTCATTTAAGTTTGGCAATGGTAGCATCGAGGTGGTAGATGAGTACGTGTATTTGGGTGTCCCGTTTCAAGGCTCTTGTTCCTTCGCATCTGCATCGAGCAAATTTATCAGTGCCGCGAATACTGCGGTGGGAGCTGCTTTGCGTACGATCCATTCTACTGGTGTGGAATCTTGGTCTTCTTGTACTCGACTTCTTGAAAGTCTCGCGTTAAGCACTTTGTTTTATAACGTCCAAGTTTGGGGTATCTGTTTTTTGGATAATATAGAGAGGGTACAACTTGCCTTTTTTAAGAGCCTTTTAAACCTTCCGGTCTGCACTCCTAATTACGCAGTGAGACTTGAGACGGGTAGCTCTCACCTTGCCCTTAGGGTTTTTAAGTTCTGCATATCCTGGATAAATAAAATTTCGGCAATGGATAATTCAAGGTATCCCAGGATGTGTTATGAGAGATTGTTAATTTTGAGTGAGCGCAACCCGTCATACAAGTTGAATTGGGTAAACCAGTTGAGGCTATTCCTTTTTGAACCGGGTGGTCTCTTGGATTTTTGGAACGGTATGTCTCCTCAATCTTTCGTCCTTAACGAGGTAGTAATACTCGATTCTTATGAGACATTTATCCGGAATCGTGATATGATTTCCTTGGGGAACTCTAAGAGCTTACCCATTTACCCTAATTTGTCATTGCAGCGAGGAACACAGAGATACCTAACACTGTTTATGCCTTTATTTTTTAAGAAAGTATTTGCACAATGTAGGCTTATGAATCGTCATGTCTGCAGAATAATTTTTAACAAAAGACGGCTCTCTTTCCACCCTGATGCTATTTGCGCCTTTTGCTGTTTAGAAGCTGATGGCTTGTTCCACATTTTAGCTTCCTGCCCTACTTGCGGGCATATGTTTGAATCGGTTTTTAGGGACGTTTCACGGGATCGTTCTGACATTGATGTGTGGTTGGATATTTTATCCTCTGTAAACCGAGCCTTAATCAAGCGTTTTGTTGTCGCTTTGACTTCGGTATTGAACGACCGCTTAGATAGATTAATTGTATAAGTTTTATTTTCTCTCATTTTATAGGCTTTTTGTAATTTTATATTGTATTCTGCGAATCTCCCTTGTATGCACATGATTGTGTTATAAACAAGTGTTAAATAAATAAATAAATAAATATACAAAATTTCATAAAATTTTTCGAAAAATATTAATTTTTTAAAAAGAATTTTATAAAATATGTCGCGTGAATTCAATTATTTAAAAAAAAATTAACAAAGCTCTTTTCAGGAATTCAATTATTTTTAGAAATAGTAAAATTCTTCACCGAAATTCAATTATTTTTATAAACTTGAATAAAATTCGTTTGGAAGAATTAAATTATTTTCAAAAGTAATAAAATTCCTCGTAAAAATTCAATTATGTTTCAAAATTTTTTTAAAAAATAATTCTTGTCAAAATTTTAATTATCTTTATAAATAATAAAATTCTTTAATATTCAATTATTTAGAAAAATGTTTTTAAATTCTCATCAAGATTTCAATTATTGTTAGAAATATTAAAATTCTTTTTCAAAATTCAATTATTTTTAAAAATTTGAATAAAATTCTTGTTTTGTTTGAAAAATTTCATGGTAATTTAAATTATAACAAAACATAAAGAAGGAGATCACTCCGAGTCTTCGACTTGGAGTTGATCTCCTTCTTTATGTTTTTTTATAATATTCTTAAAAATTGTTGAATTTCAAAAAATAATAAGGATTAAATATTTATTTAAAAAATAAATTAATGATGTTTTTGTATAATTTTACAATTAACGAAATTTGTAAATACATGAAATAGAAAATTTTTTTTGAATATCTATTAATTTTTAGAGTGAATCAGAATATTTTTTAGGGCCAGGGAAAAAGTGAAAATTTTGTCTGCAAATCAAGGAAAAATAAAATTAAATATTTGTGGCAACCTTGATATTTCTAATTATTAATTTTTCTGAAATTAATAATGATTTTTTAAAATGTCAACATATTTTTTTAAATCCAATTATTTATATAAAATGCAGTGCATTTTAATTCTTTGATTATGTTTGAATCATAAATAAACAAACAATATACACTTTTATAAAATATTTTTTTAAATCTTACAGAAAATAATTTTTGAAGATTTTCTTTAAATGTTTTTAAAACACAAATTTTAAAAAGTTTTTTATTGAAAATAGTTAGAAATTTTTTTACACTTAATAATCAAACAATTTATTCTTAAATATTATTTATTTTTCTATCAATAATGTTAATCAATTTTAATAGTAAAATTATTATTCACAATTATTAACAAAATCGAATACACTTAATAAATTAAATAAATCTTTTAAAAGAATGTTTCTTATATATTAAATAAAAAATTTGTTTCCAGAAACCGTCAAATACGGGATACGCTTCAGAGGTGAAAACTGGATCCACAACCAAAGGAAAGAATCCACCTCCTATTGTCGATGGTTCAGCACCTCCTGCTACTCGAGCTCCTGCTACAGCTACTCATACTATCACTGGTCAAGCACCTCCAGTCGCTTCTGGTCATCCTGTGGCTGGTTCAGCACCTCCTATAGCTACTGCAGGTCATCCTGGTACAGCACCATCCGTTACTGGTACAGCACCATTCGTCGCTGGTACAGCACCATCCGCCACTGCTCCAACACCATCCGCCGCTGCTCCAACACCATCATTCGCTGCTCAAACACCTCCAGCACTATACTCCTCACTCTTCAAGGCACCAAGTGCTCCAGCTCCTCCTGCCGCTGAAGGAACTGCTCCAGCACCAGCACCTTACATGACACCAACAGCGCAATACTACGCACCACCACCAGCACCTTACATGACACAACCAGCACAATACTACGCACAACCACCAGCACCTTATGCGGCATCAGCAGCTCCGCCGGCACCTTATGCGGGATCAGCAGCTCCGCCAGCACCATATGCGGCACCAGCAGCTCCGCCAGCACCTTATGCGGCACCAGCAGCTCCGCCTGCACCTTATATGGCATCAGCAGCTCCGCCAGCACCTTATACGGCACCAGCAGCTCCGCCTGCACCTTATGCGGCACCAGCAGCTCCGCCGGCACCTTATGCGGGATCAGCAGCTCCGCCAGCGCAATATGCGGCACCAGCAGCTCCGCCAGCACCTTATGCGCCATCAGCAGCTCCGCCGGCACATTATGCGGGATCAGCAGCTCCACCAGCACCTTATGCGGCACCAGCAGCTCCGCCAGCACCTTATACGGCACCAGCAGCTCCGCCGGCACCTTATGCGGGATCAGCAGCTCCGCCAGCACCTTATGCGCCATCAGCAGCTCCGCCAGCATCATACTACTCTTCACCACCAGCACAAGACGCGGCACCGCCAGCACCATACCATTCATCATACAATTACCATTCATCACCAGCACAATACGCAACACCACCAGCACCTTACGCAGCTCCAGCACCTTACGCGGCTCCTCCAGCTCCAGCACAATATGCAACACCAACAGCACCTTACGCGGCTCCACCAGCTCCAGCACCATACTACCCACCAGCTCCAGCACCATACGCAGCATATCAAAATTATGCTGCGTATCCGGCTGCACCAACGGCACCACCTGGTGTTAATGAGTCGGCAACATGGAGCCAAGATGCGGTAAGAATTTCATTTAATTACTTTCAAAAATAATAAAAATTTCACAGGAGTTAAATTGTTTACAAATTTTTCAACAATTTAATTATTTGAAAATTTGTTAATGAAATTCTTTATGAGAACTCAATTTTAATAAATTTTAAATTATTCAATAAACTTTTTTTTATTTAAGTAATTGAATTCTCTCAGAATTTTCTAATAAAAATTGATTTAAAAATGAATTCTAGTTAAAATTTTAGATAATAATAATTGAATATTAAAAGCATTACAACATGAATTTTTAGAAATAATTCAGGGTTGCCACAGGTCTGGGAATTCAGGGAAAAGTCAGGCAAAGTAAAATTGGGCAGAGATTTTTAGTAAAAGTACTGAAAAAATTGAATTTTAAAAGTACTGAAAAAATTAAATTTTAAAAATTCATGAAAAACTCTGAATTTTGATGTTTTATTTGTTTGCCTCGTAAACTATGAAACTACCACGAATTTGAATACAAAACCTTGAATTTTTTCTATTTCAGACAATAATTTCTTTTTACATAACTTAATTTTACAAGAACTATCATCAAATTATGACTTATAAATTATTTAATGAATCATTTTTACAATGACCATAAATACTAGATTGATAAAAGAATTTTTGTTAAAAATAATTTTAAAAAATTGAATTTTGGAAAAGTTACAAGTGATTTCAATTATCTTTATAAATAATAAAATTCTTTAATATTCAATTATTTAGAAAAATGTTTTTAAATTCTCGTCAAGATATCAATTATTGCTAAAAATAATAAAATTCTTTTTCAGAATTGAATTATTTTTAAAAATTTGAATAAAATTCTTGTTAAAATTTCACAGGAATTCAATAATTCATAAAATATTTAATAAATTTCTTTGAAATAATTCCATTATTTTCATAAGCAATAAAATTTTCACATGAGTTCAATTATTTTATATACAAAATTTCATAAAACTTTTCGAAAAATATCAATTATTTAAAAAGATTTTTATAAAATATGTCGCATGAATTCAATTATTTAAAAAAAATTTAACAAAGCTCTTTTAAAGAATTCAATTATTTTTATAAATAATAAAATTAATAACCGAAATACAATTATTTTAAAAAAATTTTAATAAAATTTTTGGGAAAATTTCTAATTATTTTCATAAATAATAAAGCTTATCGCAGGATTTATTTTTTAATTTAAATAATTGAATTCTTCTAGAATTTTCTAATAAAAATTGATTAGAAAATGAATTACCGAATAATCGATTTATTTATTTTTTTTTTTTTTGAAAATAATTGAATTATTGCAACGAATTTTATTACAATTTTTTCAAATAATTGAATATTTTGAGAAAATTTTTTTGTCGAAAAATCAGGGAAAAGTCAGGGAAAAATAAAATTAAATATTTGTGGCAACCCTGTAATTAAATTTTGAACAAGTTTAAAATTAAAATGTTTGAAAATTTGTAATTTTCATACTTTCAACAAACAATTCTGTAGAAATAACTTTTTTGGAAACTTTAATTATTTTTTTTAAATATTTTTTTTTCAAATAAGAAATAAAATAAATATTTTCATAACTAAAAAAAATAAAAATGGGTATTAATTAATTAATTTTTTAATAAAAATTTCACAGGAATTCAATTACTTACATAAATAATAAAATTCTTTTTCTGAATTCAATTATTTTTAATACAATTTTAATCAAATTCCTCGAATTCTTAAAAATTTTATTACAATTCTTCGAAAGAATTTAATTTCAAAAAATATTCAATTCTTTAAAATATTATTTATTTTTGTATTTAAGTAATTGAATTTTTGTATAATTTTCTAATAAAAATTTATTTAAAAATGAATTTAAGTTAAAATTTAAAATAAGAATTAAATTTTAAATGCATTATAGTATGCAATTTTTGAAACAACTGAATTTTAAAAAGGTTTTAAATTAATGCCTTTGAAAATTTAAAAATTTATTTAGAAATGAGTTTTAGTTAAAATTTTAGATAATAATAATTGAATATTAAAAGCATTACAATAGATATAATTGAATTTTGAACAAGTTTAAAATTAAAATCTTTGAAAATTTGTATTTTTCATACTTTCAACAAACAATTCTGTAGTATTAAATTTTTTGGAAAAGTTTAATTGCGTATTTTTTTTTAAATTATTTGAAGTTTTTATTTTCTAATAGATATTTAATTGAAGATTTTCTGAAAAATTGAATTTTTGTAGAATTGAATTGTAAACAAATGAATTTGAAAATATTCAAAAAACTTTTTAAAAAATTATTTAAAATATTGTATTTATAGAAGAATTTCAGTTCAAAATTCTGGAAAAAATAATTGAATTGAAATGATGATAGTAATTTTGAATAAGTTACAGTAACAATATTCTTATAATATAAAATAATGATTTTATCAGTCGGTTATATTTTATAACAATTTTTTATAAGTTGTTTAATTGCATTAAGTTTTAAATTTGAAAATCTTAATTCTTTTGAAAAAATTATAATGACTAATTATTTAATTTTTTAAAAATATAAATAGTTTTAGATTAATTGAATTTTGAACAGATTTCAAATTAAAGTCTTTGAAAATTTGTATTTTTCATACTTTCAACTAACAATTCTGTAGAATTAATATTTTTTGAATAAGTTTAATAGAATTTTTTTAAAATTATTTGAAGTTTTTATTTCAAATAGATTTGAAAATTTTCAAAGAAGTTTAAAAAATTTTTTTTAAATAATTGATTTTTGTCTTTTTAGAAAACTGGAGGAAGTCGTGGCAGCGGATATCGCGGTCGAGGATACCGTGGACGCGGAAGGGGCCGAAGGGGGTGGAAGAATTACTCAAGTGGAGGATATTCTCAGTACTAAATGTTTTTAAATTTTAGTACTGAGAATTCTATTTTAGTACATTCTCTAAAAAAATATATCATTTTTATATATATCTCTTAATTATATTTAAATTTTATATTGAATAAATTTTTATATAAAAATAAAATATTAAAATTGTTTAATTATTTTTATTAAAAATTAATGCTTACGCATGAGAAAATTCTCTATTTTGCTTTTTTTATACTTCATAAACTACGAAATTACCACGAATTCTAATATAAAACCTTTAATTATTTTTTTTTAAATAATTTTTTTTTTTAATAAAAAATAAATCAAATAATAAATAAATAAAAAATAAAATAAATATTTTCATAAATAAAAAAAATAAAAATGCGTATTAATTAAGTAATAAATTAATTTAATTATTTTGTTAATAAAAATTTCCCAGGAATTCAGCTATTTACATAAATAATAAAATTCTTTTTATAAATTCAATTACTTTTAATACAATTGTAATCAAATTCCTCGATAAATGCTGTTATTCATAAAAATTTCATTACAATTCTTCGAAAGAATTCAATTTTAAGAAATATTTAATTCTTCAAAAAATTATTTTTTTTTGTATTTAAATAATTGAATTTTTGTATAATTTTCTAATAAAAATTTATTTAAAAATTAATTTAAGTTAAAATTTTAAATAAGAATTAAATTTTAAAAGCATTATAGCATGTAATTTTTGAAACAACTGAAGTTTAAAAAGGTTTTAAATTAATATCTTTGAAAATTTAAATTTTTCATATTTTTAATTAACAATTTTGTAGAATTAAAGTTTTTGGAAAAGATTAGTTGAATTTTTTCTTTAAATTGTTTGAAATTTTTATTTATTAATATATATTTAATTAAAGAATTTTCGAATAAACGAAATTTAAAAAATTTAACTGTAAACTAATGATTGGAAATTTTTGAAAGAACTTTTTTAAAAATTCTTAAAAGTAATTCATTTAAAGAAATATTTTAGTTCAAATTTTTAGAAAATAGGTAATAACTGATTTGAAATGATGAAAATAATTTAGAAAAAGTTATAGAAACAAAATTTTTTTAATATGAAATAATGATTTTTTTTATCAGTAATCTATAACACAGGCACACAAAAAAAAAGTGTCGTGGCCGAGACACTACACTACTATATTCCCATGTATTTTTGGCCGCTGAATCCGAATCCAAAGTCAAAATTGACAGATTTGCTCAAAATTTTGAGATGAACTCAAAAAACGACTCAAAAAACCGAATTAAGATAAAAAAAATTTTTATGACACTACCCTACTATATTACCATGTACTTTTTCCCGCTGAATCCGAATTCGTAGTCAGAATTGACAGATTTTCTCAAAATTTTGAGATAAGCTCAAAAAATTGATAAAAAAAAAGCGATTTAAAATAAAAAATGGAAATTTTTTGCTATGGCATTACACTACAGTATTTCCATATATGTTTATACTCGGATGTTTTTACACTATCGAATACCAAAAAAAATGAACTCTTTTGCATTAAATTAAATTTTGAGCATTTTTGGATTTAACTCCAAATTTTGAGCCAATATACTAATGTAGTGTACTAGCAAGAAAAGTAGAGTTTCCTGACTTTAATTTTTGTAACTTAACAGATTTTCTTGTGTTTCTCAAAATTTTGAGCCATTTTAATAATTCTGACTTCAAATGCGAGATCCGAGTGTAAAAATATATGGAAATACTCTAGTGTTGTGTCACAGCAAAAAATTTCCATTTCTTTATTTTAAATCTATTTTTTATCAATTTTTTTAGCTTATCTCAAAATTTTGAGAAAATCTGTCAATTCTGACTACGAATTCGGATTCAGCGGGAAAAAGTACATGGTAATATAGTAGTGTACTCTCTAAATTTGAATTAGTTAAAAATAACTGATTCGATAGCAAAAAGTCAGTCACTGATTCAAATGGTAATATTTTACTAATGAAATAGTTAATATTGACTAATTATTAGTTAAATTCAATTTTAGGTTATGTAAAAATGACTGAAATTTGTAATAACTAATTCAATTAGTGAAATTTGACTATTTTTTTAGTTATTTATTTTATTAATTAGTGATTCTCTACTAATAATTAGTTATTTTTTACTAATTTCTGAAGCAAAAAGTCATCCACGATTTTACTAATAATTAGTTATTTTTAACTAATTCAGACTTAGAGAGTATTGTCATAAAAAATTTTTTTCATCTTAATTCGGTTTTTTGAGTCGTTTTTTGAGTTTATCTCAAAATTTTGAGCAAATCTGTCAATTTTGACTTCAAATTCGGATTCAGCGGCCAAAAAACCATGGGAATATACTAGTGTAATGTCTCGGCCATGACACTTTTTTTGTGTGCCTGTGTAACTATTTCACTAAATGAATTAGTAAAACAGTTTTATCGATTTTAAAAAAAAAATTTAATCAATAGTATTTGTTATATTTTTAGAATTAGTAAAATTAAACTAACAAATACTAAAATGTCACTAATTGCTAGTAAAATTACATATTAAATCATAGTTGACGGTAATTTTAACGTTGATATTAACCTTCGGAGAACACACCTCTTTTTTAGATCATTTTTCAATGCTCAACCAATTTTGAACTGTTCATCTGATTAACCTGAAGATTTTTTAAAAATATAGTTTAAGGGGGGAAACCACGTTAGACGTCTGAAAAAATCGATTTTTTCTTTTTTGCATAAATTGTTAGTTAAGGTGTTCAAAAATAGGCTGCAAAAGTTTTAAGAGCAAAATTCGACGTCCTCGCTGTACTGGTGATGAACGGAGCGCGCTCCAGGTTACCGTAAATTAGTAGAATAGGCGTAGCACTTTTGAGACTAAGGAGAGCAGAAAGGGACGAAAAGAGGAATTATTAGACTTACATGCTACTTAAGAAGCAGATAAAGGGATATGTATAGTGCTGGAATAGCCGATTAAAGTGTGAGCACTTTAAAAAAAATTTTTTGTATAAATATCAATTTTTTGATACTTTTTTTCAAATGCGTTTTTCTCAAAACCGGATTTTTGAAATTGCCGTGCAGTGTAGCTCAAAAAGTTATTCACCGATTTTAAAATGAAAAGTTGGAAATTGTTCGTTATAAAATTTATTATTAAGTGAACCAAACTTGAAAAGAAAAAAAAATTCTTAGTACTTTTTTTTAAATAAAAAAGTTGCAAAAATGTAGGCAAAAAATCGAATATTTTTTTCAAAGTAGTGTCATTTTTTCAATTTTCAATATTTTCACTTAAAAGTTGGTTCACTTAATAATAAAATGTGAATAAACTTGATTTTTTGCTTTCGGACAAAATTTGTGGGCTCAGGACTGCACGGCAGTTATGAACTCCGGCGGAGCAGCTCTATATGTAATAGCTCCCAATTTAAAAGATTTTTGATATAAACGCTTAAAAAAAATATGAGTTACAGTTGAATATATGTGAAACATGGTGGAAATGTTTATTTCATTCAAAAAAATTCTTACCTTAAAAAAAAATTCGCGAAAAACGGCTAAAAAACAGCGTTCTAATGTGGTTTCCCCCCTTAAACTCTGTAAAATAAGTCTGTGGACTTTAAAATCCTTATAAAAAATATTAGACAATAGATAAAAAGCTTTTCGCAAAAAACTGTGGGGTCAAAATGACCCCATGTGTTCTCCGAGGGTTAAACTTCTCGGGATAATCAAATCCAAGATGGCGAACTTCCAGAATTTCGACGTATTCGCAATTGCTCAGTGACCTTTAATGAACATATTCGGAAAAATTCACTGAAAAAAAAATTGTTGATGGGTGTTCAAACGATGATTTAATATTTCTCGAGGTAATCAGGTCCCAGATGGCGGACTTCCGGAAGTCGAAATTCGTTCTTAGTAGTTCAATGTACCATTCTTAACAATCCCTAAAAGTTTCGCTGAAAAAAAAACTGGTGACGTCTGTTTAAACGACGATTTTATATTTCTCGGGGTAAAAAGATCCAAGATGGCGGACTTGCAGAAGTCGAATCGCGTTTGATTTTGTTCAGGGACATGTCCTAATCATATTCTCAAAGTTTCGCTAAAAAAAAATTGGTGACGCGTGTTTAAACGACGATTTTATATTTTTTGGGGTAATAAGATCCAAGATGGCGGACTTGCGGAAGTTGAATCGCGTTCGATTTTATTAAGGTACCTGTCCTCAACATATTCTGAAAGTTTCGCTGAAAAAAAAACTGGTGACGCCTGTTTAAACGACGATTTTATATTTCTGGGGGTAATAAGATCCAAGATGGCGGACTTGCGGAAGTCGAAATTTGTTCGTAATTCTTCAGTGAGCGTTTCTAAACATTCTCTCAAAATTTGGCTGAAAAAAAAATTGGTGGCGGGTGTATAAACGCAGATTTAGTATTTTTTGAGGTTATTAATTCCAAGATGGCGGACTTGCGGAAGCCGAAATTTGTTTGTAATTGTTCAGAGAGTGTTTCTAAACATTCTCTCAAAATTTGGCTAAAAAAAAATTGGTGGCGGGTGTATAAACGCAGATTTAGTATTTTTTGAGGTTATTAATTCCATGATGGCGGACTTGCGGAAGCCGAAATTTGTTTGTAATTGTTCAGAGAGTGTTTCTAAACATTCTCTCAAAATTTGGCTAAAAAAAAATTGGTGGCGGGTGTATAAACGCAGATTTAGTATTTTTTGAGGTTATTAATTCCAAGATGGCGGACTTGCGGAAGCCGAAATTTGTTCGTAATTGTTCAGTGAGTGGTTCTAAACATTCTCTCAAAATTTGGCTGAAAAAAAAATTGGTAGCGGGTGTATAAACGCAGATTTAGTATTTTTTGAGGTTATTAATTCCAAGATGGCGGACTTGCGGAAGCCGAAATTTGTTCGTAATTGTTCAGTGAGTGTTTCTAAACATTCTCTCAAAATTTGGCTGAAAAAAAAATTGGTGGCGGGTGTATAAACGCAGATTTAGTATTTTTTGAGGTTATTAATTCCAAGATGGCGGACTTGCGGAAGCCGAAATTTGTTCGTAATTGTTCAGTGAGTGGTTCTAAACATTCTCTCAAAATTTGACTGAAAAAAAAATTGGTGGCGGGTGTATAAACGCAGATTTAGTATTTTTTGAGGCTATTAATTCCAAGATGGCGGACTTGCGGAAGCCGAAATTTGTTTGTAATTGTTCAGAGAGTGTTTCTAAACATTCTCTCAAAATTTGGCTGAAAAAAAAATTGGTGGCGGGTGTATAAACGCAGATTTAGTATTTTTTGAGGTTATTAATTCCAAGATGGCGGACTTGCGGAAGCCGAAATTTGTTCGTAATTCTTCAGTGAGCGTTTCTAAACATTCTCTCAAAATTTGGCTGAAAAAAAAATTGGTGGCGGGTGTATAAACGCAGATTTAGTATTTTTTGAGGTTATTAATTCCAAGATGGCGGACTTGCGGAAGCCGAAATTTGTTCGTAATTCTTCAGTGAGCGTTTCTAAACATTCTCTCAAAATTTGGCTGAAAAAAAAATTGGTGGCGGGTGTATAAACGCAGATTTAGTATTTTTTGAGGTTATTAATTCCAAGATGGCGGACTTGCGGAAGCCGAAATTTGTTCGTAATTGTTCAGTGAGTGTTTCTAAACATTCTCTCAAAATTTGGCTGAAAAAAAAATTGGTAGCGGGTGTATAAACGCAGATTTAGTATTTTTTGAGGTTATTAATTCCAAGATGGCGGACTTGCGGAAGCCGAAATTTGTTCGTAATTGTTCAGTGAGTGGTTCTAAACATTCTCTCAAAATTTGGCTGAAAAAAAAAATTGGTGGCGGGTGTATAAACGCAGATTTAGTATTTTTTGAGGTTATTAATTCCAAGATGGCGGACTTGCGGAAGCCGAAATTTGTTCGTAATTGTTCAGTGAGTGTTTCTAAACATTCTCTCAAAATTTGGCTGAAAAAAAAATTGGTGGCGGGTGTATAAACGCAGATTTAGTATTTTTTGAGGTTATTAATTCCAAGATGGCGGACTTGCGGAAGCCGAAATTTGTTCGTAATTGTTCAGTGAGTGGTTCTAAACATTCTCTCAAAATTTGACTGAAAAAAAAATTGGTGGCGGGTGTATAAACGCAGATTTAGTATTTTTTGAGGCTATTAATTCCAAGATGGCGGACTTGCGGAAGCCGAAATTTGTTTGTAATTGTTCAGAGAGTGTTTCTAAACATTCTCTCAAAATTTGGCTGAAAAAAAAATTGGTGGCGGGTGTATAAACGCAGATTTAGTATTTTTTGAGGTTATTAATTCCAAGATGGCGGACTTGCGGAAGCCGAAATTTGTTCGTAATTGTTCAGTGAGTGTTTCTAAAAATTCTCTCAAAATTTGGCTAAAAAAAAATTGGTGGCGGGTGTATAAACGCAGATTTAGTATTTTTTGAGGTTATTAATTCCAAGATGGCGGACTTGCGGAAGCCGAAATTTGTTCGTAATTGTTCAGTGAGTGTTTCTAAAAATTCTCTCAAAATTTGGCTAAAAAAAAATTGGTGGCGGGTGTATAAACGCAGATTTAGTATTTTTTGAGGTTATTAATTCCAAGATGGCGGACTTGCGGAAGCCGAAATTTGTTCGTAATTGTTCAGTGAGTGGTTCTAAACATTCTCTCAAAATTTGGCTGAAAAAAAAATTGGTGGCGGGTGTATAAACGCAGATTTAGTATTTTTTGAGGTTATTAATTCCAAGATGGCGGACTTGCGGAAGCCGAAATTTGTTCGTAATTGTTCAGTGAGTGTTTCTAAACATTCTCTCAAAAATTGGCTGAAAAAAATATTGGTGGCGGGTGTATAAACGCAGATTTAGTATACCTCTATGTAAGAAATATATACGGAATATAATAAATCCAAGATGGCTGACTTCCGGAAGTCGAAACACGTTAACAATGATACATCTGACTTCCCTGATACATTTCCTTCAAGTCTGGGTGAAAAAAAAATTGGTCTGGTAGAATTAAAAATTTTCGTTTTTTAAACGTTTAAAACTTCATGGACCTCGAATTTCAAACATAAGCAAAAAAAAAAAAAGAACTTCCAAATAGTAAATTTCGCTGACATTTGTCATTCAGTTAAAATATAGTATGTTTCTCAATCGGATGTTCTCAATTTCTGTGAATATTTTACTGGATGCAATTACAATGCTTTAATTTGAGCGGGCGGAATATCAACGCGAGCTTTTGAAAAGGGACTAATGAACGCTATTACTTCGCCTGTTCCACGCTCTCTTTCTCTCTCTGAATTAATGACTGGGTATTCGCTTATTTATTAACTTTATTCCCATACGTTTTTGCAGGAGCAGTAATTTTTTCATCCAGAAACTACTTTTTCTTTTTTAAAACATGTTTCTTTTTTTTATCAAAAAAAAAATAATTTTTTTCTCGATTCCTATTTTCGAGCTAACATTCTACACGAGTGATGCGATTTAACCAGCGATCGACAGGCAAGGATCGTGTGAGAGTGTGTGTCGCTATATAGAAAAGCTTTTCGAGATCTGGGCTCCTGTCCAACTTGTGGAAAAGAAATGGGACTGGCCATATTTATGGCAACGCGAGCACTAACCCGCAAAACGTACGTGGTTCGGGAAGCTCTCGGCTAAATCTTGAGGTTTCCTTTAAAGGTCAAGCTTCTACTGAAAAGGATTCTGAGTCACCGGAACTTGGGTTAAAACACTTTTTTCTTAAGGTCCTAGTAAAATATACGAGTCTGAAAGGTTCCAATTTAGTCGCTTGTATAATACTTGCAAACGAGGCGAGTGTTCCTGTGATTTATTTTACCAAAATAAAATAATTTATCACCTCTTTCATTAAGGGAATTTAATAAGTCAAGGATTTTAAACTAATTCCTTTTTTTTGGTTTCTAATGAAAATTTATTTTTATTATTTATGGTTAAATAAATATGCTAAATAAAAGTTAAATGAAGATAATTTATTCCATGTTGGTAAAATATTTTAAAAAGATTGAGAAGAAAAATTAGTGGCGCAATGAATTTTTCGAATCAAAATGTTTCTCGATTAGAATTTCAACTGAACTTGAAGAAACTTGTTGACTATTGTTCTATTCCTTCATATGTCGTACAGGAAAATGTTACGTAAAACTTCGATAATAGACCTTTATAAATGCTTAGAAAAGAAATAATTTGTAATTGTTCTTTTTTTCAATATTCGAAACTTATTTACTTAAAAGCATTTAAATTAAATAATGTTATTTTTTCTTATTTTACAAACAGTGAATAATTTTATACACTTTTCTAATATTTTAATTTTTTTTTCCTTTCGAATTATAAAGAAAAGAAAAAATTATCAAAAAATACTAAAATAGAAAAATATGGTTTCTTCTCCAAGTTTTGCGTAACTAAATAGAAAATTCACAAAGAGGAGAAATTTTTTCTATCGATTTAAGAATATTTTTGTTAAAATTGTCTTCTTATTTTTAAAGAAATTTTTTTGGATTGTTAATTAAATTATTACAATGTTGATTACTAATTACATTTCTAATTAAACTATTAATTAAAAATTTAATTGCTAATTGACAATTAATAATTAATAATTAAATTATCAATGAAATAATTTTTCTTTTTTCTCTTATTTCGCAAAAAGAAAATTGATTTCATTTTTAAATAATGTTTAAACAAAATATTCAATTTTTATTATATAAATTATGTCAAAACTAGAAATATGTAAAATTCAAGAGAAATAGCCATTTTTGTAAATTCTAGAAATTGGAGTTGGAAGGGGAGATGAAGTTGAGATAGCAGAGTCCTTATCAAGGATCCTCCTACGCGTTAAACCCCTAAAAATGGGACGGACCCAAAATTAACCAATAAGGCCCATTTTCTTAACGCATTTTCTCTCCATTTTCTTTTCTTAAACCAATCCAAAAATAACCAACCTCTTTTTCCCTTTCTACAACATTTCCTTCCCCAAATTTTCCTCCCTTAAGAAAATCGGAAGTGGGAACAGTTACATAAATATACGTGTTCCTTAAGGAAAATTCAGTTCTCAAAAAGCTATCAAATCAAACTAGAGTTCTCTCAAGTTCAAATTCTAAATCCAAGTTCTATTTCAAAATCTTATTTCAAGTACCAATTCAGTTCTCGAACAATTGTCAACTATAACTTAGAGTTCTCTTCAAGTTCTATTTCAATTTCAAGTTCAAGTTCTATTTAAAAATCTTCAAGTTCTATTTCAAATAATTCAAGTTCTATTTCAAAATCTTCAAGTTCTATTTCAAATAATTCAAGTTCTATTTCAAAATCTTCAAGTTCTATTTCAAATAATTCAAGTTCTATTTCAAATAATTCAAGTTCTATTTCTGATCCTATTTCAAATTCAAGTTCCAAGTGTTATATTAAAAATTCTACTTCGACTATCTTCAACAACTTCATCTCTGCTTCTGGTCCAATTCAACTTTAATTGTTATTAAAAGTGAGTACAATTATAAAATTGCTATCTTATTTTCTTTCTACATCTTGACCTCAATTCCTTATCCGGAATAAGAACATACTGGGTATTCGTATGTAATTATTCCAATATTTCTAAAACAATTTAAAAATTCACTGACTCCTTAATTAATTATACCTATGAATCCGAGATCTAGTATGAAACTGGGTATTTGTTGAAGAACGATCTCATTCCTTCTTTTTATTTTTATCATCCTATTTCTTCTAATTAAATCAAAAATAAAGAAGAATAAAAGAAAGTAATCCCAAGCTATTGGACGCAAGTCTAGGCTTAAAAATAAATAACTTTTTACCATAGCATTGTTACCAACCATTTTGGGACGTAACAGTGTTAATTACGGTTAGTTATTTATTTTTTGAATAGAAAAACATCGTTAGAATAGGTATACGAGTCATTTGAGTTGATCGTCTTTTTAAATTAATACTGAAAGAAGAGTTTTTAATGTTAAATGACTTTTAATAGATTTTTAATTGGCATCGAAGTGTATTATAGTTGAAATTTTCGATTTTGAATAGTTTTGTTTTGTTATTTTTGTCCATAGATTTTCTTCTCTTTCAAGTATTGTAATTTTCTTTTTTTTATTTTATTACAAAAAATAAATATATTAAATAAATATATATTTTTTTTTTTTTTTTATTTTTTTTATTTTTATTTATTTTTTTTTTTTTTTTAAGTAGTAAGTAGAGTAATGTAAGTTAGTGTAAAGTGTAGTCACTTTCTGTATAAAGACAATGTCGAAAAGTTTAATCAAGAAGAGTTTACCACAGATTTAATAAATAAATAATTGGTATGTAAGGGTTTTAGGGGTCGCTGAATTCAAAGTTGACCTTTATTTTTAAAAATTCAAAATGTCGGATCCAAAATGGCGAACTCAATTTTCAAAATTTATTTAGATTTTCATTAATTTCATCTTTTGAGCAAAGAGTATCCCAGGGAGATCCCCGAGATAACTCGCAGGATATTGAGATATCCCAGGGTCATCCCTGTGATGTTAAAGGTCGATTTTCAAATTTTGAAAACTTGAAAATCGAAAAAAACTAACTTTTGGCCGATAAATATGTTTCTCTTTATCATGCTTTCTCTCTCATACTGTGAGATTTACTAACTGTGTTAGTAAATTAATTAGTAACTTACTAATTAACTAACTTACTAATTAATTTACTAATTAATTAGTAAGTTAGTTAGTCAGTTAGTAAGTTAATTAGTAATTTAGTTAGTAAATTAATTAGTAACTTAGTTAGTCAGTTGTAATGATTGTTAATTGATAAATTGCTAATTACGGATGCTCGTCGGACCTGGGTTCGTAAAATGAAATTTTTTAACAACCAGAATTTACAAATTTACGTGACTATATATTTAATTAAAAATTGTTTACAAGTGGAATCTAACAAAAATAATAATAACGTCGTAGAACAAAATAAAATAACTTCAAAAAACGCGTCGTTTCTCAATTCGTTGGTTTGATATTCATTTCGACTAAGTATCGCAAAAATACATGTGAAGAAAATAACGTAATTAACGTATGACATAAAATTACATAATTAGTTAATCCTATTTGAGCCCTATAAAATTTGTAGTATCACAAACGGTATTATGTCGGTGAGCCTTTTTATTAGCTACAAATATAACGCGGAACAATTCGTTTGGTTAAAATTAAGTTTACGTACGATACGATATTAGTTAATTTTGAGAGTAAAATATTCGTTATGTGTGGTATCGATAAATATTCGCGTCGTCGCGATAATACGAAAATAATAATAATCGAACGAAATAAAAATATAAAATATAGTTGAAATCTCGATAATGTCGACGAAAAGGGGACTTGTTTGTTTAGAACCAAAATTATCTACGTAAAATCAATCGTTGGCGGTCATTACCGCTTGTAGTAACGACTACTTGCTGGCGGTAATACCGCTTACGATAATATCGTCTCGTTCGTTGGTGGCAAGGCCACTTTTAGTAAGACCTCTTCGTTGGTGGTAAGACCACTTCACGGTAAGACCGTTTCAGAGCGAGTGACGATCTCGGAGACTGCAGCTGGGGGTATCGAATCTGTGCGTGGTGGGGAGACTCACTGTGGGTCGACGGTGGGGACTCAGGCTCTCGCGCACGCGCTATACTCTAACGCTGAGTATTGATTTTTCGTGTCGACTATATTCTTAATATCGATCGCTTTTCGTTTCTTCGCTACAGATTTTTTTTAATAATCGTTACACAGTTAGTAATGTAATTAGTAATTTAGTTAGTAAATTAATTAGTGACTTACTAACTAACTTACTAATTAATTTACTAATTAACTAACTTACTAATTAATTTAATAATTAATTAAATAAGTCAAATAAATGAAAACGAAAACATTCGGACAAAGTAACAAATTTTATTTACTCCAACGTTTCGAAATCAAATCGATTTCCTCTTCAGGGAGTCTATTCAAAAAAATATATACAAAATTAAAAAATAATAAAAACTATTTTGACAATAATTAAAAATAAATAAAGAAAACATTAAAAAACTATCTTACCAAAAAATAATAATAATTAAATGAATGAAGACATAAAAGTTAGACCCTGACGATGGAGTAGAGTCTGGAGTCAGAAAGTTATAAAAAAAAATTGACATAAGAGACACAAATAAGCAATTTGTGATGTTTCCTAATTCTATCATGGAAACATAATTTTTTTGTGATGCGCAGTGAGTATAATTACAAGTTAAAACTTTTTTATTCGTAAAAAATTTTGTATTAAATATTTTTCATTGTTTAATAAAGAGGCCGAATGATGGTGACAAACCAAGACACTGAAACTATGCACATTTAATGTAACATTGTTTCATTTATCCCTCTTCCAATAACACAGGCACACAAAAATAAAAAAGTGTTTTGGCCGAGACACTACACTAATCAGGGGTGCGATTTTGTAATTTCACTTTGACTTTGAATTTGATATTGACTTTGACATTGATTATTTGACTTTGATTTTGACTTTGACTTGGACTTAAAATTTTATGTACGAGTAAATTTTTGTATGAGTAAGATACTTCTTGTACAATAGTTTCATAAAGTCAAAGTCAAAGTGAAATTACAAAATCGCACCCCTGAATTGTAAAATTGGTTCTTTTTTTGACTTATACTCTAAAAACGAATTTGAACCAAAAAATTTTTTTTTTAAAATTACATAACATAACAATAAAACATTTCCTTGTATTTTTTCTCGTTGAATCCGAATTCGAAGTCAGAATTGATAGATGTGCTCAAAATTTTGATCTAAACTCAAAAAAAACGACTCAAAACACCGAATTAAAATGACAAAAATAATAAAATTTCAATGACACTACAAAAGTATATTCCCATGTATTTTTTCACGCTGAGTCTGAATTGGAAGTCAAAATTGACAGATATGCTCAAAATTTTGAGATAAACGCAAAAAATGACTACAAAACAGAATTATAAAATTTTAAACTTTAAATTTTAATAAATAAATTTAATTTGTAATAAATAAATACAGCTAATTTTTTATCGAAAACGTTCAATTTATATTCATTTGAAGCTTCGTTTACGATTGCTTTAACAGTTTCGAGTTGGCCCATTCGGATAGAAAAATGAATCTGTTTCTCTTTAAAGTAAGTGTTTGTATTAATCTTTGAAAAATTTCTCAATATATATCGCCATACGTCATGTAAATTTTTAGTCATTGAACAATAAAATAGACACTCTGCCTCCTCCGTCTTAAAACCAAGATCGAATAAACATTTCAAAGTAGTTAAACTACCTTTATTCATAGCAGTTGATAGTAAACGTAATTTATCCTTATTAACTGTTGCGCTGCTTTTTACCCCGTTCTTCATGAGATATTCTAAAATATCCAAACGACCGGACGATACTGCGAGTGAAAGAGAACATATAGATTGAAAGTCATCATCATTTGGAATATCGACTTTCTTACATCCGTTCGCCATGAGCAGCTTTACCATTTCCAGATTTTCTGTTGAAACTGCGTCACGAAGAGATCCCTCACATTCTAAATCGTTGTCACTTAAAACAGCACCATGTTTAAACAAAACTTCTGCTACTTTAACGTTTCCTTTCCTCACGGCTTCATTAAGTGGCGTGTGGGCTATGTGATCAGTAGCGTCGATAATAGCGCCATTATCTATTAGTGTCTTAGCGAATTCAGGGCGATTATAGAAGGCTGCATAGTGAAGTGGACTTTGACCAAAGGAATTTTTAACATTCGGGTTACTTTCCTCTAAAAGAAGATTGAATACCTCAGACTGATTTTCCCTGATCGCCAAATGCAAAGGTGTATTTCTAATTCCGTCTCGGTTAGTGATGAACAGTTTAGCAATCGCCGCATGTCCTCTAGCAGCCGCCACATGCAAGAGTGTCCTGTCACGTATCGTTTCCATCACCGAATGTTTCTCGATCAGAGAATTGACAAGATCCAAGTCTCCATTGTGGACTGCGAGAAACAATTCATTGTACTCTGAAGTGTCGTTGTAATCATTCGCAATATCCATAGTAATAAATAGCTGATTACGAATCCGGTATCAGATTTAAAAAATTCAAAATGGCGGATCCAATATGGCTTACATTTTTTAATTTAATGAATTCGCTTGAAATTTATTATACAAGTTTCTTTCCGTAAAAGGTGCAAGAAAAGCAAATTGACACTAAGAATCAATAATTTAAAGGTATTAACTGTCGTATTTTGCTCATGAAGTTTCATTAATTGTAGTTTTTCACTAATTCTTTCTTTAATCGGCAATTCAGTCCGCGTTGTACTCGATTATTGTGCAAGTTGCTTTTCTCACACTTAGAAACAAGTTTCTTTCCGTAATAGGTGCAAGTGACGATAAGTAACACTTAGAAGCAGTATTAACTCTTGAAACAAACGCAAAAGCCCTAAAGTTGTGAAAATTACACAAGTGTAACATAACAAACTTTCTAAGTTTCATTCAACTGAAACTCAATCTTGAAAACCAAACTTATAACGACCAGCGCTTTTACTCAAATTTTACGACTACTCTGTAACTAAAAGTAAGTAACATTTGTATAATTATTGTAATCATAATTTTGAATATTTAAATAAATTGTTTAAAAAGGGAATATTTATGTTGTTGTAACTCAAAGTCCATAGTTTTGACAAGTACAAACGATCCTACTTAAAAATAAAGGTCAAGCTTTACCAACTTGACCATAATCAACCTACTATTCCTCCAAAATTCTTTAACCTAACCTAATAAACTCGCCTTCTGCTCGGGATGTAACAGACTTATACTCTAAAACGAATTTGAACCAAAAAAAATTTTTAAAAGTTTTCAGTTATTAAAAAAGAAATCCTTAATAAAAAAACAGCTACTTTTTTTTGGCTGGATTTGGCAGGATGACGGTCGCTATTGGTTGAAAATTTCATGATGACGGTCACGATTGGTTGAAATTTCATGATGACGGTCGCTATTGGTTGAAAAATTCATGATGACGGTCGCGATTGGTTGAAATACAATGATGACGGTCGTGGTTGGTTGAAAATAAGTTTTATACAAACAAATAATTATACATATGTTAAATCATGTTAAAACTAATTTTTCTGCAGTCGGTAGGCGTGGCCTAAAATGCCCATTGCAGGAACATCTTGGCAGAATACCGTGTTGGTCTTGCAATTGTACTATGAAACTTTTCATACTAAATACCTAAGGCGTCATGCGTTTAAACCATTACGATTCAAGGGAAAAGGGCATGTTTGTCTTAGCTTTTTTCCATGATCACTACAATGCGAAAGAGGTATGATTTCATCCCAATATTCTGTGAAACTTATACTAATATACTATGAGACAATACCATGCGTTGAAAGCATGATTAATCATACTACAAACGCTAGATTTCTCTCTCCGTGTATTATTACCAACTTGTAGAGCATTAAAAAACGCTTCGATTGACCTTTTTTCAACCTGGTTCGGTCAGCAATTATGAAATTATTGGTATTTTAAAAATCAAAAATTGTCGAAAATATCATTTTATTTATTTATCTAATTAATTTTTTTTATTATTACAATCTCTATGAGGAAGCAAAGTGTTCATGACATGAACACAACGAGATTTACGAAAATGTACAACTTGGCAGCGGTTTTTCATATAATTTTCATAAATATCGACGGGGGGTGTTTTGAAATATTAAGAGTTTAACCTTTAAAACGGGAATTTCTCTATGAAATTAAGAAAAATTAAAAAAAATAAAAATAGCAATAGAAAAATTTATGAAATCCTCTGTCAATTCAGTGTATAATACTCTCTAAATATGAATAAGTGAAATTTCACTTATTCTACGTTATAAGTCGTCTTCTCGATCAATAAGTGAATATACACTTGTGAATAAGTGAATATACACTTATGAATAAGTGAATTTTCCCCTTATTCTGAGTGAAATTTCACTTATTATAAGTGTATATGCACTTATTGATCGAGAAGACGACTTATAACTTACAAATATGTGAATTTTCACATATTCAGATTTACAGAGTATGTTACAAATAATTAAATTTTTAAATAATAAAATATATTAGAAAATCGCTCCCCTTGCGATTGTTTTTTTTCGGTGGAACGGTTTGAAATGAAATGCCTCATATATGTCTTAAGTTTTTAAAATTACATCAAATTCGTCGAAAGAATTCAATTATTTATAGAAAGTGTAAAAAAAACTCTTCTCAAGAATTCAATTATTTCCATAAATAGCAAAATTCTTCAGCTTTACTACATTGTTTTGAATATTATTTTTTTAAATATTCTTCACAAGAATTCAATTATTTTTATAAATTTCCATAAAATTAAAAAAAACAATTGCATGACTTTCAAAAGTAATAAAATTCTTCACGGAAATTCAATTATTTTTAAAAAATCTAAAAAAAACTCAGCATTTTAATTATCTTTATAAATGAATAGGAAAATTCTTCGACAAAATTAAATTACTTTCAGTAATTTTAATGAAATTCATTGTAAACGTTCCATTAATTCCATAAATAACAAGAATTCAATTATTTTCACAAATTTTTCTTAATTCAATAATTTGTATTTCTACCATTTTAATATAACTAAAAAAAGAATTCAATTATTATTATTATTATTATTATTATTTTTTTTTTTTTTTTTATTTTTTTTTTTTTTTTTTTTTTTTTTATATTTATTTTATATGTATATATTAACAATGAAGATGCTATTCAATAAATAATAAAAATTCAAATATTATAATAGTAATGTGTAATAATAAATATATATGTAAATATGAAAAAATAAGATGCCAACCGAGCGAGTAATTCTACTCCGAATCTGACACATGATCTGTGCACTTTTTTAAATGATGTCGAAAAGAGTCCAATCTGTGAGAGGACATCTGACAATGCGGACAGATCATGGCGACGTTATAATGCTCCTTCATTATTTTTCCTTTTATATTATCCTTCCGATTGCTTTGGCAGCAACCCAAGCTGCACACGTAGTCGTTTTCCCTTTCAACGATGAATTCATATGGTACATTTAAATTTTTTGAGATAAATTTGATTATTTCATTGGTACTGGTGAATCTGGCACCCACCCTTAAACACATTCTGTCGTATCTCTGCAAGAAATAAAATGTAATTAAGTTTATTTTACATTTATTCTATTAATTACTGTTTATTTATTCAGCGCAGTAGATATACAGGGGGGTTCTGTATTCAGATACCTATTAGGGTGGTCCATAAAAAGTAAAATCGGAATTTTTATGCTCTCATCCCCTAGGATAGTTTTATATGGAGAAGAATTATATTTCTTATATATTATATTTCCCCTATTTCTTTTGATAATAGAAAAATATTATTAAAAGTCACTCAAAGCGCTTAAAGTTTCGCATGTAAAATGCATGGGGTAAACACTTTTTCGTAGAATTGGTATAGAATCCTTGAAAATCAATATTTTTCATTCAGTAAACTGTATTTCTTTTTACAAGACTTCAAAGAATAGTGCTTAATAGTTTATTTTATCATTTTTTAATATTAACTATTTTTTATAGTGCCCAAAATAATCCCCATAAATTTCAAAATTACAAAAAAAAATCGTTTAAAAAATATTTTCTACTATTTTTATCAAAGTTTTTTCCTAGATTATTTAATTTATTTTGATTACCAGTTTTTCTTTTGTGTAATTAAAAATTAATTGAAAAAAAATTTCAGACAAAGAGAAAGTTCCGGTAGTTTTGCGGTAGTTCAATTGAAAATAGAAAGACTAATTGCAAGGATGCAAGGCAATACAGGAGTACCGTGGTACGAGAATGACGAGGCGCTTCCAAAATTCGGTAACGAAGTGCAAACATCTACCCCTAACACACCAGACTCGGCCAGAAATTTTGAATTATCCAAAAGTCCGGTTATTAATCCAGGAGAAACGAATCTCTTAAATAAATATCCTAATGATATTAATAGGATTTACAGACCAGAAAATTTTTAAACCAGCTTTCCTCCACCCAACCTAGCGTATATACACGTTAACACAAATCCGAGAGACAGGGTGACAATATATTCCCGATTCGAATTTTACGACAGATCTAAAACCCAAGAATGGTGTGAATCAATTTTGCTTATGCAAAAACAAATTGAAGCACTGACGACACTGGTACAAAAACAGACAGAAAAACCAACGACAGTGATAAGTACATGTCCAACGTGTCATACGACAACAACTGTCACAGGACAATCTGTGGTGTGGTGTCAATCGTCAACCAGCAGACCAACTGACACGTACAGATACCGAACCCGAATACTGGAATCATTTATCCTAATGTTCATACAAACGTATCAGTACCACATACAATTCAGACAGCAATCGCATAAAATAGAAACTTTCAATTTCAAGGTTTAAGTTGGAGTAGAAATGAGGGACGAGATAACCCTGTAAATCCAGTAGATAGTAATTACATAAACGCGCGTGGACAATCAGATTTCTGGGATCAACGAGGAGGTTTGGGTTGCCAACCGACAGTAGATCGGTATACCCATAAACCGTTTGGAAACCCGACATTTGAGTCCAATCGGTTGTTTCCACAAAGTCAAAATTACCCCGTAAATAGTACATTCCCACACGTAAATCCAACTGTACCTACTGTGACAAGACCGACGACAAGTATGTACGATTATAATAAACAGTCGACACAATACGGAGAAATAAACGACACAGAATACCGTAACGCGTTTCAAGATCCATATTTCGGCAACAGACAAACGGGATTTATCCGCTACCCTAGTCGACAATGGGAACCAGCCCCTAGACCCCTTTCGGAAAAAAGTAAAGAATATTATGCTTTTTCAGTTCCAGGTCTTGGACTTTTTTAGTTCACTCGTATGCCATTTGGGTTGTTAGGTGCCACAGCGACCTTTCAGAGAATGATCGATTCTCTGATCGAAACAGAATTGGAACCATACGTATATGCCTATCTAGACGACATAGTAATAGTGACAGAGACTCTACAAGAGCATAAAGAATGGCTTAAATTAGTAATAGATCGTTTACAAGCGGTAGGTCTTACAATTAATCCTGAGAAAATTAAGTTTGCAAACGTGTAATGGAAGTGAATGAATCTCCGAGAAAATTCCACGGATGGAAGGTAACCGACGGTAAACTTTATCGTTATCGCCCAAACCCGCTAATTGATTCGGCAATCGACAAACCTGGACGCGTGGAAATTTGTAATTTCTAAGGAACAGAGAAAAAAAGTATTTAATGAAACACATTGCGAACCCCAAGCAGGTCACCCTGGGATAGAAAAAACGTATAGACGAGTATCTGTACAGTATTACTGGCCAGGTATGTACCGCGATATCAAAGAATAGGTAGGAACATCCGACATTTGTCAGAAGATCAAACCCGATCAAAGAATGCACATGCGCAGTAAGCGCACAGTGGTCTGAATTTGCAATTTACTGTTCGAAAAAGTGTACAGCCCACAGATTTTGACGAAATCTCAAACATTTTGTTTTCAAATACTCAGAAATAAATTTGTAAGAAACTTAAGGAAGCACTTTTTTGAATTTCGAATTTTTATTATTATTATTATTTTAATGCAAATAACAAATTAACGATAACTTAAATAGCTTCTCTTCCCATATATTAAGAAAAAAACTTTGTTTCTTCTCGATATTGCTTAAATCCTATAACTATTAACATATGAAAGATAAAAAACGATATTTGGACAATAAAAATTTTTTTTTTATAATTTTAAACAACTTTTAATTTAAGTTAAATTAACAAATGAATAGCTCGCTTGTTTATACCAGAAAAAATTTTGTTTCTTTTCTAATGGCTTCAGATTAAATCACTATTAATCACTGTACGTAAATATTGTTCAAAAAATATTATTTATTATTATTTATTATTTATTACCGAATGATAAATTCACTTTCTTCAATTATTTATTAATGTTATAAACAAATTAAGTTAACAAATAAACTGTTCATTTGTTTATAGTCGAAATGGAATGTTTTCTTTTCTATTCGTTTTAAAATTATGTTACCAATAATATTTTTTATAGATGGGACGTTTCGCGCCAACCGGGCCACCCTTCTCTCCAAAATTGAGAGCATTCAAAATTATTGCTTATACCCAAAAATTATTCGTATATATAAGTACTTTTGAAAAATGACTGGCCTTTTGAAAAATCCAATATGGCGGCTAAAATATAACCTATAAAAGCATGAAAAACAGTGAAAAAGGTTACAAACATATGAATAAAAATAAATAAAATGAATAAAACAGCTCTCCATTAATATAAAATTCATCTCTTAGGAATAGATTTTGCATACCATGAGTGAAAATGATAAATTTCAAGAATTCAAAATGGCGGAAGCAATATGGCGGACCAAAATTTTCAATATTTATTGGATTTGGCTACAACTCGTTATCTAGGGGTTTTTGGGGACGCTGATAGCGAATATCGTATAATTTTTCAAAATTTGAAAATGGCGGATCCAATATGGCGGACGAAAATTTTTTAAATTAATTGGAATTGCTCGAGATTTGCCACTAAGGGGTTTTTGGGATCGCTGGTAACGAATCCGGTGTCTTTTTTTCCAAAATTAGAAATGGTGGATCCAATATGGAGGAAAATCTTTCAAGAATGATTGCAATTGCTTAAAAGTTGTTACTCGGGTTCTTTTGGGGTCGCTGATCACATATTTTTCGTTACTTTTATTTAATTGAACGTTATTTTTTTAAATCATTGTACCGTCGGCATTGGCGTTACCCAATGTACACCGCAGGGAGGTTGCACGATCGGATTTTGTACATCGTATAGCCCTTAAAAGGGCTGTTTGGTATAACTGACTGAATTTCTTTACAGACATTGAATGCATTTTTATGATTCTATTCAATATTAATAATTTATAGTGTTTAAGATGTTTTTAGCACCAGAATATCGTAAGACTTGTAATTTTTTTCCAGGAAGGACTTTGAAAGCATGTCCACTCTGAATTTTGTTGACTTGTGGAGCTTTTGAAAATCGCTTTGCCAGATGTTTTTTGGGTTCTTTGATGCTTCTTCTGATCATAATAAAAGAATGTAATTTCTTTAAATTTTTTCTTCTCCCAGTTAAAAAGATCTACTGAATTGAGAATGGCTTCTGTTGATTTTGCCTGGAGACTTGCTCGAGTAGCTTCCCTTTTTAGAATGGCACCTAAGCCATCACAAGCTCCTTTGCCATGAGCTGTTGCATGAAAATACCATTCCGCTTTAATTCCAAAATCTTGTTCATGATGTACAAGATTACTCATTTGAAATCTATTTTTATAGTGCTGTTTAGCCCCATCAGTGAAATAAATAATTTTTCCAACATTCGGAACTACTTTTCTTATTTCGGGTATGAGTAATTCTTGCATCACGTATACAGCAGCAGTATCATGAGTCGTACTATTAGAAAGTAAGATTAAACTTTTGTGCAAAAGTTCCTCTCCATTATTATAATAGAAGACTACAGTATGAAGAGAACATTGGTCATTATTATAATGGAAAGCTTGCGCAGCGTCTTGTGCAACGTAAGCATAGTTCTCTGCGAAATCACATTGAACTATAACTTCGTGTGGCTGCAAGTTATTTTTTAAATCACAAAGGAATTTTGACTGGTTTTTTGAAATAAAATTATGAGGCAGTAATATTTCTAAACGATGAGACAACTCCTGTACAAAATCTGGCATAGAGAGGCACTGCTTTTTTAACGTACATCTATTGGTAGCTTCCCACGTACTATAAATTATTTCTGAAATACCTCTTTGTTCAAATAATTCGATCAAAAAAATTAGAGAATAATTCAGGGTTCGGACAAAGCTTGCACTCTCTTAAAAAGCATTCTTCTTTTGAGTTTTTACAAATCATTAATTGAAAGCAATCTTTGTAATCTTTCAATGGTACGTCCAGATCATTTGTAAGTTTTGCAATATTTGCTGCATCGAACATCATTTTGACATTTTGATGTATAGTACAGACACAAACACTGTGTGTACCATTTGCACCTGCACGTACACAGTTCTTTGGTCTAAGTTCAGCAAAATGTTGTGAAACCAATAGGATTCTCTGGATTCTGTTCCTTAAATTGCTGATGCAGACATTTTATGTCACAAAGTAACAATCGTTTCTGCACCTTTTCTTTTTGCCCTTCATTATATACAGTGACTGTTTCCTTTTTATGCGGCATTATTCTACTATTGATATCATTTTCATAAAATTTGAGAACTTTCTCCTTCGTTTCCTCTGGTAAGCATCTTCCAACTTTTGAGGAAGGCATAGCTAAAACACCTTCTAATTTCCTCAAGTTCTTAGTTTTTTAGCCATTCTTCGAGATGCTCCAAATTCTTGAGAGATTTTACGAGCACTCCAGCACTCAGGAACTGTCGTAAGTATTGTGACGTGAAGTGGATCATTTTCGGCAAGAGAAGCAAATTTTTCCTTCAACCCATTTAACATGTCTTCTAGTTCATTCTCTCTAGTAAAACGCGTCTTTTTGCTCGGAGAAGAATTTTCTTCGATATCTGACTGCTCTGAATCAAAACTAATTTCATTGTTTAATATGTCACTCGAAACATACTTTTTTGTAAAACTTTCTCTACACTTTAAGCAAACTTTTGCATTTTCATTCAAATTAGGAAACTCTTTTAAAATTGATTTTGAAATTTTTCGCAAACTCTTACCAACATGCCCCTTTTCATTGAAAAGATTTACGCACCTATCTGAGCGATTTTTTTCTTTCAAAGTACTCATTTTTTCCTTTTTTCACACAAATAAAATATCACCAATAATTAATCGAAACATAAAGCAAACAGTTTTGAAAAACTGTTCATCTTAGTCCTGAGAAGGACTGATTGAAAGAAATTTTCAAATTCAGTATTATTTGATAAAAAATCTGAATATAAAAAAACGAAAATAATAAACCGATAATAATGAGAAAAGACTTAAATTCAAAACTCAAATTTTAAAATAAAAAGATTGAGGTAAGAAGAACAGTGTGCGCATCAACAATTGAACACACAGAAAAAGAATGTTCACCGAATATTTCTATTTATCACATGGAAGCTCCATCTCTATAGTGGGAAAGAAACAGATTCTTTCATGCTCGACACCTAGCGTATGAAAAAGTAACTAAATCTCTTACTTGAATATAGTGTATGCGCGTGTCAGGGTCTAAACAGAATGATGTCTCGATAAATTTTGTCAATACTCAACACTAAAGTGATTTCTTGATCGTTGGATATGAATTTAAGGTTATATTATCAGAATCATAAGTTTTTTCATAGCCTAGTGAGCGTAAGGTTCAACTAGAATTCTACATATCTAATAAATAACACCGGATTCGTTACCAGCGACCCCAAAAACCCCTTAGTGGCAAATCTCGAGCAATTCCAATTAATTTAAAAAATTTTCGTCCGCCATATTGGATCCGCCATTTAGAAATTTTGAAAAATTATACGATATTTGCTATCAGCGTCCCCAAAAACCCCTAGATAACGAGTTGTAGCCAAATCCAATAAATATTGAAAATTTTGGTCCGCCATATTGCTTCCGCCATTTTGAATTCTTGAAATTTATCATTTTCACTCATGGTATGCAAAATCTATTCCTAAGAGATGAATTTTATATTAATGGAGAGCTGTTTTATTCATTTTATTTATTTTTATTCATATGTTTGTAACCTTTTTCATTGTTTTTCATGCTTTTATAGGTTATATTTTAGCCGCCATATTGGATTTTTCAAAAGGCCAGTCATTTTTCAAAAGTACTTATGTATACGAATAATTTTTGGGTATAAGCAATAATTTTGAATGCTCTCAATTTTGGAGAGAAGGGTGGCCCGGTTGGCGCGAAACGTCCCAGATATTTTTCCTAAGTTATAATTTATTAATGTTATAAACAAATTAAGTTAACAAATAAACTGTTCATTTGTTTATAGTCGAAATGGCATCGATTTTTTTCTAATCGTTTTAAAATTGTGTCAACAATAATTTCTTTTATAGATATTTTTCATAAGTTGTAATTTATTAATGTTATAAACAAATTAAGTTAACAAATAAACTGTTTATTTGTTTATATTCGAAATGACATCGTTTTTTTCTAATCGTTTTAAAATTGTGTAAATAATTATATTTTTTATAGATATAGATATTATTCATAAGTTATAATTTGTTTTTTTTTAACAAATTATTATTATTATTACTATTTATTCATTAATAGATTATTAAAAAATAACATTTTTAAAAAATAAGACAAAAATAACATTTTTTAATAATCTATTAATGAATAAATACTAATAATAATAATAATAATAATAATAATAATAATAATAATAATAATAATAATAATAATAATAATAATAATAATAATAATTTGTTAAAAAAAACAAATTAAAACTTATGAAAAATATCAATATCTATAAAAAATATTATTTTCAACACAATTTTAAAATGCTTAGAAAAAAACGATGCCACTTCGACTATAAACAAATGAACAGTTTATTTGTTAACTTAATTTGTTTATAACATCAATAAATTATTTTAAAATGCTTAGAAAAAAAACGATGCCATTTCGACTATAAACAAATGAACAATTTTTTTTGTTAACTTAATTTGTTTATAACATTAATAAATAATATTTTTTAAACAATATTTATGTACAGTGATTAATAGTGACTTAATCTGAAGCCATTAGAAAAGAAACAAAATTTTTTCTGGTATAAACAAGCGAGCTATTCATTTGTTAATTTAACTTAAATTAAAAGTTGTTTAAAATTATAAAGAAAAATTTTTTATTGTCCAAATAGGGTCAGCCGGGGTAAATCCGAACGCTAATTATTTCGGCTTAATTAAAATTTTTAAAAATAAGTTAGATATGAGAATTTTTACCTCAGATCCTCTTCAAGAGATTCTAAGTATTATCACATTTTTCGTTTGTTAATTAGCAACAGCATAAACAAGGATAACGAGTATTGCAAAAAAGATTGAAAATCAAAGATGACACTCTTTCAGTACTTTGTCTCGTATTTGAAGAAAAAGAAGCTAAAAATTCATTTTATTATTTATAATTGTTTGTTATGAATACTAGAACAAAAACTACACAGGCCGACAAAATTTTGGCGAATCTCAGAACCAAGAACCGGACAATACTTTTCCGTAGGTCTTCGACGTGCTGAATCCGAATCTTGCCTCACAATTGCCCCATCACGTCAGGTTTTCCAGATATTCTAACCTAAAAGTGCCAAAAACACGTTTTTTGGCCATTTTTGAAGTCATGTACAATTCAGAGAAAATTTTTTTTCTAAAAGTTATTTGCTGCATCTAAAAGTACTATTCTTCCCCTTTAAAAAATCCTTTGAAACTTGAAAAAAATCTTTATTTGACACTGAGATATCGTCATTTAAAGTTTTTAAATCCGGTAAATTTGTTAAAATTCGTAAACCGACTAGTATGGCGGCCGAATTTTTAAAAATTCAATGGATTTGCTTTAAATTTATTACTCGGGGGTTTTCGGGGTCGCTGATTACGAATTTGGTTTCAGATTTTCAAAATTCAAAATGGCGGATCCAATATGGCGGACAATTTTTAAAAATTCAATGGATTCGCTTTAAATTTGTTACTCGGGGGTTTTCTGGGTCGCTGATTTCGAATCTGGTTTCAGATTTTCAGAATTCTAAAAAGCGAATTTAATATGTAGACTAAAATGCCGCCATACTAGTCAGTTTACGAATTTTAAACAAATTTACCAGATTTAAAAACTTCAAATGACGATATCTCAGTGTCAAATAAAGATTTTTTCAAGTTTCAAAGGATTTTTTAAAGGGGAAGAATAGTACTTTTAGATGCAGCAAATAACTTTTAGAAAAAAAATTTTCTCTGAATTGTACATGACTTCAAAAATGGCCAAAAAACGTGTTTTTGGCACTTTTAGGTTAGAATATCTCGAAAACCTGACGTGATGGGGCAATTGTGAGGTAAGATTCGGATTCAGCACGTCAAAGACCTACGGAAAAATATTGTCTGGTTCTTGGTTCTGAGATTCGCCAAAATTTTGTCGGCCTGTGCTATTTTTGATTTTTGCCTTCTGTTAAATTTTATTAATAATATCAGACCGTTCGGATTTACCCCGGAAAATTGAAAAACCGGGGTAAATCCGAACGGTATTTTCAATAATTTTTTCTTATATCAGAGCCACACAAAATTGTTTTTATTTGATTACACTATTATTTTAACATTATAAAAGTACATAGAAAAAAGTTTTTCTTTATAAATGTATCCTCGTTAGTAATTAATAAGCAGAAACTTAATCTCTGTTCTCTCGAAGGAGTGTTCGACTTTTTTTGCCAAATGGTTTGTTGAAAAAAGTTTTTCAGGATCTTAATAAAACCTAGTATTCTAGGGTTTTTGGGGTCACTGATTACGAATTTAGAGTTAGTTTGTTAAAATTCAAAATGGCGGATCCAATATGACGGACGAAAATTAAAAAATCCATTGGATTCGCTCGAAAATCGTTACTCGCTGTATTGGATCCGCCATTTTGAATTTTAAAAATCTGACTTCAGATTCGTATTCAGCGACCCCTAAAACCCCCGAGTGGCAAGATTCAAACAAATTTGATCAATTTTAAAAATAAGTTTTAGGAAAGTCTGCCATTTTGAATCCGCCATTTTGAATTTAAAAAATTTGACTTTTATTTTTGTATTTACATTCAATCACTCCAAAATACTTTCTGTACCAAGTTTTGCAAAAATCCGTTATGATTTGATAAAGTTATTGAAAGTTTTAATTGTGTAATGCATTTTAATTTTTAACCTGTTTGATTTTTGTATTTATATATGATGCATTATTACGTAATAGGTTTATTATCGTATTTTTTTTAGTTTTTATACAAGTTTAACAATTGTAATGGCTGATTCTCAAAAAAAGTCGAAAATGGCTTTACCAAATTAATAAATTTTTTTTGACATATTATCGAATTTTTTTTTAACATTCAGTTGTTTATGTATTAATTAATTAAAATATTATAATGGTCCCCAACTTTTTTGAGTTTGAATCAAATATAAAGGTTCCCCCATTTAAAATTCTGTGAGGGAATGACGGTGAGGGAATGACGAAATGAAAGAAAATGACCATTATCTCAGAAAAATAACCTTATTTCTTCACGTACTATGTACTGTGAGATATTGGTACCGGAACCACATAAAAATATACTATGATTATTAAATAAAAAAGTGCTTACTTTTTTAAAACGCAAATGAGGGAATGACGGTAAGAAATGTAATGCTTAGAATAATTACTGATAAATTTGTTTTAACACAACATCCTATCCACAACCATTCGATCTACTGTATGTTGTCAATGACATTGTTGCCAACTTTAAAAAAAATCAAACCAGGGCTTGGTAGGTCTTCAAATTTAGCTGCAATCACACTGTTTCAAAGCGGTGAGGGAATGATGCATTTTTCATGGACAAATTTTGAAGTATGTTTAAAAGTATCTCCATTTGTTGTTTTTCAATTATAAACTCATGTAGTTACAGGCAATGCTATCTTGTATAAGTAAAAAATAAAATAACAAACAATTATTAAGGAATTTTACCTATTGAGTTAATAATTCTCTTCGAATTTAGCATTTGGACACAGTGAGGGAATGATTTTCAGGGTATTTTCTTGGACATATCTTTTTTGTTTATCATATAAAAAAAATTTTTTTTTACTAAATTCTTACATCTAGTACAGTAGTTTAATTTAAAAAAAAAGTTTTTCAAAATTGACGATGCTGATTTACAGAAATCATTATGGACATCAATTTCGATTTTTCTTAAGAATCAGCCTAATACTTTAAATTTATTTTCCCTAAGATTTTTCTGAAATACAATGGCGTTCGTATTTACCCCGGTATTTTAGGAAAGTTGCAAAGTATCGGGGTAAATACGAACGCTAAGTTTCCTGCGATTGTAATTTATCAAAAATTTTTGCTACCCCATAAAATTGTTCTATGGAAGTAAAACAACAACTTCATGCACCAGAATACTGGAAGTATTGTCTTTTAAAAGAAAAAACTTATGTTATTGTTGAAACTTACTAAAAGCGTTTGGATTTACCCCGGCTGACCCTATCGTTTTTTATCTTTCATATGTTAATAGTTATAGGATTTAAGCAATATCGAGAAGAAACAAAGTTTTTTTCTTAATATATGGGAAGAGAAGCTATTTAAGTCATCGTTAATTTGTTATTTGCATTAAAATAATAATAATAAAAATTCGAAATTCTAAAAAGTGCTTCCTTAAGTTCCTTTCAAATTTATTTCTGAGTATTTGAAAAAAAATGTTTGAGATTTCGTCAAAATTTGTGGGCTGTACACTTTTTTGAAAAGTAAATTGCAGATTCAGACCACTGTGAAGCGTGAGATTACTGCTGTATTGGTATGAATTTGTGCGATATGAGTATAAAAGTTCTACCTTTACAGTGGTTCCACATGGAGGCGAAATCGCAGAGACGTTGCGATTGTCGTGCTCCCACCATCCCATCTACTCAATGCTTTCTCCTCATGACGCCACAGGCGGGGAGTGCACTGAGTAGATGGGATGGTGGGAGCACGACAGTAGCAACGACGGTGCGATTTCGCCTCCATGTGGAATCGCTGTTAGAGGCATAGGACGTCATATACTGCGATTGCAAGAGATCCATGCTTTTTCGGTATAGTTTTATGCAATAATTGCAGAAACGTCCTCAAAAACTTAGCGTAGAATGGCCCCATATTACAAACGCTTGATTTTTTTCTCCGTGTGCTTTTTAAAATGGAAGGTGTCTTGCATAGAAATCTACTTAAATTTTTACATGGTTAAAAAATAAAATTTCCTTATTAATTTTTGACAGTTATCAACTGTGAAGAATATATGTCGCTGATAGAATTAATCTTATTGTGTTAAAAACACTTGTATACAAGTAATTTAATGTATAAAGTCTCCATTTCAAATAATGGACAGCCTTATTGACAGTAGTCAACTGGTAATATTACATAATACTAACTAACAAATTAGTTCAGTCGGATAAATGCCTCGCTTGGCGGACGTTGTAAGACCAAGGGTTACTTGGTTCGCGCCCATTTGGCTTGGATTTTACTGGCACGTGAGATAATCTGAGCGGGTGCATAAACAAATAAAAATAAATATTACATTATACTATTTAGGTTTACCTCACAATCAGTGTTCTGAAAATATTTTTATAAGAGTAATTTAATGTAAAAACTGTCAAAAACTCTCAACGTTTTTTTCGGCTTATTATTATATGTTAAAAATTATAAAAATAGTTTTGCAGTGTCATAATTTAATAAATTATTGTCCATTTTAAATATATACCTTGTATTTAATAACATTTTTAATTAGTTAGGGGGCGACAAAAGTAAGTTAAAGTGTCGAAATCGACAGCTTCTCGTGTGTGACATTGACTGTTTTTTTCAGTTTTATACACTGAGAAAACTGGAGTATTGGACTAAACATCTGGAGGGACAAATGGTTCATATTTGAGGGTTAGCTATTGGAAAACAATCTATATATTCAAACACACTATTTACAGATATACGAGCTGTTATTCATAGAGGAAAAATGAGTTTATCGCAGAGGGACAAGTTATCAATCTTGAGAAATCCCTTCCTTATCCTACGCGGAATAAATAAATATGGCAACCTAACCCCTAAATTAAATACATAAAATGTCAGAAAAATAATTTCGCGCGCATCAGATCGTACACATTTTCTGCGCAACTTTAATCCCTCAGATATAATCGGAGAGAATATACAAGGAGATTTCCATTATCAATTCAAAAATAATTTTAGAAGGACTATCACACTCTCTTGATAAGCAAAGGAAACATACACTTTTTGACCCTCTGAATTTGACTCTCCAGTTTTCTCAGTGCATGTGGTATAACTTTTTTAATGAGTCATTATATATTTTGTGACTTATAGTAGAAGTAGTTGAGAGAATAAGAAACCAAAAAATCATTGAGACAATGATGTGCCTTAATAAGATAAAAATGGGGTATCTGCAAACTTGCGAGATAACTTTTCTTAAATTTCGTCAACTTAGTAATTAACTTGAGATAACTTTTTTAACGAAGATTTTTAACTAACCATATAATAGGATTACATTGTCTATACAATGAGAAGTAATTTAAACCCTAACAGGAATATGTGTCACTTATATATACATATAAGAAATGCGATGACTTCAAACTATAAATTTCAAAAAGAAACTCATAATAAAAACCTACATTTTTGAAGAGCACATGTTGAATTTGATTTCAAAACACTTTTAACTCATTGTAATCTCTTCACACGCATTATGAAAGTATACAAAAAAATGGTTAACTTTTACACTATTCATAAAAAATATATATTTAAGAAAGAATATGAGCTGATTCTACCATACACACTGTTTCTTGAAGAAATAAGCATTAAACTCAGAAACTTGCCTAACATTTTTTATTTTTAGTTTTCTGGGGTCTAACCTTACTAATCTGAAGTTAGTTAAAAAAATTGTATATGGGAAATCCAAAATATCGGACGAAATTTTTTAAAAATTATCAGATTTTAATGTCTTTTGACATTTAAGGGTTTTCTCGCTTGCTGATTACGAATTTGAAATAATTTTAAAATAATTTTAATTAGAAAATCCAGTATAGTGGATTATAAGACATTTTTAAACCAGTTTAAAAAGTGGTTCAACCTAAACAAGTCATAATCAGTGAAGAATCGATTAATGATATTAACAATGCATTACTGGCAGCAGAAAATTATCACCAAAAATTAAAATTATTGACGACTCTTCCAAAAGAATTAAGTATTCATCAAATACGGTGTCATTTTAATACCTCTCGTCGAATGGCATCACGCGCAAGAAAACTAAGACAAACAGGAGGATATGGTTCTCGTCCTAACAAAAAAAGCTCGTCCCATAAATCCGGAAATTGTACAAAAAGTCGAAAATTTTTATTTATCAGAGGAAAACAGTAGAATAATGCCAGGGATAAAGGAATGCATTTCTATTAAATTCGATGAAGGTCAAAAAAATGTTCAGAAACAACTTTTGCTTCACAATATCAAAGATTTGCATTAAAGTGTTCTGAAAAATTTTCCAAACGATAAAATAAGCCTATCAAAATTTACGAAATTGCGACCCAAAGAATACATCCTGGCTGATAAAAAGGGTTGTCACAACTTATGTGTGTGCAAAACACATCAAAATATGAAATTAAAATTTGAAGGTTTAAAATACCCATTGAAGAAGGAGCAATATAATTTTACGCTATCTTCCAAGGATGCATTAACAGATATGACATGTAAAGATCCCTGTTCGTCATGTTACTTATTAACATGCTCGAAATGTCCTGGTTTTGCAGGTTTTTCTGAAAAACTACGTAACTTGTTGTGTGATTACTCAGTAACGGAAATAAAGTACAATGAATGGGTTAGTACAGACAGCTAAGTTTAATTTTAATATCAAAATTATTTTTTTTGTAAAGTTTGACTGTACAATAATTACAATTTAATTTAACAAAAAATTTCTATTTGTTGAGTTTAATTTTTCTAAGATTACTTTTGCATGTTAAGTTTGATTTTATAAAAATTGCATATGTTCACTAAGATATACCAAAATTACTTTGTCACATAAAATTTGATTTTATACAAAAAATTATTTTTTTTAATATTATTATTTTAATATTATTATTTTAATATTTTTTTTATTAATTTAAAAATTATTATTTTTTAAGTTGTAATTTTACGAAAATTACTTTTGCATGTTAAACTGGATTTCGCTTGTTTGTTTAATTTGACTTTACAAAAATTATTTTTGATTGCTAAAGCTTAATTTTACTTATATTGTTTTGTTTGTTAAGTTTAATTTTATTGAAATTATTGTTATTTGTTAAATATGTTTTACTTTTCAAATGTCAAATACTAGTTTTTAAATAATATTATATTTTTTTATGCAGATGTGAATTGCAGTCTCATCAGGTTTGTATAGATGAATTTTTAGAAAAATTGAGCGAAGAATTACCAGCGTTGCTAAAACATGATTTCATAACAAAATCACAAGCTTCTTATTTCTCAAATTTAAAACAAAATTTGTGTGATGGAGAATTTTTAGTCTCTTTAGACTTTTCAGAAAATTACAGTTTTTCTGTTCAAGACGCCATTCAAGCTTTCCACTGGTCAAATACTCAAGCCACATTACATCCTTATGTAATATATAAATAATAATTAGAATGGTAAGTTTCGAAATGATAATTTTGTTATAATTTCCGAAAACGAAAAGCACAATACAGCGTCAGTTTATCTCTTTAATAAAAAAATTAATATTTTATTTTAAAAAATGCACGGTGAAGAAAAAGTTAAAAAAATTATTTATTTCTCGGATGGGCCAGCTTTTCAATATAAAAATAAGAGCAATTTTATAAACTTGGTTCACCATAAAAAAGGTTTTAACATTGACGCTGAATGCCACTTTTTTGCCACCTCGCATGGCAAAGGTGCATGCGATGGGATTGGCGGGACTGTCAAAAGAAATGCTTACAAGTCCAGTTTGCAAAGGCCCTTCGAGAATCAAATAATGACAGTCAGAAATTTATATGACTGGGAAAAGGAATTTTTTACAAAAATTAAATTTGACTACTGTACAAAAGCTGAGCACACAATAGTAGAAAATTTTCTAAAAAAAACGCTTTGCTAATGCGGTGACAGTAAATAAAACCCGTCAATTCCATTGTTTTTTAGTTAATAATGAAAAAACTTTAAAAATGCAAACTATTTTCGAACGACAATAGCTTCGAAGAACACAAAATTGTAAAATAGATTTTTAAAAAATCTATTACTTGTGAAGAAATACAATCATCATTTACATAAGACTTGCATTTATTAATTATTTACTTCCTTCTGTATCAAATAAATAAATAAAATCAATTTTTTCTTTTTAAACTACAAAAAATCGTTACATGTTTTAAAACTTAAACATACAAAACAACATCTATCTCCATGGAATTTATACAATAACGTTGTGGGCAGCGGGAGACGTTTAGCGCGCCAGCGCTGTAGACGTGCAGTGCGATAAAAAAAAAGCTATAACTTTTTTGCTAATTGCAATCCACTAAATTTGAAAACGGTTATAAAATCGTTAAAACATTTCCTCTTAAACTACTTCTATGCAAACTTCCTGCGACAATGCGAACCTTGGTTTTTTTGCGAATAAACAATTAATTTTGCAATAACAATAAAAAAATTTTAATAATTTTTTTTTATTTTTTTTTTAAATTTTATTTTTCCAAAAATGCAAGTTTCATTAAAATCCATTAATTCTATCACGAGATATAAATTATTTAATTAAGCACTGTAAAAAACTTTAATTGTTTATATGTAACTTAGAGAAATTTTAATTTTTTAAAAATTCTTTTGAACTGTTCGTAAAACTCATAATATTATTATTACGCTAGTCCACTTCAGGAATTTTGACTCAATAGTTAAGTTTGACTAATTGAATCGGTCAAAAAAATCTACTGAATCATTAATTATTTTAAACGGACAATCAGGTATTTTTAACTAATTGTCAGTAGAAATGTAGTAACATTTCTAAAATGTAAAATAACTATTTAAATTAGTAATTGACTTTTTACTTATAAATCAGTTATTTTTAACTGGATCATATTTTGAGAGTACATATGTTTAACTATTTAACTTTTTCATAAAATAAAATTGTAGTTTAAATCAGAATATATATTGTCAAAACACTTAAAATTTTAAAGCTTTTAAAAGGTCTCATGATCATTCCTCCAAAAGAGAAAAGTCAAAATGCTATATTAAAAAAGTGTACATAGTAACCCCTTGTGAAACTGTTTTTATATTATTCTAATAATTTGACTCTATACAATAAACTAGTTCTTTTAAAAAAAATTGTTAAAAAGACTTTGTTAGCAATTAAATAAAATATCTGTTTTTTCAAATGCGCTTGAGATGGAATCCTACGTAAATGTTAAAACGTAAATGTTAAAATTTCCGTATTTAGCATGAAAAAATGAATATTTTCCTAATGTTTGGTAAAATTTCAAAGAAAATTATTTTTTCCGGATAATCTACTTAAAAGAAAAAATTGATCCAATTTAAAAAAATTTGCTTGTATTTTGCATTTTCAAATACAAAATAATGAAAAAAAACCATTTCAAATCAAAATGCAAAATGGTTTTCGGCAAATGCATTTAAAATGTAAAATGAAAATATGCATTTTGCATTTTCTATTTAGCATTTGAAATAGATTTATTGGAAATAGTTAACATCTCTGCCACCCAAGTACTATTTTCGGATAACAGTACGGAATATGTAAATCAAACGTTCGAAGGGTTTAACTGAAGCGTACGGAATCAAACACGCGTTTACTCCAGTATACCACTTGCAATCCGATACGGTAGAACGGGTAAACCGAGTAATTAAGACAATGATTTTAGCGTATGTTTCTAAGAATCACACCAAATGGGACGTTTGCCTAAAAGACCTCAGATTTGCATATAATACAGCAGTACACGGTAGTACTGGTGTAAGCCCGGCATTCCTAAATTACTGGAAGAGAACCTAGGCCGTACAATAATTTACGGTACAGAACGAAAGAACCGACAGAATTCGAAGCGACAAACGAAGACGAATGGTTAAAGCAAATAGAGAAACTAAGAGAGTTACAAGATCTCGTCTCGCAATAAATGGACAGTGCTTATGATAGACAGAAAGTTCACTATGACAAAAGACGTCGAAACGTAGTATTCCAAGTAGGAGATAAAGTCATGTGCAAGAAGCAAGTAACTTCATCCGCTATCAAGAAAATCACCGGAGCGTTCGGTGGTAAATACCAGGGACCGTTTACAGTGATACGAATTTTAGGACCTTCCATATACGAAATCGCGACAAATGAAGGTAGATCACTTGTTAGATTCCCTATAAAACTCTTTGTCCCCTACAGAGAACCTAGGGAGGGGGGAGAAAGAGATTGTCCATGGAAGGAATCTCTTGAAACTAGAACTCGTGCATGTAAATAAGTATCATAGAATAAGCACATTAGTCAAAAATTGCGATAGTAAGATAAGTAAAGATTAATACAAAGACAGGAGATTTTAGTAAAACATTAAACGGGTGGTGGAACCATAGGACATCGAATCTTGTCTAAAGGTAGGTAGAAAGACGTTACCTTGCACGTAATAATGTAATATTAATAGTATCCAAATTTTCAAAGCATCACGTACCCTGACAGATCGATAAAGGTTCAAGGGTTTCTTAATTAAAATAAATGATCTAGATAACGAGATGAGATATGTTTTGGTCATAAACCCGATATATTTCAAAACTATGTTTCGGCTAGGCCAAGGGGAGTTGTAACGTTGATTTTAAATAATCACGTTATAAAGACTAAATTAAGTTATAGAACTTATATAATCAAAATAATGCAGAAATGTTGAGTTGTATAAAAACAAAATTGTTTATTACAAGACAATTCCACACGTTTTAGTTGATTATAAACCAACAATTTATTTATTGCTATTTAATCATCAACCGACCGAAAATGTGTCAGCAATTTATGTTAAACGGCACAAATCTACTGTCGACCGGCAATCACCTGTCATAAACGTTAGGACTGTTGTCATGCTGCTGGGGCGAACCCATAGTGTTTACCTAATTTCGACAGTTCGTGCCTGGCTGCCGATTGAAATATACGGTTTCACCGCGGTTGATCGTTCCAATTAAAAAGGAAAATAAAAATGGATTTCTGTGGGAAATAATAAGGAGATAATAATATAATTTATATAATATAAATTTTATAATTTATATAATCCTAAATAATTCCGACCGGATTAAACGTTAGTATCCAGAGCATCTCTTCCTCGTTGTCTTGGAAATGTCACCGGTGTACGGTGTGACCTTTAAATAACGTCGAGACGATAGACCGCATGATGTCAAGCCGATAGGACGCCGCCAGTATCGGTCGACAGACGCAAATCACCAGCGTGTGGAAGTTCTCATTTTCTCAAGGATTATTTAGAGCCCGTTTCACAAACTTTTGAATAAAAGTTAATCACTAATTAAAGACAGTTTAAAGGCTTTTGACTGGTTAATTGAGGATTTAATTATTAAATAACTTTTAATCGCTGTTGGTGAAATCGACCCTTAATGTGTTTAAAGTAAAAGTGGTTTATCATTGATTGATTAATTCTTGGGATTCAAGTTTATTAATTGAATGTTAATTCACTGTGCTTGCCTCTCTCCTCTGTGTGCGATACTCACGCCCTATTATTTCAATATATAAATCTTAACTTTGTGTAAATAAAATATTGAGCTCGGTAAAATGCTAGTCCAGGAAAGTTCTTTGTTATGTTTCAGCATCGTGACTCTGGTAGTTTACCTACTTGGCGCCGGGGAAGTTCCCTAATACGGTTCATCGATGACCCGTTTATTATAAGTTCGAAATATTGAATTTATAATTCGGCAATTGAAATCCGTAAATTGCCATTTTTGTAAAGATTCGCGGGTTGGATCCGCTAGAGAGAGAGTAAACATCGTTAAACTATATACAGAACCCTCCCTATATGTTACCCCTGTTTGTTAAAATAGTATATTAAGCAACAAGGTACGTAGAGGCAGCCAACTATTTACGGTGATGGGCGCCGTAGGCGCCCCGAGACCGAAACGAGTGGCACAAAAATCATCGTAAATAAATTGGCAGCCTTTAAGTCCCGTATTACTTACGATATTTTTTATTCCAAAGGCACAAAAGTGGCGATTTCAGATAGCAGACGACAGGGAGTAAAAGTCATTTACTTGTTCGATTTGTATGAAAATGGCGGCCTTTTTTCTCATGAGCACAAATAACGCATGGGACTAGCTGTTTTTTTTGCCCATGGGAAAAAAAGGTGGCCATTTTCATTCAAGTGGACAAATGAATGGCTTTTAGTTCCTGTCGGCTGCTATCTAAAAGCGCCTATTTTGTGCCTGAGGTATGAAAAAGAACTTATTGAAATTACATTTCTTAAAATGAAGTCATCTCTTTGCAGACATGCGTAGATGGACTCATTTCCAAATTCCATCTGTCTGTTCACAGGTCCGTTCTGTAACAAAGCAATGATATACAAGGGTGAAGATAAATACCTTACTGTATTTTGACCAAAAAGTAGAGCTCTAACTTAAATTACAAGACCTTGTCTCACTATAAATGGACATTTCTTTTAACAGACAAAAAGTTTACTACGATAAAAGTCGACGAAACATAGTTTGGGAGTAAAAATCAAGGACCATTCACAGTAGTTACAAATTTAGGACTTTCTATCTACGAAATAGCGACAGAAGAAGGTAGATCATTAGGTCGGTACACCCTAATGCTTTAATGCCTTCCTTCTGGTTTTGACGGCGTTTTAAAAAGTCGTAGCATGTCTATCAAAATTTTGTTAGTTAGTGACATATAAATTCGTTTATAAGTCATGAACTAACAACATTTTGATAGAAATGTCACGACTTTTTAAAACACCGTCAAAACCGGAAAGAAGGCATTAAAGCATCTGGGTGTACCCTGTTAAACTTTTGATCTTCTATATGGAACCTAGAGAGAGAGAGAGTATTAGGAGATAGATAGACAAGAAACCACCTAAAAGTACACATTGAATTAATATATGTTACGCATGCACAGTAATGTTCTGTCAGTGTTACACATGCGCAGTAGTGTTCTATCTATTTCATATGGTCATATAGTTACACATTTTAAACCCTCCAATGTTAGCCGTTGTATTACATTATATTAATAGTATAAAAAGTTAATTTATTAATAATATTACAATGTTGCCCAACTCCCACGACGTGGACGTCTTGGATGGGTGTATGGTTTTTTTAATTTTTTGTTATATATAATTAAGTAATCTATATTTGTAGAATAATGATAGAAGGCCAAAATACGGTTGTTTAAATGTTATTTATTAAAATCCCAACTAGTTTTGAACTCATCAGGGGATGAATAATTTTATAAATGAGGTATTTCACGTCAGAAGTATCACGATTTGCAAAGGTTATGCCGATTTTCGCGAAACTTCGTGGGATTATAGTTCTATATAAGAGACTTCTTTCCCCCAAATTTGAAAAAAAAAATTCAAAATTGTTGAAGATACGCCATTTTGAATTTTAATAATAATTTTATAAAATTTTGAATATCTCGGAATATTGTGTATGGATTTTTATGAAATTTTCACAGTTTTCAAATAAAAATACGTACTTTAAAATAAAAATAAAATTAAACAAAAAAATTAATTTAAAAGAAAAAAAAATTGAAAAAAAATATTTTAAACAATTTTTTGTTTATTTACTCCTCTCTGAGAAAATTGTTATTAACATATTTGAATTCCTTGTGAATTCACCTTTAATTTCGTTAAAAAAAATTGATGGAGACTCAATTAGGTCCGGACATATTCGAGTTTTTGTAAAAAAAAGCGATGCCGCGCCATATTAAAAAAATTTTTAAAAAAAATTATTTTATATTAATTAACTAATTAATATTTTGGTTGTGAGTGACATATGTTTTATGCTCTTTTACTCTAGTTTTCAGATGTCTTAAGGTTTCACCGATATAACAACTATTTAACTATTAACTATTATTATTATTATTATTATTATTATTATTATTATTATTATTATTATTTATTATTTATTGTTAAGCAAAAGAACAGCTTCTAGCCCAGCCGAACAACTAACGGGCAAAAAGAAGAAAGAAAATATCAGAGAAAACGAGAACAAATGGACCGAAGTTGCAAGAAGAAAAAAGGAACTAAAACCAAGGCAGGATAACACAAACCAAAACAGAAGAAATACAGATAACCCAGATAATAGGAGAACAAAACCGCGGAACGAGAAACAAAAATCTAAAGGAGAAGCACTCATGATCAAGCTAAACCAGGGTCTCTCTTTCGCAGAAGTGCTTAAAGATGTTCAAGAAAAAGTCAACCTAGCAGAACATGAAGTTGAAATAAACTCCATTAAACAGACAAGAAACGGAAACGTTCTTTTGGAAATGGGAGACGCTTCAAAAGGTAGAAAAATATTCGTAGAGACTCTTAGTAAGGTGTTAGAGGATAAAGGGAGCGTGCGCTGCCTAGAGCCCATGATGACTCTCGAAATAAGAGACATAGACCTTTTTACAACAGAAGAGGACGTCAGAGCAGCGGTCAAAAAAGAAATGCGAGAAGAAACGAGCGACCTAAAAGTATGGCTGTCGAAGGAAAATACTAGACAACAAAAAATCGCCATTGTAGAAGTACCAGAGAAAGAAGGTAAAAACTTGCTCCAAACAGCTCGACTCAAAATAGGATGGGTGAACTGTAGGGTGAGACTCAAAATAACAGCGACAAGGTGTTATAGGTGCTTCGGATACGGACACCACCAAGCAGACTGTAAAGGCAAAAACCGGAAAGAAGATGGAGTTTGCATCAAGTGCGGAGAGAAGGGACACCACATGAAATAAATGCGAGAATGACCCTAAGTGCTGCCTGTGTGAGGAAATCAACGTAGACCCAGAAGAATTAAACCATATACCAGGAACAAACAAGTGTCGTGTTTATAGACAGGCTCTTGAGTTTGCCAGGGACAAAAAGAGAAGGTAAAATCGTCCAGGGAAACCTAAATCGAAGTAGACTCGCGAATGACCTCTTGAGTCAATTAATTGTCGATATGCAAGCGGACATTGTACTCATCAGCGAGCAATACCAGGACAGAAATCTACCAGGTTGGTATGCAGATGAATTAGGTACTGCAGCGATATGGATCCCTGATGTAAACCGAACATTAGTCGAAAACTGTGGCTCTGGACGTGGCTACGTGTGGGTAACTCATGATAAAGTCACCTTTTTCAGCTGCTACTTCACTCCTAACGAACCAATAAAAAAGTTCGAAAAGAAGCTCAATCTATTGGAAGATACCATAAGAGAGATGGAAGATAACATCGTAGTCGGAGGAGACTTCAATGCTAGAGCCGTCGAATGGGGCATGACTGAAACAAACTCCAGAGGAAAGAAGATCATGAACATGATATCAAGACTCGGATTGATAATAGGAAATGAGGGACGTACTCCAACGTTCCGGAGAGCCGGTCACAAGGGAACTATCCCAGACATAACTTTCGTGTCTGAAAGAATCTTTCCAATTTTTTCGAAATGGAAGGTCATAGAGGATTTTACTGGTAGCGACCACCAATATATTTCCTTTGATATAGGGAGAAAAAGTCCAAAAGAAAAGGTCGAAAAACAGTACAGGTGGAATCTTGCCAAGCTAAATAAGGATCGTTTCAAGGCAGAAATCGAAAGAAGAAAGGATATAGTACTAGGTACATCGGGGAATAGCGAAGAAATCGTGAATACTACAATGAAACTAATTCGCGAAGCATGTGACTCTTCAATGCCTCGCAAATATAACTATAAGGGGAACAAGAAATCAGCATACTGGTGGACAGATGAAATCTCAAGATTAAGAAGAGAATGTCTCGTCAAGAGGCGTAGCTATACCAGAAAAAACAAGAAAGATAATGAGAGTTTAGACAAGAAGCGAGAAGACTACAAGCAGGCTAAGAAAACCCTACGGAAAGCCATAAACCGGAGTAAATGGGAAAACTGGAAACGCCTAAGGAAAGATGTTGACGACGATCCGTGGGGACTAGGATATAAGATTGTGCTCAAGAAAATAGGAGCGAAAAAATCTTGTCCGCCCAAGAACGCCCAACAAATGGAAGAAATTGTCGGCACTCTCTTCCCTACTCATCCTGTACGAGGAAAGCTGTCATCGGACAATAATGAAGCAGAAACACCACTCTTCACGAATGCTGAACTAAGAAAAGCAGTGTTAGGCATGAAAAACAACAAGGCACCCGGCCCAGATGGTATCCCTGCGGAAATCTTGAAACTAGTCGAAGAAACATGTCCAAATCTCCTATTGCGAATGTATAATAAATCGCTGGAAGAGGGAGTCTTTCATAAAAAATGGAAAGAACAGAGGATAGTGTTACTAAGTAAAGGAAAAGGAGATCCGAGCTCCCCATCCGCTTATAGACCACTCTGCATGATAAACTCAGCTGGAAAATTACTAGAAGCCCTAATAAAACCCAGATTGACAACAGCAGTGAAAAAATGCCGGAGACCTTTCAGCGAAGCAATATGGCTTTAGGAAAGGAAGATCGACCATCAACGCCATACAGGAGATTGTGACAACAGTAGAGAGAGCCCAGGAAGGAAATCACTTTTCCAGGAAAGTAGTGCTTCTGGTGACCCTAGATGTCAAAAACGCCTTTAATTCTGTCAGATGGACAGACATGATGGATGCGCTGAAAGTAAAGTTCAAAGTTCCTCAGTATCTACTAAGAATGTTTGAGAGTTACTTGAGCGAAAGAACGTTGATATACGAAACTATGGAAGGAACACGACGCAAGATGATCACCGCCGGTGCTGCACAAGGTTCGATTCTTGGGCCTGACCTTTGGAACGTGAGCTACGACGATATCCTAAGACTCCAAGTACCCGAGGGCTCGTTCCTCATTGGATTTGCAGATGACATCGCAGCCATCATAGAGACAAGAACTGTGGAACAGGCGATAAGCATACTAAACGTGCTGATGGGGAACGTTAGTCTTTGGATGGAGAACCGTGGTCTTAGTCTTGCTATGGAAAAAACGGAAATCCTTATCCTGACGAGAAAACGAATACCTGTGGAAATACCAGTAACAGTCGAAGAAACAACAGTTTGCAGCCGGAAGGAAGTAAAGTACCTAGGCATCAGATTGGATAATAAAATGACTTTCTGGAAACAGATCAAGTTCGCAGCAGATAAGGCAGCCAAAATCACCACGGCTTTGAGCAGACTTATGTGCAACATTGAGGGACCGACCCAAGGGAAACGCAAGCTACTGATGTCAGTGACACACTCGGTGCAGCTGTATTGTGCCGAGATCTGGGCACCAGCCCTGAAAAAGAAGAAGTATAAAAAATGTATGGCACAAGTACAAAGACAGGGAGCTCTAAGAGTGGCCAGCTCATATCGGACGGTATCAGAACCCGCAATTATGGTCATCGCAGGTATCATACCAATCGACCTACTCGCCTTCGAGAGAAGAGAAGTATATCTAGATCAGGAGGCCGTAAACAGGGAAGCAGCAAAGAAGAAAGCCAGAGAAAACACTATGAGGAAATGGCAAGAGCGATGGACAAACGAGAACAGAGGAAGATGGACCTTCGAACTCATTCCAAGCATCAAAGAATGGTATGAAAGAAAAATCAGGGAGACCGACTACTACATGACGCAATTCTTGAGTGGACATGGTTACTATCGGGCCTTCCTTTATAAAATGAAGAAAGTAAAAAGCCCACTGTGCCTATATTGCAGCTCACTGAAAGATGATGTAAGGCATACATTCTTTGTCTGCAACAAATGGGAAGATAAGAGGAGAAAATTAAGAACGATCATTGGAGACTTCTCAATATCCAATGTATTAAAAAAGATGACCGAAACACAAGACAACTGGGACGCAGTCGAAATTTTCGTTAGAAGTATACTTCAAGAAAAGAAGAAGGACCTAGACGCAGAAACATAAATCAGAAGACTTGTATAAAGTAGAATTTTTTTTTTGTCATGGCCATTATTCTGAAGTTATGTGATAAACGTTGCCAGAATAGTTGCCTAAAGAGGAAGAAGGAGACGTTTTTTTATTTTTTTTTACAGAATTGTATTTGTATTTGTGTGTAAATGTACATGTATATCTTCCGCATATTGTAACAAACCTTTTGTAAAAAACTTTTTTGCTCGTTACCTTCAATAAAAAAAAAAAAAAAAAAAAAAAAAAAAATTATTATTATTATTATTATTATTATTATTATTATTATTATTATTATTATTCCGTGCCCGGTTGGAATTTCGGTTTCAACCGGGCGCATGTTCTATGCGTGGGGTTGCTGGTCCTCTATCGGACGCGTGCCAGGTCGCGGATAGGTAAAGCTTCCTATTTCTTTTAAGGAATAGGTGGTATCGAGGAAATCAAATACTCGACGCGGACCAAAACCAGCAAAACCAACAGCAAGTATGAGCGATTGTAAAAACAAGGAAGAGTACCTGCGGAGTAATGCTTCGGCTGAATCTCTCACTGGTTCCGATCATCAAGCGCCTAGCGTGAGGATGATGGCCAGTGGCCCAAGGATGCAGGAGGGCAACAACGCGTTGGAAGTACCACAGATCATCGTGGACAAGGTGGAGAGACGAGGGAGTACGAGCAGCGTCACAAGTCAAGCCAGCTGCATTTCTGTTTTCAGTAATGCTTCTGCGATTGACATTGCTTGCTGCAACAAGGACCGAGATGAATGCATAAAGCTGCGGGAGGAAGAGCCGGCATGCATTCTAGCAATGGAAGAAGAAGTTAGCAAGATGATAAAGTCCTGCGAAGTCCAAAGGAATGTCAATATGACAATCAAGGATGGACTTAAAAGCATAACATCGCTCATACAGGAGATCAAAGTGAAGCACGCAGCAGCTACAAAAAAGGACGAGCGTTTCTACCAGGGATTGACCTGGTCGGAAGAAGCTAGACAAGATCGCAGAGTTAGAAGAGATCGTTGTAACGCGATCGTGTTGAGGAACGTCGTCTTAGATGCCCAGAAACGGAAGAGAAGTGATCCTGAGCCTGCGAAGGATCCGAAAAGGAAAAAGGAGGAGAGACCTAAAACGACTAGAGGCAAGGGGATCAAAACGGTTCCAAAGCCAGATCAGGTCAAGAAGGGAAGAGCCACAGTGATCGTTAAAGTGGCCGAAGGAAAAACTTTCGCCGAAGTACTGGCGAAAGTTCGAAAGGAGGCTGACCTGGAGGCCAGCAAGACAAGGGTTGTGGGAGCTTTACCCACTAATAAGGGAGACCTTCTTATTAAGATTGGAGGGTCTTCAAACAAGAAGTTGTTCGCCGAAGAGGTGACTAAGGTTATCGGCGATCTTGGAAAAGTACAGATGGCGGACCGGCAGACTGTGCTGGAGATCCGCGACATGGACACCCTCACCGTACAGCAGGATGTCAAGGAGGCCCTAGACAAAGTGTCTACGGTACCAGCAGGAAGCAGGAAGGTGACGGTCCTCGGACCAAATAAGCGAGGCATGAAGCTCGCTGTCGTGGTCACCACCCAGGAGGACGCTGCCAGATTGGAGAAGATGGGGCACATTAAAATCGGTTTTGTGTCCTGCAGAATTAACAGGAGAATGATGGTCACAAGGTGTCATAAGTGCCTTGACTATGGCCATATAGGCAGAGATTGCCAAGGACTAGATAGGTCAGCTGCGTGCTTCAAGTGCGGAGAAGCTGGCCATAAAGCAGCAGAGTGTAAGAAGAGCTCATGCTGCTTCTTATGCCAGGAGAAGTTCGGCGAGAAGGAGGACATCCAACACGTCGCCGGATCAGGTCGGTGCAAGGTCTTCAGGACTGCCTTAGAGGAGGCTAAGAAGACCCTGTCAAGAACAAGGAGAAAATAATGGCCAGAAGAAGAGCGGCACGGAAGAGTCGCGCCAGCGACTAAATGGGACCATCCATCTATGAAGTCTGAAGCCGGAAGGTAGTTCCGTAGGTGGTCAGAAGGTCCGGAAACCCAGGGGAATCAGAAGAGGTTTTAGTCGGTAGGGTGACTGCCGTAAAAAGCAGGTATGTGAGGTTATTATTATTATTATTATTATTATTATTATTATTATTATTATTATTATTAACTATTTAACTATTGTTAAAAAAACATTGTTACTTAATGGATACCCAATCGATCTGTTAAATAAAAAGATTTCATAGAGGTATAATGATCTTACCAATAACTTACATAGAAAAATAAAAAGCAACATTTTTCCAATTGAAAAAATTATAAGTATACCATATATTCAAAATTTCGATGATATCACAGGCACACAAAAAAAAAAAAGTGTCGTGGCCGAGACACTACAGTAGTATATTCCCATGTATTTTTGGCCGCTGAATCCGAATCTGAAGTCCGAATGCTCAAATTGGTTCTTTTTTTTTAGTTATACTCAAAAAACGACTCAAAACACGAATTTGAACCAAAAAAATTAAAAAAATTTTTTGTGACATGACAATAGCATATTTCCATGTATTTTTTCCCGCTAAATCCGGATTCGAAGTCAGAATTGACAGATGTGCTCAAAATTATGAGCTAAACTCAAAAAACGACTCAAAAAACCGAATTAAAATGACGAAAATGAAAAATTTTTTCTGTGACACTGCAAAAGTATATTCCTATGTATTTTTTCACGCTGAATCGGAATTCGAAGTCAAAATAGACAGATTTGCTCAAAATTATGAGCTAAACTCAAAAAACGACTCAAAAAAACCGAATTAAGATGAAAAAATTTTTTATGACACTACACTACTATATTCCCATGTACTTTTTCCCGCTGAATCCGAATTCGCAGTCAGAATTGACAGATTTGCTCAAAATTTTGAGATAAGCTCAAAGAACTGATAAAAAAAGCGATTTAAAATAAAGAAATGGAAATTTTTTGCTATGACACTACATTACAGTATTTCCATATCGGATCTCGCATTTAAAGTCAGAATTGACAGATTTCTGACTGATTTGCTCAAAATTTTGAGATATACTCAAAAAACTGATAAAAATGTAATTTAATATGAATAAAGGAAATTTTTTGCTATGACACTACACTAGTGTATTCCCATGTATTTTTTCACTGTGATTCCAAAGTCAGAATTTTCAAAGTGGCTCAAAATTTTGGATTTCATTAAAAGTGCTCAAAAACATGCATGCTTGTACCTGTAACCAGGGTTTTGAGTTCTGAAAAATTTTATGTCATTCTGATAATTCTAACTTCGAATTTGTATTCAGCGTATATAAAATTCATGGGAATACACTACCGAATACCAAAAAAATGAACTCTTTTGCATTAAATTAAATTTTGAGCATTTTTGGATTTAACTTAAAATTTTGAGCCAATTTAATAATTTTAACTTTGAATTTAGAAGCAGATGTAAAAACATGAGAATATACTAATGTAGTGTACTAGCAAGAAAAGTAGAGTTTCTTGACTTTCATTTTTGTAACTTAACAGATTTTCTTGTGTGTCTCAAAATTTTGAGCCATTAGAATAATTCTGACTTCAAATGCGAGATCCGAGTGTAAAAATATATGGAAATACTGTAATGTAGTGTCATAGCAAAAAATTTCCATTTCTTTATTTTAAATCGCTCTTTTTATCAGTTCTTTGAGCTTATCTCAAAATTTTGAGCAAATCTGTCAATTCTGACTGCGAATTCGGATTCAGCGGGAAAAAGTACATGGGAATATAGTAGTGTAGTGTCATAAAAAATTTTTTCATCTTAATTTGGATTTTTGAGTCTTTTTTGAGTGGTTTTTTGAGTTTATCTCAAAATTTTGAGCAAATCTGTCAATTTTGACTTCGAATTCGGATTCAGCATGAAAAAATACATAGGAATATACTTTTGCAGTGTCACAGAAAAAATTTTTCATTTTCGTCATTTTAATTCGGGTTTTTGAGTCGTTTTTTGAGTTTAGCTCAAAATTTTGAGCACATCTGTCCATTCTGACTTCGAATCCGGATTCAGCGGGAAAAAATACATGGAAATATGCTATTGTCATGTCACAAAAAAATTTTTAATTTTTTTTGGTTCAAATTCGTGTTTTGAGTCGTTTTTTGAGTATAACTCAAAAAAAAGAACCAATTTGAGCATTCGGACTTCAGATTCGGATTCAGCGGCCAAAAATACATGGGAATATACTACTGTAGTGTCTCGGCCACGACACTTTTTTTTTTTTGTGTGCCTGTGTATTCTTTTTAATATTTTTAAAAAACATAATTTTAATTTAGTTTTCACTAACTCTAATAATTTAAAAATTGTATTTTTCCAAAATTTAAAGATCCAATAGAGAAATTTCAGAGAGTTGCAGTTGGATGTGTATATAGAATTCAATGCAAGGATTGTAATAGTTGTTATATCGGTGAAGTCTTAAGACATCTTAAAACTAGAATAAAAGAGCATAAATGAAGTTTTTTGAAATATTATAGACCTTTATATATAAGTTGGTGGTTTTTGTATGTTGACCAAAGGCCACAACATACAAAAACCACCAACTTATAAAAGAGCATAAATTTTTAAATAATAAAATTTATTAGAAAATCGCTCTCCTTGCGTTTGTTTTTTGTCGGTGGAACGGTTTGAAATGAAATGCCTCATATATATCTTAAGTTTTTAAAATAATATCAAATTCGTCGAAAAAATTCAATTATTTATAGAAAGTGTAAAAAAACTCTTCTCAAGAATTCAATTATTTCCATAAATAGCAAAATTCTTCAGATTTACTACATTATTTTAAATAATATTTTTTAAAAATATTCTTCACAAGAATTCAATTATTTTTATAAATTTCCATAAAATTAAAAAAAAACAATTGAATGACTTTCAAAAGTAATGAAATTCTTCACAGACATTCAATTATTTTTAAAAAATCTAAAAAACACTCAGCATTTTAATAATCTTTATAAATGAATAGGAAAATTCTTCGACAAAATTAAATAACTTTCAGTAATTTTAATTAATAATAAATAATGTGTAATAATAAAAATATATGTAAATATAAAAAAATAAGATGCCAACCGAGTGAGCGTTAGCGAGCGATGAGGTATATGTCGCTTAGGGTGGCTCTTATTTACCAAGTTGAAGATAAAATTTGGGCCCCCCTCTAGATCAAATCTTTGGCCAAAATTATGAAAAAATTCGAAAAGAAAATTGATTTTAAGATTGATTAACCCTCTCCCGTAAGCGCATTCTAATAATAATTAATAAAAATTTCACTGCGAAAGTTTAGCCATGTGGTAATTTACCGTTAATCTGAAACAATTTTTTGAAAAAATACTTTACGCTTAACCCCTTCGCAGTTCAGTTAAAAGTCGCTTGTGGTCCAAAAGCGGTCCCAGAAAAATAAGTTTCTAAAAAATGTGATTTCATTATATATAAGGTTTTTGGAGTCGCTAAATTCGAATTTGACGTCAATTTTTCAAAATTTAAAATGGCGTATCCAAAATGGCGGACTCAAAATGTCGAATACGAAAATTTAAAAATTTATCAGATTTGTTCGAAACATGTTACTGTAAAATGTCCTGTAAAAAGCTTGTGGTTATCATACGGCAATTTTATTAAGAGGACTTTTATTTTTCACGTATTAGAAACAATATTTTGGAGTAAGCTGCAGTGCTTGCTGTAAATAAACAACGAGTGCGTTCGATTTTTGCACTTTAACTAGTAAAATTCGGCTATATCTATTAATCTCTATATTAAAAGCTTTGTAACTTATTCAATTATGAACCGAAAATCTTGTATTTTAGGTCATTTTAAAGGTAAAAGTGTGCACTTCAAGAATCTAAAACCGGATTTAAAAAATGTTGTTAAGTAGAAAAATTATTTTTAAAAAATCAAAAGTTTAAAAAATCACATGTATTTTAAATGGGAAAAGTAGGCACTTACGGGAGAGGGTTAATCAATCTTAAAATCAATTTTCTTTTCGAATTTTTTCATAATTTGGGCCAAAGATTTGATCTAGAGGGGGGCCCAAAAGTTATCTCCAACTTGGTAAATAAGAGCCACCCTAATTGTCGCTAGTTAGAATTAATTGTAAATAGAATTAAAAGAATTGAGGAATCAAAATGTTCGTGAATAGACACCTTGTTTAAAGAAGCAAATGTGTTTCTCTTCTTTCTTATAAAAAGAGCGGAGTAAAATGCATGCACCTAATAATCTATTTTTAATAAATAATTTAGGTACTTTAACTTACGTGCTCTGCGACGACCTCTCTGTCTTCCACAACCACGTCGTCAACTCGATTAATGTTCTCCTGCATTTTAACAAATAAAGTGGGATTAGGATATTTTATTTAATTAAAGAATAGAATAAATTAAGATTGATTTTTTAAGATTGATTAACCCTCTCCCGTAAGCGCATTCTAATAATAATTAATAAAAATTTCACTGCGAAAGTTTAGCCATGTGGTAATTTACCGTTAATCTGAAACAATTTTTAAAAAAATACTTTACGCTTAACCCCTTCGCAGTTCAGTTAAAAATCGCTTGTGGTCCAAAAGCGGTCCAAGAAAAATAAGTTTCTAAAAAATGTGATTTCATTATATATAAGGTTTTTGGGGTCGCTAAATTCGAATTTGACGTCAATTTTTCAAAATTTAAAATCGCGGATCCAAAATGGCGAACTCAAAATGTCGAATACGAAAATTTAAAAATTTATCAGATTTGTTCGAAACATGTTACTCGGGGGTTTTCGGGGTCGCTGATTACGAATTTGATGTCAGATTTTGAGAATTCAAAATGTCGGATCCAACATGGCAATCGAGAAAATAAAAAATCCAACGGATTTGTTTAAAACTTTTTACTCATGGATTTTCGGGGTCGCTGATTATGCATCCGATGTCAAATTTTGAAATCCAAAATGGCGGACCGAAAATTCAATCGAATTGCATGAATCTTGAAATTATCCGCCATACTGGATTGACCATTTTAAATTTTGTTAATCTGACATCATATTCGTAATCAGCGACCCCGAAAACCCCAAAGGAACGAGTTTCAAGCGAATTTGATAAATTTTAAAATCTTCATAGTCGCCATTTCAGGTCCGCCATTTTGAATTTTGAAAATCTGACTTTAAATTCGGATTCAGCGACCTCATTATAACCTTATTATACATTTCGTTATTCAAATCGAATTATGTTTAGTATTTTATTTTTGAGATGGTCATATATGGCAACAGACTCAAAAGTGGCACGACTTTTTGTGGCCACATATGGGCCATGGACTGTCAAGGGGTTAAAACAATTATAATTAAATGAAGACAAATAAAATAAAAACTTTATAATTCTATCTTACACCTCTTTTTAATCAAAATTTTTGTCTTTCAGTGTATTTAAAAACATATTCGAATATTTTGAAGATCTTCCAAATCAAAACTCTCTATTAAAACCGAACGTTGATTTTTAAATCGAAAGTATTCTGGACTTTACGTCCTGTAAAAAGCTTGTGGTTATCATACGGCAATTTTATTAAGAGGACTTTTATTTTTCACGTATTAGAAACAATATTTTGGAGTAAGCTGCAGTGCTTGCTGTAAATAAACAACGAGTGCGTTCGATTTTTGCACTTTAACTAGTAAAATTCGGCTATATCTATTAATCTCTATATTAAAAGCTTTGTAACTTATTCAATTATGAACCGAAAATCTTGTATTTTAGGTCATTTTAAAGGTAAAAGTGTGCACTTCAAGAATCTAAAACCGGATTTAAAAAATGTTGTTAAGTAGAAAAATTATTTTTAAAAAATCAAAAAGTTTAAAAAATCACATGTATTTTAAATGGGAAAAGTAGGCACTTACGGGAGAGGGTTAATCAATCTTAAAATCAATTTTCTTTTCGAATTTTTTCATAATTTGGGCCAAAGATTTGATCTAGAGGGGGGCCCAAAAGTTATCTCCAACTTGGTAAATAAGAGCCACCCTAATTGTCGCTAGTTAGAATTAATTGTAAATAGAATTAAAAGAATTGAGGAATCAAAATGTTCGTGAATAGACACCTTGTTTAAAGAAGCAAATGTGTTTCTCTTCTTTCTTATAAAAAGAGCGGAGTAAAATGCATGCACCTAATAATCTATTTTTAATAAATAATTTAGGTACTTTAACTTACGTGCTCTGCGACGACCTCTCTGTCTTCCACAACCACGTCGTCAACTCGATTAATGTTCTCCTGCATTTTAACAAATAAAGTGGGATTAGGATATTTTATTTAATTAAAGAATAGAATAAATTAAGATTGATTTTTTAAGATTGATTAACCCTCTCCCGTAAGCGCATTCTAATAATAATTAATAAAAATTTCACTGCGAAAGTTTAGCCATGTGGTAATTTACCGTTAATCTGAAACAATTTTTAAAAAAATACTTTACGCTTAACCCCTTCGCAGTTCAGTTAAAAATCGCTTGTGGTCCAAAAGCGGTCCAAGAAAAAATAAGTTTCTAAAAAATGTGATTTCATTATATATAAGGTTTTTGGGGTCGCTAAATTCGAATTTGACGTCAATTTTTCAAAATTTAAAATCGCGGATCCAAAATGGCGAACTCAAAATGTCGAATACGAAAATTTAAAAATTTATCAGATTTGTTCGAAACATGTTACTCGGGGGTTTTCGGGGTCGCTGATTACGAATTTGATGTCAGATTTTGAGAATTCAAAATGTCGGATCCAACATGGCAATCGAGAAAATAAAAAATCCAACGGATTTGTTTAAAACTTTTTACTCATGGATTTTCGGGGTCGCTGATTATGCATCCGATGTCAAATTTTGAAATCCAAAATGGCTGACCGAAAATTCAATCGAATTGCATGAATCTTGAAATTATCCGCCATACTGGATTGACCATTTTAAATTTTGTTAATCTGACATCATATTCGTAATCAGCGACCCCGAAAACCCCAAAGGAACGAGTTTCAAGCGAATTTGATAAATTTTAAAATCTTCATAGTCGCCATTTCAGGTCCGCCATTTTGAATTTTGAAAATCTGACTTTAAATTCGGATTCAGCGACCTCATTATAACCTTATTATACATTTCGTTATTCAAATCGAATTATGTTTAGTATTTTATTTTTGAGATGGTCATATATGGCAACAGACTCAAAAGTGGCACGACTTTTTGTGGCCACATATGGGCCATGGACTGTCAAGGGGTTAAAACAATTATAATTAAATGAAGACAAATAAAATAAAAACTTTATAATTCTATCTTACACCTCTTTTTAATCAAAATTTTTGTCTTTCAGTGTATTTAAAAACATATTCGAATATTTTGAAGATCTTCCAAATCAAAACTCTCTATTAAAACCGAACGTTGATTTTTAAATCGAAAGTATTCTGGACTTTACGTCCTGTAAAAAGCTTGTGGTTATCATACGGCAATTTTATTAAGAGGACTTTTATTTTTCACGTATTAGAAACAATATTTTGGAGTAAGCTGCAGTGCTTGCTGTAAATAAACAACGAGTGCGTTCGATTTTTGCACTTTAACTAGTAAAATTCGGCTATATCTATTAATCTCTATATTAAAAGCTTTGTAACTTATTCAATTATGAACCGAAAATCTTGTATTTTAGGTCATTTTAAAGGTAAAAGTGTGCACTTCAAGAATCTAAAACCGGATTTAAAAAATTTTGTTAAGTAGAAAAATTATTTTTAAAAAATCAAAAGTTTAAAAAATCACATGTATTTTAAATGGGAAAAGTAGGCACTTACGGGAGAGGGTTAATCAATCTTAAAATCAATTTTCTTTTCGAATTTTTTCATAATTTGGGCCAAAGATTTGATCTAGAGGGGGGCCCAAAAGTTATCTCCAACTTGGTAAATAAGAGCCACCCTAATTGTCGCTAGTTAGAATTAATTGTAAATAGAATTAAAAGAATTGAGGAATCAAAATGTTCGTGAATAGACACCTTGTTTAAAAGAAGCAAATGTGTTTCTCTTCTTTCTTATAAAAAGAGCGGAGTAAAATGCATGCACCTAATAATCTATTTTTAATAAATAATTTAGGTACTTTAACTTACGTGCTCTGCGACGACCTCTCTGTCTTCCACAACCACGTCGTCAACTCGATTAATGTTCTCCTGCATTTTAACAAATAAAGTGGGATTAGGATATTTTATTTAATTAAAGAATAGAATTGAAATTAAGTAATCCACTTGTACTTACCCCTTCATATATTATTGCCCTGACACGATTCTTCTGCAAAATAAGTAAATAAAATTATATTGATAATAGTGTTATAGTCAGCAAAATTAACCCATTAACGCCCAAATGCACAAAATTCCAAGTCGAACTTTAATAGATGATATTTTTAAAAAAAATGGTTAATTTCTTTCAGCGAATACATATATTACGTATTTGAGTGTGCTGAATCCAAATATGACATCAAAAATTGTTACAAAAATTTTTTTGTATGATTTTTTTAAACAATTATTGTAAAAATACACGATTTTTTCATGACTTTTTATAAAACATCTAGCAATTTCAAAGGGAAAAATTTTTTTAACAGGACCGAAAACTTCATAAATCGTGCACTTTATACCTACTCTTTGAAAATATGCATTGACTTTTTTACCCCCACTCCTCGTTTTTCAAAATGGCGCCATGAAACACAATTTTTTTTTCAAAAATTCCATTCATATTGCTCAATAATATTTTTTCCATTAAACGGACCTGAAAATGGGTACTCGGGGGTTTTCGTGGTCGTTGATTACGAATCTGAAGTCAGATTTTAAAAATCCAAAATGGCGGATCCAATATGGCGGATGTCAAAATTGAAAATCAATCGGAATGGCTTGAAAATTGCTACTCGGGGGTTTTCTTGGTCGCTGATTACGAATCTGAAGTCAGATTTTAAAAATTCAAAATGGCGGATCCAATATGGCGGATGTCAAAATTAAAAATCAATCGGAATGGCTTGAAAATTGCTACTCGGGGGTTTTCTTGGTCGCTGATTACGAATCTGAAATCAGATTTCAAAAATTCAAAATGGCGGATCCAATATGGCGGATGTCAAAATTGAAAATCAATCGGAATGGCTTGAAAATTGCTACTCGGGGGTTTTCGTGGTCGCTGATTACGAATCTGAAATCAGATTTCAAAAATTCAAAATGGCGGATCCAACTTGACGGCCAAAAATAAAAAAATTCGTCAAATTCGTTTGAAAAAGGGTACTTGGGGGGTTTTCGTGGTCGCTAATTATGTACCTGACGTGAGAAATGTATACTACTGATTAGATAAACTGAAACATCTTGTATAAATGCATGTTTTCATGATCATCTTTAGCCACCAGTAAACTGGTGTTGCCCGATTCTCACCGCGTGGAGGTAGATGATGATGGAATCTTTATTTTTTTTTATTTTTTTTTAATTTTGTTCTTTTATATATTTTTTTTAATTTTGTTTTTTAATATTTTTTTTTTAAATTTTGTTCTTTTATATTTTTTTTTTAATTTTGTTTTTTAATATTTTTTTTTAATTTTGTTCTTTTATACATTTTTTTTAATTTTGTTTTTTAATATTTTTTTTTTGTTTTTTGTATTTTTTTTATTAAAAAATTTTTTTTAGATTAAATGTAAATGTTTATATTTACTGATAAATAATTGTTTTATTTATTTTTAACTTTTAATTATTTATGAGTTTGATCGAAGCAATTTTTACAAAAGTATTGACTACATGTTTTGCAAAAATTTCGAGTCCTCACAGAACATTTACTATTGGAGCAATACTTTTGAGAATTGCTACTTTCGATCAAAGGAATTGTACATTTTTTGTTCTCCATGTAACTCTTACTGATGCTTATAACAAATTCTTTGATTGAAAGTCATGAAGATCTACCCCACCCATGAATTTGTTATACAAACCAAATGCAATAGGAAAAGGAAGTTCGGCTTTTTCTCTTTTCTCTTTATTGTAACGTTTTACGGAAGTTAGTGGAGTTACTCCTGCTGCTGTCGATAATAACGACACAAGTTTTGAATCTTTAACAGTGATAAAATTTAAACCACTGTTTTTGTCGTGTTTGACAGCAAATGTTCCTTTGGGAGCATCTTTTGAAATGTCGTTTTTTTCTTTTATTCTATTCTCTCTAACTGTACCAGTTGCCTGAAGACCGCTTTTTTTAAATGCACTAGTAAGTCAGGACAACAGAACAAATTATCGAAATAAACGTGATATTCGAACAGCTTTTTCGGAGGAATGTTGAACAAGAGTTTTTGAAGCATCTGAAGTACCACACGACTACCTAAAGCACAATTCGTCAAAACTTCACCCTTATCGGAATTTTTCCCGCAATAAATATCAAAGTCAAATAAAAATCCTGAAGCGCTGCATAAAGCCCACATTTTTATGCCAAACCTAATAGGTTTTGCTTTGATGAACTGTTTCATAACACATCTACCATAGAACTTTATCATCATTTCATCAATTGAAATCGCCGTTGTGAAAATTCCAAATTGAACAAGATTTTTGCGGAATATGTTTAACATTGAACGAACTCTCCATGCCCTGTCTTTTGTATTTTCTGCGTCCTCGGGTTTGTAAAATTTTAAGTTTGATTTAATGTTCTCAAATTTATTTCTGCTCATAGCTGATGCAACAATGTCAGATCGTAAGTAAGGGTCTTTTGACCACATGTCTCTTTGAGACGATCTTTTATTGAAGGTTGTGAAAATGATTATACCTAAAAAGACGTCGAACTCTTCTAAAGACACGTCTAGTCCATTCAATCGCGTAGCTTCAATTATATGGTCTTTTAACTCTGAAGAAAAAAAATATTCAAAAATTTCCACAGGTGTGCTATCTAATATCTTTTTTCTATCTTTATCAGATAACAAGATATTATTTGACAAAGATTTTGCATTCTTTTTCTCTCCCTTTTTCCAATCATAAACATGATTTCCTTCAAGAATCTTTTGTGACGCAGTGTAATAGCTGTATTTTTGAATATAGGACTCAGTAGGAAAAGGTATATCATTTTCACAATTATCAGAATCATTGGAATCAAACTCATCTTCACTGAGATTATCATCGGACTCACCAGAATCTTCAGCGTTTGGAACAAAGATCACGTCGATATGATCATCATCTTCCATAACTTCTGAAGTTTCATTTATAGTTTTGCGTCGCTTTTTTGGCATCATACGCGGAGAGTTTTTTGAAGGTGTATCCCTTTTTCTTTTCGATGACATGAGCTCAAATTCTAAATACGCAGTAAAGTAATATTATATATTTAAAACGCTAAACACAATGAAGATTCAAAAGACATTTAACACAATATTGAGCTTATAATTGCTTTCTAAAAGAAAAATTTCATAAAACAATTGAAAAATGACTGATTTTCAATTGTTTGAATGACACGAAGTATTTATGTATACTTTTATCTAGTGACCTAATGGTGGTGTCAAACCGTGCCTTCGCAACGTTATTAAAAATATAAATCCTGTGTTCCAATCACTTAACAATGTTCCAAAATCGATTAAAAAATATTTAAAGAAATGTATTCTTTTTATCTCACACAACAATTCCATAATACGAAGGACAACGTAGTGATTTTCATTTGTTTGGTACTCTTTTTTATAGCAGAAAAGAATGTCGAAAACAATTGACGTCTGTCTAAGGTTTTTTTTTATTTTTATAGATTTTCAATTATTTGCTTATATTATTTCGATCCCAAAAGATATCAAGAAAATCATTACATGAAACAATAGATAACCTAGTGGTTTCAATTGTTTGATACACTCTTTTACACCAGAAAAGAATTCCAAAAACAATTGACAGGCTATTGGTTTTCAACTGTTTGGTTGAAGTTATTTTAATCCCAATGAATATACAGAAAATTATTACATGGAACAATAAACAATCTAGTGATAATTAATTTTTTGATACTCTTTCTTATATGTAAAAATCTTGATTTTTGAAATCTGATAGCCATATTGGATCCGCCATTTTGAATTTTTAAATTCTGACTTCTGATTCGTAATCAGCGACCACGAAAACCCCCGAGTAGCAATTTTCAAGCCATTCCGATTGATTTTTAATTTTGACATCCGCCATATTGGATCCGCCATTTTGGATTTTTAAAATCTGACTTCAGATTCGTAATCAACGACCACGAAAACCCCCGAGTACCCATTTTCAGGTCCGTTTAATGGAAAAAATATTATTGAGCAATATGAATGGGATTTTTTGAAAAAAAAATTTTGTTTCATGGCGCCATTTTGAAAAACGAGGAGTGGGGGTAAAAAAGTCAATGCATATTTTCAAAGAGTAGGTATAAAGTGCACGATTTATGAAGTTTTCGGTCCTGTTAAAAAAATTTTTCCCTTTGAAATTGCTAGATGTTTTATAAAAAGTCATGAAAAAATCGTGTATTTTTACAATAATTGTTTAAAAAATCATACAAAAAAATTTTTGTAACAATTTTTGATGTCATATTTGGATTCAGCACACTCAAATACGTAATATATGTATTCGCTGAAAGAAATTAACCATTTTTTTTTTTAAATATCATCTATTAAAGTTCGACTTGGAATTTTGTGCATTTGGGCGTTAATGGGTTAATATCCCCACCTGTATCGTTTCATATTCGACATGAGCTGCAAAGCGTTTTTGCAACTCAGTCTTATTCCTACCTTTAAAGTGTAATATTGAATATTATAATAAATTCTCACTCTCAGAAGTGATAAAAAGTAAATTGTGTCTAATTTATAAATTTGACCGTAACATTTTGGCGATCCTGCCAGGATAGCAACAAACGGCGTAAAGTAATTCGTCAAACTGTGCTATCTTCGATTTGGAACCTGTTTTTCTACGGAAAATATTTGTGTTCTACCAAAGGAGGAAGGGCTCCGTGGATGCTCTACGGATATCTTCGAGAAATTTGATACGAGATATTAATTGAGGTGCTCGAGCTTGTCGATCTAGACAATAAGACAAAGAAGAAGACGACTTCTGGAGGAATTTCATCCTACTGGAGATCTAGGCAGATACGTCAGCCATTTACTTGGGGGTGTTTTGCAGCAGTGTCTACGGTCACTCTTCACACATCACCAGGGTCCAGAAGAAGCAGAAATACGTAACCCTATTGAAAATACCCACATGGGATCTTACGTGGGTTCTTATACAAAAACCTGTATAAAATCCCATATCCCACATAAGAATCCACATGGTATCCCATGTAAAAGCACATGTATATTTGGGACACGATTTGGAGCAGGAATTCAGTGGGAATTTGAAGTTGTGTACCTACATAAAAATCTACATGGATTCCTATGTGAGAATACATAAAGGATTCCATAAAGGATTTCATAAAGGATTTCATATGGGTTTTCATGTTACTTATATAAGATTTCACATAGGATTTCAAAAAAGATTTGACATGTGATTACATTAAGTATATCCATTGTGAGAATTTTCATAGGATTAAAAATTAATTCATTAATTGTATTATCATTTCAAAATAAGAAAAAAAATTCTATAATTTGAAACACTTCTTCTGAGCTATAAACTCTCAGTTATATAGTGTTCGAAAATCATGTTAATAGGGGGAGAAGTCGCTCTCGCCACCTGGCGGTGAAAGTATATGAACTGTGGTATTAATAAAAAAACCACGTGAAATCCTATATAAGATCCCATGTGGAAAATTATGTGGGAAATAATATACGATCTCACCTGGGATTTCATATAATTTTCATTCCTATGTAAAATCCTACGTAAGATCCCATGTATTTCCCCATGTTATTTCCCGCATATGAAACCATATGGGATCTTACGTAGGATTTTACATATAGAAATGAAAAATTATATGAAATCACAGGTGAGATCGTATATTATTTCCCATATAATTTTCCACATGGGATCTTACATAGGATCTCACGTGGTTTTTTTTATTAATGATACAGAATACCACAGTTCATATACTTTCACCGCCAGGTGGCGAGAGCGACTTCTCCCCCTGTTAACATGGTTTTCGAAAACTATATAACTGAGAGTTTATAGTTCAGAAGAAGTATTTCAAATTATAGAATTTTTTTTCTTATTTTGAAATGATAATACAATTAATGAATTAATTTTTAATTAAATAATTTTTAATCCTATGAAAATTCTCACAATGGATATACTTAATGTAATCACATGTCAAATCTTTTTTGAAATCCTATGTGAAATCTTATATAAGTAACATGAAAACCCATATGAAATCCTTTATGGAATCCTTTATGTATTCTCACATAGGAATCCATGTAGATTTTTATGTAGATACACAAATTCAAATTCCCAAGTGAATTCTTGCTCCAAATCGTTGCCAAATATACATGTGCTTTTACATGGGATCCCATGTGGATTCTTATGTGGGATATGGGATTTTATACAGGTTTTTGTATAAGAACCCACGTAAGATCCCATGTAGGATCCCATGTGGGTATTTTCAATAGGGAAGATTGATTCAACGAATGAAACATTTCATTTACATGTTTGATTTATTAAATGGTAACTAGACTACGCGTGTTAGTAAGTCTTAGTTTCCTCAATAAAATAAACTATTTCTCTGAGTAATCTTGTTGTAAGTGTGTAGCCACTTGAACAAGTGAGGAGAATTAAATACACATATAATTATTGTTACGCGAAACATTCACTTACACCCGAAACAAAATAATTTTTATACTGGCATATAACACTTATAGGAATTTTGAACACACAAACTCTACATCTGACACAGACTCTGACTCGACTGACGTTAGTTTAAAAATGGATAATGAAGCAAAAAATACACTTAATTTATCTGAAACATCTACACCGCGAAGTACGGAGGAGATTCTTGCATCTGTAGTAGATCAACTTTCACGATTAAATGTAGGAGTTACGAGATTAGTTCGAGAAAATGATAACCGGAAAGAAGAGATAGGAACACTAGGACGAAAATTAGGGTTAAATCCTACAGAAGAAACTGATAACGAATTTGAAAATGCATCAGATCATGAAAGTCAACGCAGTGATAAAGAATCTCAAGATAATGTTCAAATCCGAAGGAATTCAATGAATGATGGAGAAACTTTACAAACTCAAAGTTTAGGAAAAATCGCAGCGAAAGATATAATTAGAACTATAAAAACATTAACGGGTCAAGATGATTGTGGAGTTGAAGATTTTATTAAAAACGTTAAAAGAGCAAAAGGACAATGTTTCCAACCAGATCTATTATTAGATTTTATTATTTCTGAAAAAATAATCGGAAATGCAGAAAGAGCAATACGATACTTAGATATAGACAACTATGCAAAACTTTTCGATGCTTTACGCGCAAACTTAACGCAGATCGGTTCAGTGTCAATGCTTAGATCAAAATTACTAAATTGTAAACAAAATCCAACTGAAGATATTCAAAATTTCAACAATAGATTTAGGAAAATTTGTCACGAATTAAAGTATGCGATTCAATCAGAATATACAAAGCCAATTACGCGAAAAGTTGCAATAGAAAACGAAGAAACTGAAATTTTAAAAAGATACATGATGAACATTCGCCGAGACATTGAATTACAAATAAAGGCTCAACAACCGGTAAATTTGAATGAAGCTCAAATGCAAGCCATGGAATTAGAATTATGGTTTAAAGAAAGTAACGTGCATAAAACACAATTAACAAATAAAATTTTACCGAGATTCCCAATTAGACCTAATACATTAAATATAACATCTAAACCTTTAACAAATTATAGACAGTTAACAAATAAAATAAATACACCTGCAGCACAAGAGTCAACTATAAGACCGGTGTCGTGTTACAAGTGTGGAAAGACCGGACATATGACAAAAGAATGTACATCATCAGCAAATTTTCGAGACGGCTGGTTGCCAAAGAGACCTCCACAAGCAATCAGAATGACGCGCGAAGACAAAGAATTTTTAGACTCACTGGAAATGACCGAAGAAGCAATTCAACACCACGAGGATTACGAAAAGAATGCCGAGTATCAACCTTGTGTGGACCACTACAATCTGTATACGGAAGAGCTGATAACGGAGGAGAATACAGATTATTAATAGACTCAGGAGCATCAGTTAATGATAGAACGTCCAACGTCCTTCCGGCAGGACAAAAAAGACTCAGGTGAGTCCGTCCGAAATCGCTAAATAAAATTAACATGGATTGAGATAAACAAAAAGTAATTATATCGTTGGAAAGTTGATGAATCAAGCTTTCAGCGCATGTAAATGTCGAGATTGTAAGTTCAAACTGAAGAGCAGGGTAGCTTAGAGGAGTTGACTTTTCCAAAAATCCACATAATTTTTAGTCACAGAATGACGAAACCCGGTCCTGCCGGCAGGACGCTTTTCGCTTTGTTTAAGAGACTCCCTAGCCCAGGTTTATAAACCTAAAAATTCGATATATACATCATTGGAAAGCTTGTTTCATTACCTTTCCAACGATATATATAGTTTTGTATTTATCTGCTTCCATATTAATTTTGTAAAGCAATTTCGAAGAGAGTTTTTTTTCAACTGGCCGCAATTTTGCAAAAACATATTAAAAGTGAAATTTTTTTAATTCAACAATTAGGTTTCATTCTTTGAACCTTTCTGAAGAGAAAAAGACGAGACCGGCCAAAAAATATTGATTTTTGTGGATTTTACATTAAATTTACGAAAAAATGCTTTTTTCACCTTTTAAAAAACATGTCAAGTTTGAGGGCTTTGAAAAATGGTTTAATATTATTATTTTAAAGAGTTACATATATGGATTTCTTCGTCTGTTCGTCTACTTTAAGTCCAAGGAGTGCCAGAAAAGAAAAGTTGAATTTCCTTTTTTTAAAAGCCTTGTTTTTCGGAACGTCCTTCCGGCAGGACGGACGCTTGGACGTTCTATCATTAACATAATAAAAGAAAATAAAATACCCAGAAATAATTACACGACTTTTAAAGTAAAAAAGAATTTTTGTATGGGCAAAGATAAGTACCAATCAGAATATGCTGTACATTTAAATTATTTCGGCAAACAACAACTATTTCATATTGTAGATGAAAATTTTCCTTTACCCGAGGATGGAATAATTGGACTACCATTTTTACAAAAATATGAAAAATATGCTATCACCCCAAAATTCCTTATCATAGAAAAATGGAAGACACCTTTGCATGAAGATGGATATTATGTAGAACAAAATGAAATGCGAATATGTAATATTGTAATGAATAAAGAAGATGGTGATATTTTAATAGAAGATCATCCGAATATTCCCACCGGACTTTATAAAATACAAAACGGAATTATGAAGGCACCTGTTTACAATTATTCTAATCAAACCCTTGGAAGTCCCGAACAAAATTGAAGGAATATCTATAGAGAAAATTGATTATGATACTAAAAACGATGAAACGTTCGAAAATGAAGTAAAATTAAAAACTGAAGAATTGCCTAAACGATTAATAGAATTAAAAAATGAAACAAGGTTAGATCATTTAGACAAAAATACAAAAGAAGACATTTGGAGAATAATCGGAAATTATCACAGCAATTTTACCCTAGACGATGACGAAATTCCCTGCACTAATTTGACTAGTCACAAAATTATATTAAAAAGTGGAAAAATAATAAATGTAAAGTCATACAGAGCACCTGAATTTCACAGAGAAGAAACCAACAGACAGATAGCCGATTTGTTGCGAAAAAAGATTATTGAACCGTCTGATACCCCATTTAACTCTCCTATATGGATTGTACCAAAGAAAAAAGATGCTAGTGGTATACAAAAATGGCGTATGGTAATTGATTTTAGAAAATTAAATGAGGATACAGATCAAGATGCATATCCGTTACCAGTGATTGAAGACGTTATTTCGCAATTAGGAAAAGCAAAATTCTTCTCAGCATTCGACCTGTCTTCAGGATTTCACCAAATTCCGATGGAAAAGGAAAGTAAAAAATATACAGGATTTAGTACAACTAGAGGACATTATCAATTTATCCGAATGCCATTTGAATTAAAAAATGCACCAGCCACATTTCAAAGAATGATGGATCGCGCTTTTCAAGGATTAATTGGTGATGTATGTTTTGTATATTTAGATGACATCGTTATTTTTGGATCTACATTAGAAGAACATAATAAAAATTTAATTAAATTCATGGAAAGAGTAAAAACATTAGGATTAAAATTACAACCGGACAAGTGTGAATACCTTCGACCAGAATTAGAATATTTAGGACATGTTATCACGTGACAATTTAAATCACGTGATACAGTCTAAGCGTTATGCTACTGGGTAGAAACTTAAATGTTAAAAATTTTTGTTATTTTAATTCTAGATTTCACTTTTAGAGAATATTGGTCCTATTTTAGATTTTAGCAGTTGTAACGTATAGAGTCTACTTGCGATACAATTAGTTTGAATTAGACTCTACTATATTATTATACTCTACCATGTACTATATTCTTGAAAAATCAACATCGTATCGAATTTAAAAATATATATTTTCTAGAATAGTTCTTAGTACTCTCTAAATCTGAATAAGTGCATATTCACTTATTCATGTTTCAAAACTCTTCCACGTAAAAAATAAGTGCATATATATATATATACACTTAACATAAGTGAACCTTCACTTATTAGTAAGTTGAATTTCACTTATTTTAAGTGTATATGTACTTATTTTTTTAGGTGGAAGAGTTTTGACTTATTCTGATTTAGAAAGTAAAAAAAATTATTTCAAATTTAAAAAAATTTTTTTTGTCCAAGTTTGACGACTTGCAATTTCTAAGAAAAAAATTACACGTTACTGCCTATAAAGAATTCTCATTCTGTAGAAAATTACCTTTAAAATAAGCTTAAGATCATTCAAAAGCGTTCATAATTTTAGAATTACCCAATGAAAAATTTCCATATTCGTACCATTGCTGATAATAGGCGCAGTACCGTACCAGTCTTGTCTGCCGATACTGGCGTGCCGGAATTGGCGCGGTAATGACTACAACAATGTATCATTATAGCGCCAATACCGTAGTGCCAGTAAAGGAATTCCAGTACTGACCCAGTTTTGGCACAGTACTGACAGGAAAGAATTAAAATTACTTTGTGAGAAAATTAATTTTATTGAAAAAAATGATTATAATAATTATATTTTTTTTAATAAAAATTCATAGTTTATTTTTTTTAAATAAACATTCTTCTGTTGTTGTGATTGAACCGTTGTTATTTAATTGTTTAATTATTTAAGAGGCCTTTAATTTAATTATTAATCCCAGGTGAGAACTGACGGCGAGATCAGGCTTTACGAAGCCTGATTGAGGCTTGGTCAGGATTGATTGAGGTTGGGTGAGACGGCCAAAGAAAGGCTGCAACAGTCTATAAATGTAACACCGATTTTAGCCTGACGCGCAGTATTTGTTGAAGATTGGCGTTCAATCTTCAATCAATGCTGCCGACGCCTAATGCAGGACTGAACAAGTCTGCTTCCACTGTTCCCAAATTTACGCGTCTCTCGCGCTTATTCAATATAATATGCATATATGAATTGTATATAATAATAATAATTATAATAAATATTATTATTATTTTTATTCATGTTATATGCGTTTGTTTGGAAATAAGTTACTATTATAGTAATTATACTATTTTCATATAAATAATATATTACTAACAATAAATGTCATTTGAAATAGTAATTTTAAAAAAATAATTTTAGTAAAAGAATACAATTTTTCTGTTAATCGGTACATTTTTTTCTCGATTTTTTAACAGAATTTTTAACATTATTTACAAACATGTTCACAGTTTTTATTCACAACACATCACACACAATTTTATTATTTTATATATCGCTTAAAACAAAGAATGAAAAATATTCGCTCGCATGTGGGATCGAACTCTCCTAACGCATACCGAAGTCTTAACGCACGCAACTTAAACCGCTCGGCCACAGAAGACTGGAAGACATTGCGCCTAATCTACTATATCAATGCCAACAGCCGTATATTCTGTATATACGGCGCGTCACTCAGTATTTGTTGAGCATGGGACACCAATGTTCGTCCCATGCTCGATTTAAGACTCGGTCAATCTTGATAGATTTTTTTATTACACTTTATTTATTACGGTGTGCACGGAACAATATTAAATATAAATATTTATATATTATTTAATATTAAAATATTTTTTATGATAATTTTATAAGTTAAATCGTATATGTATATTTTTTGTCTTGTCCATTGTCAAATTATTATTTTCAAAGTTTAAGAGTCTCGTTTATCTGAAAAATTATTAGTAAAAACAATGTTCATTAGGTAGTAATAAATATTTATGCTTAGTAGTTTTACACTAGGATTTACTGTTTAGTAAATATGTATTATCAAAAAACTATTTTTTGTCAAACTAGTGCAACTAAACACAAATAACCTTGAAACTCAGCATTACCAACTCAACACATACGTTAAACTCTTGAGTTGGCAATGCTAGTCTCAAGGTTATTTGTGTTTAGTCGCACACATTTGCCAAAAAATAGTTTTTTGATAATACATATATATATTTACTAAACAGTAAAGATATAATACGAATATATCAATAAAACTGGAGAAATACAATTATTATTATTATTAATAGTAATTTAATAATTATAATATAATTTTCAGAAACTACTATATGAACCTGAACCGTGAATTATTTACTATAGTGATACTAATAAAATGATATTATTAATTATTGGTTAAGTAATTAAATAATAAATAATTAATTGTATAAATTAAATAAATTTTTTAAGAGGAATTTTTATTTAAATGAAAGAAAATAATTATACTATTATTTTTATTATTTAAAATAATAATTAATAATAATATTTTTAAATAATTTGTAAATATTATTATAATATTTAATATTATTTTTAAGTGCACACGGTAATAAATAGATAAACTTAATATTGTATCAAGATTTATTGAAGCTTGAATTAAGATTAGATGTTCAAACTTCACTCACAAAGATTGACCGAGTCTTTAATCGAGCATGGGACGAACATTGGTGTCCAATGCTGAACCAATATTGAGTGACAGTTGCATAAAGACTGCTTCAATTCTGGGTTACCCACGCTGGATTTTCAAGACTCAATAAAGCTTTAATCCATCGTCAGCATTGGTCTTTCGCGCCTGGGATGTATTTAAAGTTATTAATTAGTTTATAATAAATAAATAATAATAAATAAAAAAAAATTAATTATTATTATAATTATTTATTATCATTAATAATTTTAATTATAATGAATAAATTAATTTACCTAATATTTTTTATTAAAATTTTAAAAAATGTTATATAGTTTCCTATTTGTTATTAACAAAGAAGCTAACAATTTTGATATTGCTCACTATAATATAATAGGTTTTTACTTTTTAGAAATAAAATATAAATAATTAATATAAAATAATAATTAATAAAAACAAATTATTAAAGCATTTAATGATAATTTTTTTAGAAATTTTTTATATTATTGAAAAATTATTTTTTTTTTTTTAAATAATAATAATATTATTAGCATTAAGATATCAATTGGGAAATAAATAATATTTACATTAAATGTAAGATTCATATAAGTAAAGTAAAATTATATATATTTTTTTGCACAGTGTCAAATTATTATTTTTAAAGTTAAAGAGATTCATTTATCTGAAAATTTTCGCAGTGATTAAAAACTTTAAGTAGTGAAAAAATGTTCATTAGGGTGTAATAAATATTTATGCCAAGTAGTTTTACACTAGGATTAACAGTTTGTTAAATATTATCAAAAAACTATTTTTTTGTCAAACGCAAGCGACCTTGAGATTCAGTATAGCCAACTCAACACATACGTTAAACTCTTGAGTTGGCAATTAAATGCTAAGTCGCAAGATCGCGTCGTTTGACAAAAAATAGTTTTTTGATAATATTTAATAAACTGTTAATCCTAGTGTAAAACTACTTGGCATGAATATTTATTACACCCTAATGAACATTTTTTTCACTGTAAGTTTTTGATCACTAAAAATTTTTCAGATAAACGAAACTCTTGAACTTTAAGAATAATAATTTGACACTGTGCAAGAAAAAAAAATATATATATTAACTTAAAAAATTATCATAAAAAATATTTTAATATTAAATAATTTATAAATATTTTAATATTTAATTTTGTTCAGTGCACACGGTATAATAAAGAAATAATAAAGAAACTGAATATTGTATCTTCGCTCACGAAGATTGACCGAGTCTTGAATCGAGCATGGGTTTCCAATACTGAACCAATGTTGAGTGACGGCACTGGCATTGATATAGTAAATTAGGCGAGGTGCCATCCAGCCTTCAGTGGCCGTGCGGTTTAAATAGGTGCGTTTATGCGTAGGGCGTGAGTTCGATCCCACATGCGAGCGAATATTTTTCATTATAAGCGTGTTATATAAAATAATAAAATTGAGGGCTCGGATCGAAGAACCGACGCTTCGCTCGGCTGATCGGCGCGAAGCCGGTCAGTCTGTCAAAAAGTGCCAAAAATTAAAAGTCAAAATTTTTGTTTTCTAAAAACACTGTCTTAGTGTTTTTAGAATAGGTAGTTTTTAGAACTGGTAGTTAGTGTTTTTAGACAGACTGACTGGCTTCGCGCCGATCAGCCGAGCGAAGCGTCGGTTCTTCGATCCGAGCCCTCAATTGTGTGTTATGTTGTGTTGCGAATGAAAACTGAGAACATGTTTGTAAATAATATTAAAAGTCTGTTAAAAAATCAAGAAAAAAAATGTACCGATAAACAGAAAAATTGTCTTTTTTATACTGAAATTATTTTTTAAATGTTACTATTTCAAATGAAATATATTATTTACATGAAAATAATATAATATTGTTCTTATAGTATATTGCAATTAAAACATACACATAGAATATATCAATAAAAATTATAACAATAATATTTATTATTATTATTGTTGTTGACATTAACAATTCATATTGTATTGAATGAGCGGTAGGAACGAGTACATCATTTTGGGGACAGTGCGGAAGCAGTCTTGTTCAGTCCTGCATTAGGATTCCGCAGCATTGATTTAGCATTGGTGTCCATTGCTGAATCAAAGCTCAGTCACTACTGCGCCTATACCGGCAGTCAGTATTGTACCGGAGTTGGAAAGCCAGTACTGATTATTGTTATCATCCCGGTATTACTGCAATGTCGCGCCATTACTGGGTTCCAGTACTACGCCGATACTGCACAGTACTGACCCGCTACCGCGCCAGTTGTCGATTTTTCATTGGGAAGTTATTCAATTTTTTATAAAACATTGAAAATGACGAATTTTTAAGAATATATTGAAAAAAACATTGGCCAAATGACTTCTGTAAGGTCTTATTGTGGATGTGTGAGTATACATGTGTATGAGTTGTATGTATATGTGTGAGTATACATGTGTATGAGTTGTGTGTATATGTGTGAGTATACATGTGTATGAGTTGTGTGTATACTATTATCAATATTATTAAAAAAAACGGTTCTTAAATAAAATTATTAAATTTAATGATTTATTAAAATATGTTTAAACTATTTTAAGGTAATTTTTTTTTATTTTTTAGAAAGTGAGGGATACATACGTGGTGATCATATTTAAGGACAACAATTTCGTCCGATTCGGGCTTCTGAAAATAAAAAAAAATTTAGTTTGTAACAGTAAGTCATCACACTTGTCTTAAATAAATAAAAGTTTGTCCCCGATGACTAAAAATAATAATATAATAATAATAATAATAATAATAATAATACTAATAATAATAATAATAATAATAATAATAATTTTTAAAGTAATTAATAAATTATTAAAATAATTATCAAAAAATAAGCATGAAGGTTATAGTATGTATATGTGTGTGGATCCAGTTATTTGTTAACACACGATAAGTGTGAACTTTTAAATTTTAGATAAAAAAATTACTTGTTGTATTATAGCTTATTTTATTATTTTTTTAATTATTTTTCATACATACCCTTTTGGGTATTTTTGTTCTTAATAAATAAAATTAATTAAAAAAAAATTATTACATGTTTATTGAATTAATTTCTTATGTAAAGCACCTAAAAACCAAGGTTATTTTAAAATTTTGCCTAATAATATATACGAAAAAAATACCCGCATATCTTACACTATAGTACAGTCAAATTAGTATTTTTACACTTTTTATCTCAGGACCGCAATTTTTTTTGCTTAAATCATTTATTTTGGGGTCAAAATAAAGGGCCTAAATTTAGTACTTTGAACTCCGTCGGGAAAGCAAAAAATTTTTGCAAAAATAGGTGCAAAAAATCAGTTTTTGAAAAATTACCGCCTTCCATCACATTTTAGGGGAAAAAGTATACATATAAAAAAGAAAGTGTATAAAATTCTGAGTAATTTAAAAAAAAATTGAACCCCGTAGCTAAAAAATTGACCTAGATATGCCTTCCGCAAGAAAGCCGTTTTTTTTTCGTGATTTTAGCCAAAATTCACTATTTTTCAGTTTTTTCAAAATAACTTCTAAAATATTGATTTTTATAAAAAATGACCAACAGAAGACTTAAAGCTGACTAATTTCCTGACAATTTGCGATAATGAGCAATAAAATTTCTTTAATAGTTTTCGAGATACAACCTCTCAAAGTCCACCATTTTTGAGGTTAAATTGCATAAATTGTGTTTTTCGAAAATACCTTTAAGTTTTTGTTATGTTTTAAATCTAAACATACACAAGCAATAAAGAAAAAAGCATTTTTTTTAAAAGTTTAGAGTTAATTATTTAATAAGATTTCACATTTTACACAATGAAATATTTTTATGTTTAGGTTTAGGAGTAAAATGTACATGTTTTTCATGAACTTAATAGTCGGTTAATAACGTTTGTGTAAATCTAGATTTAAAACATAACAAAAACTTAAAGGTATTTTCGAAAAAACACAATTTATGCAATTTAACCTCAAAAATGGTGAACTTTGAGAGGCTGTATCTCGAAAACTATTAAAGAAATTTTATTGCTCATTATCGCAAATTGTCAGGAATTTAGTCAGCTTTAAGTCTTCTGTTGGTCATTTTTTATAAAAATCAATATTTTAGAAGTTATTTTGAAAAAACTGAAAAATATTGAATTTTGGCTAAAATCACGAAAAAAACGACTTTCTTGCGGAAGGCATATCTCGGTCAATTTTTTAGCTACGGGGTTCAATTTTTTTTTTAAATTACTCAGAATTTTATACACTTTCTTTTTTATATGTATACTTTTTCCCCTAAAATGTGATGGAAAGCGGTAATTTTCAAAAAACTGATTTTTTGCACCTATTTTGCAAAAATTTTTTGCTTTCCCGACGGAGTTCGAAGTACCAAATTTAAGCCCTTTATTTTGACCCCAAAATAAAGGGTTTAAGTAAAAAAAATTGCGGTCCTGAGATAAATCGTGATATGCCTTTTTTTCGACTAATTTGACTGGACTACTAGCCCACTATTGAAGTAAGTGCTTAATAAATATAGATTTCTCTGTATTAGAAGTACATTTACCTTGAAGCACATGCCTTGCTCTTGACGGTTTGAAAATTGCTGAAACAAAAATAGTGGGATTTGAAATAGATTTATAATAATGCAAGCAAAAAATGTATATACACTGAGAGAAATGGATGGAAAGGTTATAATGTAAAAAGTAGATTTCACCCGTTTCCATCATTATATGTTACTGAGTGCCCATTAAAGATATTACAAAAATATTGTTATGTTACCCACTACAATCTAAGATGTTACTCTGTACAATCTGATTGTACCTGATACAATCTACATTCTTGTATATGTATATGAAGCATCAAAAATGGTACCTGGTACTATCTATATAGTACTCCGTAACATCTATTTCTCTCAGTGTATGTTGTACATATGGGCAATTCTACGTGAGATTTCAGTCGACCTCTTAAAATCGTCCAAAAATATTTTTTTTCTATTCTATATTGAAAAAAAACAGACACGTATTTTTTTATTATTTTTTTGGAGGCCAAATTTGTGAGATATACATTTTCAAAAATTTCGGTTTTTAAGTGTAGATATGTTTTCAATGTCAGATAACTCAAAAAATATTGCTTCTTTTCATTTTTTGATAAGAAGAAAAAAGTTTTGTTTTTGACTCTACTTTTAAATAGTCATAACAAAAAAAATTTTTTTTAATTTTTTATTAAATAAATAAAAAAATTTTATAAACAAATTAATTTTTTTTAACTTTGGGTATGATAAATTTTTTATATTTTTATATAAAAAAACATACCTTGAAATGTTAAAAAAGTTTTGCAAAAAGTTTCGGAGTGGGCCTGATAAGTTTGATATGTTTAAATAAATAATTAAGGTGCCCGTGCAAACAGATTTTTTTAAATTTACTATTCGAAATTGTCTAAAGCCTACAAATTTTATTGGATTTTCATCCCCTTTAATTTAAGACCAAGAATATGAAAATCCGATAAAATTTGTAGGCTCTAGAGAATTTTGAATAGTAAATTAAAAAAATCGATTTGCATATTTTTGGACAATTTTAAGAGGTCGACTGAAATCTCACGTAGAATTTGCCATATGTATAATACTAGTAGAATTGCACTCACGACAGTTGTTCCTTCCTCACTGGATTTAATAAATTCATTCTGAAAAAACAGAAAAAGAAAATTATTTAGATTTTTATTAGAATAACACGGTCACGAAAGAATAAAGTTCAAGTGAGTGCACTGAGAAATAGGCCAGTCAGTGAGTGCAAAAAGTGCAACCTGAAAAGTCGAAGCAGTTTTTTGTAGTTTGAGGGCCCCAAATAGGAGCCCCATTAATTATTATTGATCTATTATAGATAATTTTTTTGATATATATCTACGACCTCACGCACAAGGTATACCTTCTGAACAAAATTCGTATAATTCCAGGAATTGGAGTAATAGGAGAAACACGTTCTACACGGAGAGAAATGTGTTGCGAGTAATGCTAGAGATTTAGAAACCGAAAATTATATTCAAATAAATTCAATTGCCTTAGTATACCTGCTTTCGATTGACATAAAATAAAAAATAGCGCTAATAGAATTCCGTATAAATTTAACAAGTATTCAGCAACAATAGAGAAAAAACCAAAAATTAATCAGAATACAAATTTAAAATAAGTAGAGATCTAATCCAAAACCTTCAAAATCTACAGAAATTCTATTTTTTCACTGTCATTCTTAATACAAAGAAGCTTAACTGACCCTAACAGTTAATCACATTAAACTGTATTTGATTGACAATATTTTAAAAAACTGAAGGGTGCGCTAAAACAAAGCATTATCCGCCAACACGACACTTCAACTTTTAGAGATACATTTTAATAATTAATATCAGTTTATTGATAACAAAAAATTTTTGTAATGATCATAATCTTTAACTAAATAAGAATTTCTTACTGATTTAACCATTTATTTTACAAAACAGGATTTCTGACGTTAAATTTGGTGCAAATCTAACCTATGAAAAATTGGCGGATAATGATTTGTTTTAGCGCACCCTTCAACTAATGAATAACTGTAATAAAATTTATAAAAGTAACTAAAAAATAAAAGTAAATTTCTTTAATAAAAATTGTCAGGATCGTAATTCCTATTCAGCCTCAGTTTATCACTAGTATTGTATTCAAAACTTATTAATTTATTTATTTTTTAAAATTGTTTGATATTTTAAATGGACAATATTAGTGTTGAAGGTACAAAAAGACATTTATAAAAAGTTAATTGTTTTACTGGAGTAAAGAATAAAGTGTGAAATTTATAAACTTTGAAAACTACACAAGACTGTCATTATTTCTTTTGTTGTAATTATATCTTTTATATATAGACTATACAAGTGTTTGTATTTATTTTAGTTTTGGTTTATTATTTTTTAATACATTTATTTTTATTCATGTGTTCTTACAAACAATTAAATTATACCTCAATATAAGTGTGACAAGTCACAAGTGTCATTGCCTCATATAGTTCAGATGTGTATTTTATGTTACATGCGAAATGAAATGAGTAAAATACTAAATAAACAGTGAATCTTTGTGCAAGTTGTTGAAAAAAATTATGTACGGTATAGCGCATCGATTACGCGCGGAAAATCGCGGAATATTTGCAAACAAATTATGTGAGACGGATAGCTCCCTTATAAAAAATTCTTATAAGAAATTAATGCTAATTTTAAGATGTTTTCAGCATAATGATTTTTCTATAATATTTTCGCGATTATAGGTAAGTAATTACAAGAAGTTCATTATAAACAATTTTTTTCAAATCATAAAGATACAATTGACAGCGAAACTTTTATTGTAATGAAACGATCACATAAATTTGATTATACGAAAGAATTGTAAGAATAATTTAATTTGAGAGATATGATCTCAGGAACTAAAATTTTTCGATTTGTTCACCGAAAAAAAGTTCTCAATTTTAGAAGATTCCTCTTATTTTGCAGCATTTTTTCCTCTTATATATGAGCACTAAAATATTCATGTCTAATTGAGAAGATTTTCCTTTTTTATATTTTGAGAGGAATAATTTCAAAATTAGAAACATTCATCTTACTTCAATCTTACGTCAAAAGCAAAAATGTTAACCTGCTTTATTTAATTAGAAAAAATTACACAGGTTAATTTACCTTTTCAACTCTTGGATTAATTTATTTACAGAGAAGGAAACCATTTTAGAGAACGAAACATATATCGAAAGCACTGGTTTAGCAATTTAATACAATAAAAATATCGAAAATTTTCAATGTATGAAAAAAAACTTAAATTTTGGTTATCTATAAAATGAAAAGCATAATATACAAGTGAGAAAGATTTATGAATTACTTACATAAATTCAAATATATTTTTAGAGCAATATTTAGATTGTGATGCTAAAAAATTCAATTCTAATTAGAATATTATTAAATTCTAACCACAGACAAATTAGAGGTTAAACATATTGCACTTTTGACAAATTACAATAAATTAATTTAATATTTTTATTTTTAATATTCGTAATTTTTTTAAACAAATTTTTACTTATTTAATAATAAAATTTCTGAATAATGGGAAAATAAAAACAATTTTTTAAAACTTTAATTTTCAGTAAATATAATTTATTATTAATTAATTAATTTCAAACATTTTATAAAACTAAATTATTATTATATACTTATTAATGTTTGTGAGGTTAATTGAAGATAATATAAGGTATTTATTCTTAATAATAGTTTCATATTAATTTTTACTAAAAAATGAGTTTAGTTATTATATTTTTTTAATTTTAAATAATAGAGGAAGAATTTCAATTATAGAAGAAAAATCTCAAATAAAAAGGAATAATTTAAATTAAAGACAAAAGATAAAAGGTTGTAATCTAACCAAAATGTTCTTACATAAATAAAAAAATTCTTTTTTTAGAGGAATATTCTCATTTTAAAAATAAAATGTGAAAGTAATTGTTTTCGTCTCACTTTAAGATTTAATTTTTTCGGTGTTAAAATTAATATTTTTGTATTCATATATGTTCAACGATTTTGTTAAAGTAAGTATTTGCAACACTAACCTGTAAAAATAACTTTTATATAATCAAATTTATGTGATCGTTTCATTACAATAAAAGTTTCGCTGTCAATTGTATTTTTATGATTTGAAAAAAATGGTTTATAATGAACTTCTTGTAATTACTTACCTATAATCGCGAAAATATTATAGAAAAATCATTATGCTGAAATCATCTTAAAATTAGCATTAATTTCTTATAAGAATTTTTCATAAGGTGTTACCGGTCACCGTGTGAAGGGAAGGGACCGAACAAAGAGCGGATTGCTATTTTCGTAGCACCTTAATAGTGACGTCAGAGTAGCTGGGCCTTAGGGGAAGGCAGCTTCTCCGTAGCCGGCGTTAAACAGTGACGTCAGCGATATATCGATATCTCGATGTTCGATAATCGAGAATCGATCTCTCGAAGTTCGATAATCGACTGGGCACGTCGAGATTTAAAGGCTCAGAAGCAGACCGAATTTAGAGGTTAGCTTTTCTGTCAAAACAAATGCGAGCGTCAAGTCGAGGTGGAATTTAAACACATAAACGTAAACAAACTTGAAGGTTAGGACGGTTTGTTTACATTTCCGGTGTTGGAAATGTGCAATTACAAATAATTAATTAATAAATTTGTAATTAGATGCTGGTTAATGGTTCACTTATGAGAGAAGTTTAAAATGTAAGCAAAGTCTGAAAGTTAATAATTAATTGTTATTAATCATAAAATTCAGAAAAAAGTTTACATAAAATTCGTACTGTAGTGGGGAGAGAGAGAAGTTACACAATAGTCATACTGCTGTCGTCTTTGAGAAATTGCCTCCTGCACAGAGCTAGGAACAGGAAAAATTCCCGCAAAGTCCTGTCAAAGGTGGCAATTTTTTCAGTGACGTCAGACCCATTAACCCCAAAAGCCATCGTCCCGTTCGACCACCTCACGCATTAAGCAGAGCAAGGAATTTCTTCCCGTAGTGCTATAATCAGTGTGGTAGTAAATTGGGGTTAAATAGCTTGTGGGTGTAAGGGTTTCGTCGAGAGTTTGCCTCCTGCACAGAGCTTAGGAACAGGAAAAATTCCCGCAAAGCCCTGTCAAAAGTGGCAACTCTCAGTGACGTATGATTGTGCGTAACTTTCGTACGGGGTGGAGTGAGTACTATAGTACCGACTCACGCGCAAGGCAAAATTAGGAAGTAAATCCCGTATTGCCAGAGCCAGTGTGCACGGTTAAAAGTACGTGGGACTTGTGTAGAGTAGTGTAGTACCGACTCACGCGCAAATCAGGGAATAAATCCCGTATTGCCAGTGTGTACGGTAATAGTGCGAGAGCGGGTGTACTAGTGTAGGTAAAAGAAAAAGAGACAACAGTTTTAAGTTAGTCTTTTAAAATTTTATTTAAAATTTGATTTAGGAGGAGACTACGGAAGTAGTTCCGTTACAAGGGTTGGCGGCGAAGTGACTCCCTGACTGGGCATTTTCGTCGCCTTTTATACCCAATAACTCTATGCATAAAAAATCTGCCTCTCGGAAGGGGAAGATTTTTTTATACATGTAAGAGGGATAACAAGAGACAAACTTGCTAGTCAGCTTACAAATAACTAAAACTTAATATTAAAATATAAAATAAACTTAATTAACTTAAAAATCTAATTTTACATTAATTTTACCCTAATTGAGACATAATAATGCATATAATTTGCATAACGTTGTATAATTATATTATAAATATAAGAATATATTTATCTCTTTATTTAATTTAATATTGATTTATTAATTATTTAATTAATACTAATTCATTTATTAATTAAACAATTAAACAATAATCAGAATTAATACTCAAGATAATATAAACGTATTAATAATAAAATTATTATTTTTTAAACATTAAAAGAATTATTTCTCAAAGGAAAATATAATTAACATTAAAATGATAATAAAATGAACAGAAATTCAATAAAACATAATAGTGTTGATAATATTAACAGTATTAATAATAACAACCCTAATATACTAATAATTATAATAATAAGAATAATAATATTTATACTTAATCAGTCAAATATTGTTAAACTAATTCTTAGTAAAACAATATAAGTATAAGTATCAATGATTATTAAATCATTATTACAATATATCCTGTTAATTTCAAAATTGTTTAAAACGAATTTTAACTCGAAGTATATATATATATATATATATATATATAGTGGTTGCTGGGCCCTTTGAATCTTTGCTGGGGAGGAATGCGAAAGAGGAAAAGCGGAAACGTAGAGTAGAGAGAGACAGAGATAGAAAAGACAAAGAAAGGCGCGCGGTCAGGAAAATCGACGAGTAAGGCCCAGCTAGACTAATTTTTTCTACATGTCGATGTCGAAAAAGTCAACCCAAGGGAAGATACCACATTTTCACGAAGTTGAGACCTTCAAAAAGAAGGGTTCTCAACTTGTGCAGTGGTGTTTTTCTTTCGCGGAATTTTCACATACATGTGACCGGTATCAATCCCCCCCCTTGGGGAACTATTTCGATTTCGACTAACATAGGTTGCTTTTATACAAAGAATTTCGATGATTATCTTTTATCCAAAGAATTTTGATGATCTTCTTTTCTCCAAAAGAACTGCGATGCTCTGGAACTTAGTTGAGTGCTAATTAGAGAGAGGGCTCTAATTAGTAATCTTACTTCGCCGAGGTAGGTAAGGACGGGCGTCCTTGTAGTCGACTACTCGGCGTTGGCGTAATTTGTAGCGTAGAGTGACGCTGTCTGATTTTTCCTCAGGTTCCATTGTGAGCGGCTTTGAACCTTTTCAGGTTCTATTTCTTCTCGATTTTCACCCCCTCCAGGGATGAGATCTCTGCTTCAGTTGATTCTGGAACAGGTGTTGTGTTCGGTGGATCAGTTGGTGGCAAGCGTTTAGACACGGCTTGTACAGCCGATGTTGATACTGCCTTCGTTTGCTGATCACTTCGAGGGGCTGGTGTCAGCTCAGAAGAATGGACTTTCTGTGGACCATCTTCTTTCTGTATCCAGAATACGTCTGGGGAAATCACTTGAATAACTTGATAGGGCCCTGTCTGGGCCGGAGCAAGTTTGACGGTATAGCGTTCCGCGGCGTTGAAAGGTTTGTGATTTTTAGTGTAACCCGATCACCTTCTTGGTGATTGGGGCACACATTTGGTTATAATGTTTTCAGACCAATGATCGTTGTCCGTTTCTTGTTCAGAAAAAGGGAACTAGGAACTTTTGTATAAAGTCTGAGAATTTTCTTTGAACGTAAAACTTGTCCAGTTCTAGGCTCTTGAGTTGAAGATAAGATATTACTAATTGAACTAGAAAAGATTACACTGTATATAGAAAAATTTCCTGTTAGGATAATTAAGGATAGGGCCTTATCTGTCTCATTAGATGGTATAAATCTGGTGTTGACCTATTGTGACATAAGCCGATGTCACGTCCTGCTTCTAGTTTTCAGTTGTTGGAAGTAAGCTTGTCATCGTGGGGCGATTCGTGTAATCACCAATGATTTCGCTTAATGTTTATTCCTCAGGTTTATTCAACCTATTTTGTGACTAGATGGAATGTATAAACCTTGCTTGGTCCAATAGAAGGGAGAAGTTGCTACGTCTAGCTGGCGTACAAGAAAGGGCATGCTTTCTTGGATATGAGCTGGTTAGACAACTGTGCTTCCTTGTCATTTATAACATCGTCCGATGATATAAGTTTGTAAAAGGACTGATTGACTAGAGTGGCAATATACTTTGTAGTCTCAGACAGGTGAGATGGAATTATCCTAACAAAGGTGTATTAGGCTTTTGAGTTGAAATGTGGTTAAATAAGGGCAAAATGTAGTGATAACTTAATAAAGTTATGTGCGGCACAAGAATCGATTTCGGCCACGAGCCAGCGGTTTCCGAGCTTGACGCGTGCTCGTGGCAAATTTTGAGAGATCGAGTAAATCGAGCTTAAGATTGGGGTTTTGTTTCGACGGGAGCTGGGGCATTTGCCCCCGCCGGAGCTCGCCAGTTTTCCGGAGTCGATCGAGGTCGCTGGGCTTGGAAAACGGGGCAATCTCGGTGGTAATGGTGCTCAGGACAATACTGGCATGGCGGCAGCCGTGGCAGTTTGCTGTCCGTATTGTCCGGTTTGGGCTTCCGAGGAGCCTCTTCTTTAGCTGGAGCGGGCTTGCGGGCAGCACAATCGGCTACATCCTTTTCTGCTTTTGTGGCAGCTTCTAAAAGTTCCGGAAAACTACTCGGATTAGTTGGCCGTATTAGACAACGTAAGGCCGGTTTTACGGATTCGAGAAGCAGTGACGTCAGTTCCATTGGGGATAATGGCACATTCAGTCTCTTGGCAAGCAAGAATTTTTGTTGTAGGAATACGGCGACGGGTTCTTTTTCTCCCTGTGTATGGGAGTATAAAGAGGCCTGAAGACGCATTAAGGCAGTCGGATTTGCGAATTTAGACAGGAAGAATGATTCGCAATCATCCCAAGAGAAACACAAATCTTTATACAGGGACCACCATTTTTGTGCATCCCCCTTAAGACCTTTGTTTACGAGTTGAGTACGTTGATCGGGATCCGTACGAGCGGTACGGAAGTACCTCTCACAGTTATGTAAGTACTTTCGAGGATCCTCGTAATCGTGACCGTAAAACTCAGGGAAAGGTGGAGCCGGAGACTGGAAGGCTCGAATTAGTCCCATCCAATCTTCAACGGTTAGATTTGAAGGCATTGCTAACGGAAATGTTGGCGGAATGGTTACGGAAGAACCGCTTGTTGATTCCGAACCTTGAGGTGCAGATACGACCATGGTATCCAGCATGTTACGGACTTGTTCCGTTTCAACCCCGTGAGAGGTTCTAGGGGAATCGGTAGTTTGGTGTGAATTCACCATGTTGTCTGTGTGTACAGCTGTAGAGTTGGACGCCACCGGGTTTTGAATTTCACTCCCGGAAGTGATTGGTGGAGGAGATTGTTGAGAGTTGCCAGGTGTGTTATCCCCCTTACGGTTGACGTCAGAGATAAAAGCGTTGGGAACTTCTTTGTCTGTCTCTGTCATACCTGTGTGGAGATGTGTTTCAGTAAGTTCAACTAGACCGTCTATTATCGCAGACTCTACGTTTAAGCGGGATTCCGTTAAACGATCTGGGGTTCGGCGAATGTACGGTGGTGTACGGTAGAGCTGTCGTGCTCCACGGATGGGCAAATCTCTTAACTTCCTACTCTCAGCACTAGAGGTTAAGGGTGTATGCACAGTAGCTCGTTTAGAGGTTGGAGACATCAGGTTGTGGTGATAGTTCTGATATCCATCAGAACTCAAAGGCCGGATAATGTAATCCTGCCCCACGTTGGGCGCCAATTTGTTACCGGTCACCGTGTGAAGGGAAGGGACCGGGCAAAGAGCGGATTGCTATTTTCGTAGCACCTTAATAGTGACGTCAGAGTAGCTGGGCCTTAGGGGAAGGCAGCTTCTCCGTAGCCGGCGTTAAACAGTGACGTCAGCGATATATCGATATCTCGATGTTCGATAATCGAGAATCGATCTCTCGAAGTTCGATAATCGACTGGGCACGTCGAGATTTAAAGGCTCAGAAGCAGACCGAATTTAGAGGTTAGCTTTTCTGTCAAAACAAATGCGAGCGTCAAGTCGAGGTGGAATTTAAACACATAAACGTAAACAAACTTGAAGGTTAGGACGGTTTGTTTACATTTCCGGTGTTGGAAATGTGCAATTACAAATAATTAATTAATAAATTTGTAATTAGATGCTGGTTAATGGTTCACTTATGAGAGAAGTTTAAAATGTAAGCAAAGTCTGAAAGTTAATAATTAATTGTTATTAATCATAAAATTCAGAAAAAAGTTTACATAAAATTCGTACTGTAGTGGGGAGAGAGAGAAGTTACACAATAGTCATACTGCTGTCGTCTTTGAGAAATTGCCTCCTGCACAGAGCTAGGAACAGGAAAAATTCCCGCAAAGTCCTGTCAAAGGTGGCAATTTTTTCAGTGACGTCAGACCCATTAACCCCAAAAGCCATCGTCCCGTTCGACCACCTCACGCATTAAGCAGAGCAAGGAATTTCTTCCCGTAGTGCTATAATCAGTGTGGTAGTAAATTGGGGTTAAATAGCTTGTGGGTGTAAGGGTTTCGTCGAGAGTTTGCCTCCTGCACAGAGCTTAGGAACAGGAAAAATTCCCGCAAAGCCCTGTCAAAAGTGGCAACTCTCAGTGACGTATGATTGTGCGTAACTTTCGTACGGGGTGGAGTGAGTACTATAGTACCGACTCACGCGCAAGGCAAAATTAGGAAGTAAATCCCGTATTGCCAGAGCCAGTGTGCACGGTAAAAGTACGTGGGACTTGTGTAGAGTAGTGTAGTACCGACTCACGCGCAAATCAGGGAATAAATCCCGTATTGCCAGTGTGTACGGTAATAGTGCGAGAGCGGGTGTACTAGTGTAGGTAAAAGAAAAAGAGACAACAGTTTTTAAGTTAGTCTTTTAAAATTTTATTTAAAATTTGATTTAGGAGGAGACTACGGAAGTAGTTCCGTTACAAGGGTTGGCGGCGAAGTGACTCCCTGACTGGGCATTTTCGTCGCCTTTTATACCCAATAACTCTATGCATAAAAAATCTGCCTCTCGGAAGGGGAAGATTTTTTTATACATGTAAGAGGGATAACAAGAGACAAACTTGCTAGTCAGCTTACAAATAACTAAAACTTAATATTAAAATATAAAATAAACTTAATTAACTTAAAAATCTAATTTTACATTAATTTTACCCTAATTGAGACATAATAATGCATATAATTTGCATAACGTTGTATAATTATATTATAAATATAAGAATATATTTATCTCTTTATTTAATTTAATATTGATTTATTAATTATTTAATTAATACTAATTCATTTATTAATTAAACAATTAAACAATAATCAGAATTAATACTCAAGATAATATAAACGTATTAATAATAAAATTATTATTTTTTAAAAATTAAAAGAATTATTTCTCAAAGGAAAATATAATTAACATTAAAATGATAATAAAATGAACAGAAATTCAATAAAACATAATAGTGTTGATAATATTAACAGTATTAATAATAACAACCCTAATATACTAATAATTATAATAATAAGAATAATAATATTTATACTTAATCAGTCAAATATTGTTAAACTAATTCTTAGTAAAACAATATAAGTATAAGTATCAATGATTATTAAATCATTATTACAATATATCCTGTTAATTTCAAAATTGTTAAAACGAATTTTAACTCGAAGTATATATATATATATACTAGGGGGGCTTCGCCCCCCTGCGCGCTTCGCGCGCCAACCCCCTATCTCTATTTTTATATTTATTTTAATTAAAATTTTTATAACTTTAAAATAATGTTTTCTTACACGGAAAGAACTGCATGGTTGGGACAACTATATATATTGAAAAATACGGGATATCCATTTTAAAGTTATCACATCCATTTCTTTAGTTGACACATCCATAGAAAAAAAATGAAAAAAAATTTTCCGTGCATATGAATGCATCATAACATACAACCCCCTATCTGTATTTTTATATTTATTTTACTTTTTATAAATTTCAAATAAGTATATGACAAAGTACACATGGATTTTGAAGTAATGAAACAATTGTTATTGACCTTTTTTTAACCTATATGTGAAAAATTAGATTATATTTTGACTTATATTTTGACTCTATTTATTTTTAAAGTTATGTTTGCTTTCCCACCTATTATTTTGACCTAATTTTGGCGTTTTTTTTTACTCCCTCACCTATAACTTTTAAACTAAGTTTGAGGTTATGTTTCCCTCTAAAGGAAAATAAATTTTAATAAAATTTTTAAAAATAGATGTCAGTTTATAACATCTTTTATTGATTTAAACTTACTATTAAATTTTAAGTCAAGCTTTTTTTAACCTATAGGTAAAGAATTTTGTCAAATTTTAATATAAGGTAACGACCTCTTGAAGTATCCTAATTAATTTGCCTTTTTGATAAGTAGGTTAAAAATATGTCAAATTTGACCTATATTTTGAGGGAAGGTCAGGTCAGAAGGAGTTTTTTCGACAATATTTACGGTGTAGATAAAAACTGCTCTTAAAATTGACCTAAATTTTAAGGACAGCGGAAATTGTTTATCAATTTTCTCCAGTTAGGTCCAAATCTTTTAAAATTGACCTACATTCTGATTGCACAGGGAATCGTTTGTCAATTTTTTACCTGTAGGTTAAAACTAACCTTAAAATTGACATGAATATTAAGGACAGAGCGATTAGTTTGTCATTTTTTGACCTGCATGTTGAATCTGCCATTAAAATTGAACTAAATTTTTCGAGCAGACAGAATTATTTGTCAATTTTTGACCCGTAGATTAAAACTGCCCTTAAAATTGACCTACATTTTGAGGTCAGAGAGAATTGTTTATGAATTTTTAACGTTTAGGGCAAAACTGCCCTTAAAATTGACCTACATTTTGAGGACAGAGGGAATTGCTTGTCAATTTACCTGTAGGTTAAAACTGCTCTTCAAATTGACATAAATTTTAAGGGCAGAGGGATTAGTTTGTCATTTTTTGACCTGTAGGTTGAATCAACCTTTAAAATTAACCTAAATTTTTTGAGCAGAAGGAATTGTTTGTCAATTATTGACCTGTAGATTAAAACTGCCTTTAAAATTAATCTAAATTTTTTAAGCAGAGGGAATTGTTTGTCAATTTTTGACCTGTAGATTAAAACTGCCCTTAAAATTGACCTACAATTTGAGGTCAGAGAGAATTGTATGTGAATTTTTGACATTTAGGTCAAAACTGACCTTAAAATTGACCTACATTTTGAGGGCAGAAAGAATTGCTTGTCAATTTTTTACCTGTAGGTTAAAACTGCCCTTTAAATTGACATAAATTTTGAGGGCAGAGGGATAAGATTGTCCATTTTTTACCTGTAGGTTAAATCTACCTTTAAAATTGATCTAAATTTTGAGAGCAGAGTTTGTCAAATTTTACCTGTAGATTAAAACTGCCCTTTAAATTGACATAAATTTTGAGGGCAGAGGGATTAGTTTGTCCATTTTTTTACCTGTAGGTTAAATCTACCTTTAAAATTGATCTAAATTTTGAGAGCAGAGTTTGTCAAATTTTACCTGTAGATTAAAACTGCCCTTTAAATTGACATAAATTTTGAGGGCAGAGGGATAAGATTGTCAATTTTTTACCTGTAGGTTAAATCTACCTTTAAAATTGACCTAAATTTTGAGAGCAGAGTTTGTCAATTTTTTACCTGTAGATTAAAACTGCTCTTAAAATTGACCTAAATTTTGAGGGTAGAGGGAATTGTTTGTCAATTTTTGACCTGTAGATTAAAACTGCCCTTATAATTGACCTAAATTTTGAGGGCAGAGGGAATAAGTGTGTCAATTTTTGACTTTTAATCAAAACTACTCTTAAAATTGACTTAAATTTTGAGGGCATAGTGGTTAGTTTGTCATTTTTTACCTGTAGGTTAAATCTGCCCTTAAAACTGACCTAATTTTGAGGGCAGAGGGATTAGTTTATCAATTTTTGACCTGTAGGTTAAAACTGCCCTTAAAATTGACCTGAATATGGGTCATATGTAACTTATTTCTGACGATGGGCCAACCTTGACTATGTGCCCTTTCTAAGGGGCCCTTAGAAATGACTGAATCAGCGGCGGCGGCGGCGAAATGATTTTATATTATAGGGATAGATATATATATAGTGGTTGCTGGGCCCTTTGAATCTTTGCTGGGGAGGAATGCGAAAGAGGAAAAGCGGAAACGTAGAGTAGAGAGAGACAGAGATAGAAAAGACAAAGAAAGGCGCGCGGTCAGGAAAATCGACGAGTAAGGCCCAGCTAGACTAATTTTTTCTACATGTCGATGTCGAAAAAGTCAACCCAAGGGAAGATACCACATTTTCACGAAGTTGAGACCTTCAAAAAGAAGGGTTCTCAACTTGTGCAGTGGTGTTTTTCTTTCGCGGAATTTTCACATACATGTGACCGGTATCAAAGGGCAGGGCTAACTGAAACTTTACTTTTTGAATTTTATGTTGTTAACCAACCTGAACATTATCTTTTAAAAGATGAACAATTTTTGCAATTCGTATTTGATAATGCTGATCATAATGCGTATACTATTGACGCGAATAATACATTTCACGCGATGGGTGGTTATTATGTGTGTAACACCATCATCTTTTGTTGAATCAGATTATTATTGGGTGGTTATTTTAATATTACTTCAGTTTTCCGGCTATTCGGGCGGCGTAAATAGTTAGTTCAAAAGTATGAAGTCACTGAGTGACTTTTACATTTAGTTATTTCTGAGTTGCTCATATTAGCGACAGGTTCGCGATTATTTTTAGGTGGAGATTTTAGTATTTCTTTAGTTTTTCCCTTACGAAAAAATATGACATGTAATGTATGACATAAACAAATGCATTAATTTGCGTGACGTTATTTCGCGACGCCACAAACAGAACATTATCATGTACACTCAATAACATATATATGCTTTCCTTCCGGTTTGAATAACTTTTTCAAAAGTGGTGTGCCTTCTAGAAGAATGTTTTAATAAGTTCCCTGTCGAAAATTTCTTGGGGAAAGAGTGTTTAAATAGTGTTTTATAAAATGTTTATTGTGTGTGGATTATGTGTTTGTAAAACACAATAAAGTGTGTCTAATCCGTGTATTTTGGAACGCTTTAAGTGTTTGGAAAACACTGAAGTGTGTGTCAGAAGTGTGTTTATAGAACACACAATGTTTCAAGTAAAAATACTTTTGAAACACTCTTTTCACATTCATGAAACCCTGTTTTACTAATTAAACACACACTTAACATTCTCTTCACAACCTTTTTATAGTTTTATCTGGAAAATAACTGTGTTTAATGTGTGTTCTTAAATAGTAGAAAGAATGTTTAATTTTTCAATATTTTGAGTTTTTTATAGTTCAAATAGTGTTTGTAAAAGAACCAAATCATCCCAAGTAGCAATGTAATACTGGCATAGTACTGATCCTGTACTGACTGCCAGTATTGCAGTATTATTATTAATTATTAAATAATTAATTATTAGAATTGCTTTTATTGAAATAAATTAAAAAAATATATTTTTCTTATTTTTTCCATTATTTTTTATTATTTTTTCATTTTTAATTAATTAATTAATTTATTTATTTATTTACAATGAATAGTTACAATGAATTACATAATGTGACGTGGATTTTGAATTTCCACGTCATAATAGTTATTTCAGGGTTCGCCGAAAATCTATTTTTCTCTTGGTTTAAAAATAATTGTCGCGAATTTAAGAAGTAAAAAATATTTCTCCGCGATCCTTTAATCAACGAGTCAAGCTCGGACTCAAAATTTATTGTTTTGTAAAGAAACTAATTTTGAGTCGTCGTTGTAATAATTATTTTCAATTGTTGTTTTATGAAATACTCAACAACCTTGTTATCAATGAAAATATAGACATTTTTTCTAATAAGTTAGAAAGAACCTCACTTCTGGGAAAATAAAATTGTATTTAAACTTGAGAATCAAAGAAATCGCGAAGAGAAGTCAGTCGATTAAAACGATTTCTCCACTCATCACGTTTAAAGCCAATTCCATGTGCCGAGAGCAATTCATCGAACATCAGGCCCAAGGAATGTACCGCTGACGGTACCGCTGCCGCCATCTTCATGCCACAGGGCGTACCACAGTGAGCATGAGCGAGCCTCGGTGCACGAGGCCGGCGTTAACAGGAAGGTTGGGTCAGTTCGAGCTTGGCTTGTAAAGAAAAACGGACACGCTGTCCTATAGTCTCCCAGTTATTTTAATTAAAATTACTAAAAGTGCCGATATGGAGTACCAGGAGATGCTGGCGAAAACTCCAAGGTTGGTGACCATCCTCCACACATCTGGCTGACGTTTCCTGGATCACCAGGAAAACCAGTAAAGCGGAAAAGTCGACTGACTTCACCGTTTTCGTTATCGACGCCAGAAGTGCGGATTCTCTCCTGATTTTGGAACTAATTTCATTTAAACGAATTTAAAATATAATAAGTTTTGTTATATCTTGCAGTGTAAATTAATTTCTTTTCGAGTCAGTGCCTTTTCTCTTTCCTTACTCCGGTAAATTCACGACCTTGAGATAATTAATTAATCAAAGTTTGCGCGGTAAATTGTGAGCTCGGAAAACGAGCTAGCCCGGGAGTGCTCATTATTTTACACTACGGCTGCGGAGGTCCGGGTAGAATTCCTACCTGGCGCTGGAGACGTTCTCCTAAACGGATCACCGTGGGCCGTGTATAAGTTCGAAGCGTGGAACTTGTACGCTCAATTTCGAAGAAGTATCATCGTCGCCATTTTTGTAACGCTTTTCTCAGTGGAATTTTCCACTGGCCACGTGGTGAGAAACGGCGTTACAATAATTATTATTATTACTGGTTATTAATTATTTAAACTTATACTTTATGTAACACTGTTAAGAATTATACACAAAACACTTAAAACTAAGACGGAAAAAATATCGCACGCATGGGGAACCGAACCCTAGACCTCGAGGACGCAAGTCGAATACACATACCGCATAACCGCGCAAGCTTCGAAGTTACCTCGCTTAAACTTCCTTTTGAATTGTGGGACCGATGTGTATAAATGATGTTATAATATTCGAATGAAACATAAAATACTTGTTCAGAGAGTGTTCTCTAAACATACTATTCACACAAAACTTGAGTGATTTATTGCTTTCCAAAGCATGTGAAATCATTATTTAATAATACTAAACAAACATACAAATGTATGTCAAAAGATAGTTTCATCTATGTTCAATGTGAAATGTATAATAGTTTGTGAACTTAGTGTTTTCAAAACATGGTATGAAACTCTGATATGTATGTCAGGAAAATGTTTCATGAGTGTTTTCTTTTAATGTGCATAATATGTTTAAATAGTGTTGAATGAATCATTTAGTTACTATGAAAAGTATGTCAGAAGCGTGTTCAAAACATGTTTATTTACAGAAGTGTGTTTCAAGATACTGAGATGTGTGTTCATGCAAAATAAAACTATTTTCAAACATCATGAAACCCACATTTGTTGGTTAAAATTTTCGACAGGGTTGTTAGAAATATATCCTTCCATAGTTTGTTAATGTTGAAAATGTATATGATCATGGGAAGGTAAGATTTTAATAAAAATTCAAAAGTGTGTCGTTAAAGCGACGTTTCGTTGGCTATGGGGTTTTGCCAACCTCATCAGGCTAAATTTTGTTAGAGCATCGAACACATGCTAACACGTCAAAGATTAAAATTTCGTCAAAATATAAAATAAAATAAAATCATTCCACACTTAAAGAAATAAAAATTTAGAATTGATTGAAAACATTCTCATACAGCGATTCACTGTCAACTGAGAAGAAATATATTCATAGAATGAATATATTTCTTCTCAGTTGACAGTATTAAAAAATAATATAATAATTTAATTTAATAATAATTTAATAATATAATAATTTTTTTAATATATTCATAGAATGAATATATTTCTTCTCAGTTGACAGTGAATCGCTGTATGAGAATGTTTTCAATCAATTCTAAATTTTATTTCTTTAAGAGTGGAATGATTTTATTTTATTTTATATTTTGACGAAATTTTAATCTTTGACGTGTTAGCATGTGTTCGATGCTCTAACAAAATTTAGCCTGATGAGGTTGGCAAACCCTATAGCCAACGAAACGTCGCTTTAACGACACACTTTTGAATTTTTATTCAAATCTTACCTTCCCATGATCATATACATTCTTATATAAGGCACACCACTTTTCAAAAAGTTGTTCAAACCTGAAGGAAAGCATATATATATTATGTTATTATTGAGTGTACGAACTTCAAGGAACACAAAAACCTTAAACAGAAATATGTATATATAGTTTATCTGATATTTGCTGTTAAATCTTTAATAATTATCTATCACAACTAAGAAGTTTGCGATGACAGCGGACCACTTCGTTTTGTCAACCAACATCAGTATTTTTGGTCAGTTCGCTGTCATATTCCTATTTCAACTAAACAATCTTTCTATGCGTGTAAGATTATTTTAAAATTCGAGAAACTATAATACAAATTTTTTGTTGAGAGTAGTATTAAGGGGTTAAGGGGCACAAAATAAAAGCTATAATACATATTATATACTGTCACATAGAAAATAAATATTTTTATATTTTACTTCTAATTAGAATTTTTTATTAATAATTTGATAAAGTTGAAACAAGTTAACAATCTCTTCGAATTAATTTTGATAATTTGGTTAGGTTACCTGAGAAGTTAAAAACAATTTGACATTCTCGATGGTGTTTTTTTCGTGGCGTCACGAAAAAACGCCACGTAAATTACAACACTTATTCCTGTTGTAAATTACATGTCATAATTTTTCGTTAGGGTTAGGTTATCCGGGCAGCCCAAATAGTTAGTTCCAAATTATATTGAGTGACTTTAAAAATTAATAGTATCTGATTTGCTCCTATTAACGACAAGTTAAATAAATATGTTTCACGATTATTTTTAGGTGGCTATTTTAGTATTTCTTCAGTTTTCAGGTTATCCGGACAGCGAAAATAATTAGTTCCAAAGTACATTGAGTGACTTTTAAAATTAGTTTTTATTAAGTTACACCTATTAGCGACAAGTTAGATATGTATTCTAGTATTTCTTCAGTTTTAAGGTTATCCGGGCAGCGCAATTAATTTTTTTTTGATTAAGTTAATTAAATTCTGAAATAAAAAATATCTGCTTTGCTTTTATTGTCTTAATGAATCTAGATCATTTTCATCTAATTTAAGCATTTTTTTTCTCAGTTAAAATGTCTTGTAAAATAAAAATCAATTTTTTTCATCACATGTCGAACAGGACGGAAAAGTGATTACCGCAGTGATGTTTTTAATGTATTTAATGGATTTTGTCAACTACAGCTTTAACAGATAATTGTAACGAAGTGTAAGATTATTGCGACGGACCACACGCTACGTCTAAAACAACATGTCGACATACGCCCGAGTAGAATATCTAAAGATGCAATCGATTTAGAAAAATTATGTGACTTTTTTCAAAAAAATTATCCGCTTTCTTAGGCTGAAAAAATGATGTACTTTCACTTCATATAAGTACAAAAATAAAAGGACAAAACCTTATGTTTAATATTTTTCTATAAAATACAAGTATTGAACTATAAGTAGTGTGAATTTCAATAAAAAATATAAATAACACAGGCCGACAAAATTCCAACAACTTCATGTTGACTAAAATGTGACAGCCGATTCTTATAGGATTTCTGCCGTAGAATCCGAATCTCACCTTGAAAATATCCAATTGGCTCTAGTTTTCGATCAACATGCGATTTAAGGTGCTAAAAAAACGCGTTTTTGACACTTTTTGAGCAGCTGTAAAACAAAAACGCGAAGGAATAAAATGGTCTAAGTAAAATCAAATGAAAGCTTAAACATTGCTTTTTAATATCCAAAATCAAAAAAATAAGTATTTAACAATTTGAAGAATGGGTAACAGTTTTTGTGACTGCGCTATTATTATTATTATAATTATTATTATTCTTTAAATATCCAGTTCAATTTTGCTATGTTTGTGATAAATATGATATTGTAAAAGTTTTTTACACGTAAGAAAAATTTTTACGTTTAATGTTTCATTTGAAAATGGGTTAGGTGAAGTGTGAGTGCAAAATTAATTCATATTTCTATAAAACAAAGCTTTCCAAGCTTACATTGCAATCTTTTCGTGCAATTTTACCATAGTGGTAACATTTTGCTAAGTGTATAAAAACCTTGCAAGTGAAGTGGTGTAGGATGAAACACATAAAAACATTCTACAAAATTTATGCGCGCTCAGTGATAAAAAACTTTTTTTAATTGTTTAAATAATCTGGTATTAAGTTTGTTGATATTGGACCTTAAAGAGCAATGTTTAAGCTTTAATTTGATCCATTGTAGACCATTTTATTCCTTCGCGTTTTTGTTTTACAGCTGCTCAAAAAAGTGCCAAAAACGCGTTTTTTTAGCACCTTAAATCGTATTTTGCTCGAAAACTAGAGCCAATTGGATATTTTCATGGTCAGATTCGGATTCTACGGCAAAAATCCTATAAGAATCGGCAGACAGATTTTAGTCTACAAAATTTTGTCGGCCTGTGTAATTAATTACTCAGAAAATTTTTTCAAAAAAGCTAACTACCCCCCTTTGAAGCTAGGTCTGATTGTTTTTTTTAGAAAGCTTTCTGAAAATAAGTGAAATCAAATGTCCTTTACACAAAATCGATAAAGTGAAAATTATTATCCGAGTTTATTCCATTTGTTTATGTCAAAAAAAACATACCCTTTTTTAACGTGTATTATTATCCACTTAAATAAAAAAAATCAATTTCCCATTGAAATGGAATTAAAGTTTGACTCCTTAACTGTACTCTCCAAGAAAAAAAACGAAATTCGCAGGTGCAAAAGTGGGGAAATTCCGTTGAAAAATAGCATGTTTTTAGTTAACAAATGGAATTAAAAAATAAACTATTTATCCGATCGACTTGATTTTTTTAATATTTATTCAGCTTCGCATGGACAACATTCGTGGTAAATTATGAACAAAGTCAATAATTATTAGAAAGTTATTACACAATTAAGAAAGTGCTATTTTTAATGGTTTATATTCATTTGCAACTAAACTAATTAACCTTTTTTAACTTGCGACTAATCATTTAAAAGCTATTTCCAAGCTCTATAACTTTCAATCACAACTTTTTCTCCTAAAATGTAACCAGAAGCAACAGTCATAAAAAAAACTATGTTTTTGGAACTTTAACGATTTTTTACACCATTTTTCGCAACCGAAAATCGGGTGCAAACTATGAGGCTTCTATTTGGGGCCCTCAAACTTCAAAAAACTGCTTCGATTTTTCAGGTTGCACCTTTGTGCAGTTTTTGCACTCACCGACAGGAGCTAATGCAATGTAGGAGAGAGTGAGGCAAAATGGGGTACCTTTTTGAAATTGGTTGTTTACAGAGAACCAAACGAATAAACCGATTTAACTAAACTTCAGAATTCTTTTCTGCTTTTTTTTATCTTTATAAAAGTAAATTTGATTAATTAACTTTTTGTTTTTGATATATCAGGATATTGGGACAAGGTTCCTGTGTAGGAAGCTGCATTAGAACCCGTGTTGGGACCTTGATTGTTGAAGTCCCTTGATGGTTCATGTGTGGGAATCTTAATAACAGATTTTGTAGAAACATTTTCCCTTGTAGGAACCTATGCATGGGATCATTACAAAGAATAGTATATTAAGCAACAAGGGTATAAAGGCATTCACTTGTTCGACTTATATGAAAATGGCGGCCGTTTTCTCCCTTGGGCAAAAATAACGCATGGGATCAGATGTTATGTTTGCACATGGGAGAAAATGGACGCCATTTTCATATGGTCGAACAAATGAGTGACTTTACTACTCCCTGTCGTCAGCTATCTAAAAGCGCCATTTTTGGGCATGTGGGTTAAAAAAGCTTTTATTGACCTCTTTGAAGGAACATATTATATAGGATCCTATGTAAGAACCATTGTATTTTGCTTACACCGAAAAAAATCTCGATGGTATTATTAACTATGACCCTATAGTTAATCTTTACCTAGTAAAAGTAATAAGGATTCCTAATCATTATGGTTAGGATCACTGAGTTGATTCAACAAATCAAAGCCTGGCAAAAACAAGCCTGAAAATCCTGGTCAAATTAACTTAGGATATTTTGTAATTTTGCCTATTTCCATAATGCACATGTGTCTGTTTCTGTTTTGACAGCGTTTATCTCTATATAGCCAATTCTCCGGAACCGGGCAATTTTGTGTTACTCACATTTAAATTAATTTGAGTAATTTTATTGAGGGGCTGGATGCTATAATACGTGTTAAGGGCCGGGTTACATGGGTTTGGCAGCTTCAAAAAATCATTTTTTTAAATTGTTTTATTAATTTATACAACATCTCAAAAATATTGTCCCAAATTTTAAAATCGATCCGAATAAAAAATTTCGGAGATACATACATTCCTGAGAAGGTGCACGCACAAAGTTAAGAAGGCTCTACGCCTTGCAGCTATGTCTGAGCAGCTGCTCGTCTATTGTTGTCTGTCTCTATTGTTCACTACTTTTACTTTCTACACAGAGAAAAATTGTTCCTTATATTTTACCAAATTTTTCAATAAAATTGGGATATAGTAGCATAATCGTAATTTTTTATAAGTTTTAAATTATTTTTTCAGTAATAATATTGAAAATTTAATGTCATATCTTTATTCCTTACAAGCAAGTACTGTAAAACTACAAAAAACAATTTAAACTGAACGTTTAATATAAATTGTATAAAATTTTAACGTTTATTTTGAATGCCTCCTTGATAAGCAGTAATGTTTCAAGAATAGTTCGGTAAAACTTTTTTGACTTGCCTAAAGTGTTGGTTTTTCAGCAATAGTTCGATAAAACTTCGGTGACTTGCTTAAAGTGTTAGTTTTCAGGAATAGTTCGGTAAAACTTTGGTGACTTGCCTAAAGAGTAGCTTTTCAAGATTATGATTCTTGTTTAAGGGCCCCTTGGTATAATTATTTTAAATGAATTATATAGTTATATAGTTAATTATATAGTATGAATTATTATAGTTTTATCTTTTTTAAATTTATATTTAAGATTTAATATTAAATATATTTAATTAATTAAACAATTTTCAACTAATAATATGATAAATTCTTATAAATCAAATAAAAGAAAATATAAAAAACCGCTGCCAAGTTGTACATTTTCGTAAATCTCATTGTGTTCATGTCATGAACACTTTGCTTCCTCATAGAGATTGTAATAATAAAAAAAATTAATTAAATAAATAAAATGATATTTTCGACAATTTTTGATTTTTAAAATACCAATAATTTCAGAATTTCTGACAGAACCAGGTTGAAAAATAGGTCAATCGAAGCGTCTTTTAATGCTCTACAAGTTGGTAATAATACTTTTAAAGTTGATTTTACATTATTCAACAAAATATTCGAAAAACTCTTATTTTCCAAAAATTTAGATTTTTAAAACTTTAATATCTTTGGAAAATATAGATGAAAAATTTTCAATGAGGGCTCAAAAGATGCGTCTCAAAAAACTCTACAAAACTAAGAAAAATCATTTATAGGTGTCCTAACATATTTTTTAAGTTATGGCCAAAAAAACGTTTTTTTGAAAAATTTAAAAGGCAAAAAAAAATTAGTTAAACTTTGTGAATCGGGCTGAAAATACTCTCATTTTATGTCCCCCGAGGAGACCTACAATTTAAAAAAAATTTGAAGCCTTTAGCTTTTTTTGGTTCTGAGATATTGAGGCAAATGTATGTGTGTGTGTGTTAGTACACACACACACACACATCCGGACAATTTTTTTTAAAACCGTTTTTTGGACTTCTGAGCACAAAGTACATGGAAATTTTTATTTATTTATTTAAAACATTTATACGCGGAGTGCCCAGGCATATATAAAGTACTAAAGTATTAGGCATAATTAAAAAAAATTTAAAAATATGACAAAAAATGACAGTCCCAAATTTTGGTAATACAAAGCTTCCTCTATGAGGAAGCAAAATTGCAAATATAATTTCAATTAAATATAAATGGTATTTAATATTTCAGAAAGATTAATTTTTTGTTAATTAATTTAGTAATTCCAAACTTTTACTTTTATTTAAAATTTGTATATTTTAAATTTTAACAAAAATTTGGAAATAATAAGGATTTTAATAAATTATTGTTTTACTATATAAATATAAATTGAAACATTTTTCTTGATAATAATAAAAACATAATTTAAAAATATTTCATAAATTGATCTTAAATAAAGTAAGAATTAACTCATTAATATAAATAATTTTTTATTTTGTACAAGAAAAGTTTATTAATTTGAATCTTTCTCACAAGCGGTGAAATAAAATGCAGGTTAATATATAAGGACAGTTTTGAACTTTCTAAAGCAATATTGTAAAACGTGCGATATATGTATTAGTGTATGCGTTTAGAATGTAGTGTAGGCAGGTGTATGTGTTACTTATAAAATGTATTAATTCGCATTTGTTGAGGTAGTGATTAAAGTAGATAAATTGAGATATACAGTAGTATTAATAAGATCTACTGCATATAAACATTATTTTTTATTTTTGTTCTTCTAGTTTTACCGAACTATTCACTAAATATAAATATAGTGAAAACTTATTTTATGTTTTACCGAACTATTCAATAAATTGCAACTCGTCAGTTTTACCGAATACTTTATCTTACGTTTTACCGAACTATTCAATAAATATAAATGCAGCGAGCACTCAGCTTATGTTTTACCAAACTGTAAGTGAAGTGCTAATACATGTGTCGTAAGGTTTATGCTTTTTTACAGTATTATTCAATGAAATTTCTTTTACAGTATAGTTCTTGAAAAATTACTGTTTTGTCACTTCATCCCAGTTTTACCGAACTAAATTCAGTAAAATTTCAGGAATAAATTTTCTCCGTGTATGGGCAGGTAGTTGGTAATACTAGAGTTTTGTTTCAGTTGGTGACTACTTTTCGAATCACAAAGTTCATTTAAAGTTTATATGAAGTGTCTGTTTTAAAATTAATTACAAAATGCCTAAAGTTTCGAGAATTCAGTTAGCGGACGGGATTCGTGGAAAAGATAGGCAAAAAAAGGAGACAATCATTCAACCCTAAAAGTCCGGAAACTAATGATTATTCCTTCACGAGTACGTCGACAAAAAAAAAAAAATTTTTTTGACACACAAAAAATTACTATTCAATTATAGACTTTGTCTTAGTTTTTTCAACACTCTCGTCTTTTGTGCGGTGTTCTAACATCATTAATAATAAGGATGAAGAAAAATTTTGTAATGGAAAATTTAATTTTCAACAATGCTCGAAATTCGGTCTGGGATTTAAAATTGTGGTAGCATGTAAACGATGTGATCCAAAATATAATTTATCGTGTAAACAAATCGGAAAGTCGTATGAACTAAATCGCCGGTTCATTTTTGTTATGCGAATATGGGGCTTGGGGCTTGTCGGATGCAAGAAAATTTGCGGCTTGATGGATATAAGCAATTTATTTTTAAACCAATCAACATACGATTTTTATATTTCTAAAATAAATTATTGTATCGGGATAATTGCTCAAAAACTATTCTCCTCTGCCGCTGAACAAGAAAAGGAATTAACGAACTTTGAAAACGACGTTGAAGATACGACAGATGCAGGCAGGTGAGTGTTTCTGGTGACGGTACGTGGAAAAAGCGTGGCTACACTAATCGGACATTATTCGGGAAAAGTCTTAGATATCATTGTAAAATCCTCTTACTGTAAGTTATGTGAGTCTTGGAAAAAAAATTAATCACGGCAGAGTATGAAGAGTGGAAAGAAGAACATATCGCAACAAATCAATGCAGCGCAAATCACAATGGAGCATCCGGAAATATGGAAATATTTTCGGTTGTTAAAATGTTTTAAACGTTCTATTGTAAAATATGGCCTGAGCTACGTAAACTATGTTGAAGATGGGGATTCAAAAACATACTCGGGTATTCTCAAAGCCCAACCGTTTACGTAATTTAGTCAACAAAACAGTTGAGAAAAAAAAGTCAAAGGTAAAAACAATAAAAAAAAACAAACTCTTTCTGGAAAAGGTAAACTGACTGGCAAATTAATTGACAAATTAACGGTGTATTATGGTTTGTCAAGAAGAAGAAATAATGAGTCAGCGGAAAAAATGAAAGTCGCTATATAGGATACTTTTTATCACTATAGCTCTACAGACAAATATCCTCAGCACTGAAATTGCCCGAAAGGTCCAGACTCCTGGTGCACCTGGCAGCGAGCATCGGCTACGAACACTCTTTCATTATTCAAACATGATTATACTCCATTACCAGATGATGTTTTGACTGCAATAAAACCCATCTATGAAGATCTCATTAAGAATGAGCTTTTGCAGCGGTGGATCCCGATTTTTGTGAACACGATAACTCGAAGAGGTTTTAACGAATTTGGCTAAAATTTACCAGACATTAAAAAATCTATTAAAAAATTTTTTTTTTTACTTTAAAAAAAAAAAATGTTTTCAAACAAATTTTTTTTAATTGAATATTGAAGTTAATATACATATAATAAAATCTTATTCTTTGCATCAAGACGAATCGATATATATATATATATTATTTTTTTTTTTTCAACAACTACAAACGTTGACTTTGCAATGTCGAAATTTCTGGTTAAATTATTTTTTTTTGGTTGACTAGTATGTATAATCCATGAAATTAATAGTGGTCAAGCACATAGTCAAATGTAAATCACAAGAAGACGTAAGCAAAAAGCAAATTAGGGGACACCAGTGACACTCTGAAAGATGTCATTGAAAATTACTTTTAAATAATAAAAAAGACATAAATATATGAGTAAAAATATAGTTTTAAAACTGTAATAATTGAAAGTAATATATAGAAAATATAGGTTGATTCATAATTTATAGAAAAATTGTAGAAAACTTAATATTGACAGAAAAAATAAAAATATGTTGTTAAATTCTTTTATATTATTTTTTTTTCAAATGTTTGGGACCAACAAAAAATATTTTTCGCTTATCAAGTATGGTGAATGGATTTCTTTATTTTAAATCTTACAATAATGAAGGTAATAATTACAAGACATAAATTATATAGTAATCACAAAGTAAAAAATCTACTCTTTCAATATCTTTTCTATCTTTGCAAATTCTGCAATTGAGAAAACATTTTCGCTTTAATTTTTTTGGCGATCGAATATTGCAAATAACAACAGACAAAAAACAAAAAAAAGACTTTTAAAAAAAACAAAAAAAAATAAAAAGACACACGACAGACACACAAAAAGAGTCTTTTTTGGCCGAAACACTACAATTTTTTAGCAAATCTGTCAATTCTGCCCTCGGCTTCGGATTCAGCGGCGAAAAATACATAGAAATGTATTATTGTAGTGTTTTAGAACAAAAAAAGTTGTTTTTTGTGTGCCTGTGCGTATTTTAGGGGACACCAGTGACATTCTGCCTTAATTCTCATTTAAAAAAAATAACTATATTTCTAACTTCTAACCTATATGATTTCGAAAGTTTCAGTAATAAGTGAGACTATAATGATTTACTTGAGAAAAATAACTAATATTTTGTACTATTTTGACGCAGGGACACCAGTGACATTTGTGCTCGGTAAATTCAGTCTGCCAATCTGCCATGCATAGTGTATTTTGTAGATAGGTTAGAATTTTGTTGTTTTTTTTCTCAAGGCTTCTAGACACATAGCGCTTTTTATTAACACTCGATAAAACACTTTCCTACTATTGTACAATTAAATATTAAGCGTGAGATTCAAATTTTGGCATTTTCTCATAAAATAATGAAAATTAAGGACACAGGCTTTTGACAGCAAAATGACATTTTAAATTTAATCACCCATGTATAAAGTATAAATTGTATGAGAGTTTATAGAGTTAATGACAATTAAAGCAGAAAAATTATCTTTTTTTATCAAAAATTCAGTTCTTTCATCAAAATTATATTCCAGTACAATACTATGCTTAAATTTTATTACTTTGAATAGGATTCTATAGTGGGTTCCTCTCGTAACTAGGAAACTTAGTCAACTCCTGGTATACGGGTCCTAGGCATTTTTTTCGGTGTATAATAATTTTTTCTTATTCTTCTTTGGAAGCTACATAGGTTTCTTCATAGGATGGCAATAAAAGCAGGATCCCACACTGAAAGAAATACTTCGTGATTACAGTGAGAATTCTGGCTAAAACAGCCATACTGTATTGTTGGATTTGTTACTGTGATACGGTATAACTATTTTAGCCATTCTATTTTGTTTGTTTCGAACACGTCTGCGCACAACGCCTGTGACAAGCGCACCTAACCTTAGAAAAATGTGTTTTTAACACTGACACTCAGTATGGTTGAATCAGCCAGAAAACGGAATAGGCAAATCTGACATAAAAATTGTGGTAATACGAAGAGACAAATCACAGTATTAATAATATTCTCCATGTAAAGTAGATAAAATAAATGTTTCAACTGAACATCTTTGTCAGTCAAACTAGTATTTATATTCTTCAAAATCGTGTTTATTGTTATTGTGATGCGTATGGCTAAAATAAAGGAACCTTATTTGTAGTTTAGTAAGAATTCCCCAACCAAACTTTTTTTGTTAATAATCTCAAAGCATTTCTATCAGTGCATGCAGGATATAAACTTAATAAAATGTTTTGTTTTTAATGTCTCCGAGAAAATATTTAAATTTCCTAAGCTTTCGATATAGACAATTTGTTTTTTATTTACTATTTTAAATCATTATTAGCAAATAATTAAAAAATTGAAAAAAATATCCTAAAGTATTAGACTCTCTATAATTTTTTTTAAATACTCATGAAATCTAAAGGAATCGAAATATTAGAAGAAATATAAAAATGTCACTTTGCAAAAAGCATTTGATTAAAAATTATTTATTAATTTTTTTTGTTGGAAAAAAATTTATTGTAATGAATAATACTTTCAAATATTTGGAAATGACAAATAAACTCTAAAAAAATTATTAAAATTAATTCATTTTTGTCAGAAATATAATTGAAAATTAAAGAATATAAATTAAAAATTTAAATGAAAATTTTCAAAGTTCTGTAAAATCGAAAATTTTTTGAAAATCTTTTTCATACTTTTCATTTGCATGTGTCATGTCTTTCACCTTAATAATAATAATAATAATAGTTTCTACAAAAAATACTCCCAAAATTACTCCCGGAATTATTCCTGCGAATATTCCGAAAAAAGTTCCCGGGAATCTCCCGGAACTCTTAAAAAAAATTTTTTCGGGAAACTCCCGGGAGTCACTCCCGGAATTGACTCCGAGAGACTCCCGGGAGTTGCTCCCGGGAATCTCCAGAGAGACTCTGGGAACTTTTCCACGTGGGATCCTATGATGGAAAATGTTGTTGCAAAATCTGATATTAAGATTTCTACACAGAAACATCAATTTAACATCAACTTCTCAAGTTGTTAATTTTTCTGATCAAGATAATCATAAATCTATTAGTCTTCAATAAATAATTGTTTGGAAGACGTCTGGGATTTCCAACGACCAGAATTACAACAGAATTTCTGTTGTAATTGACTCTCAGCATCTGCTTGCAGACATGGGTCTGCTTAAAGTCTGCGGAATGTCTGCATACTTTCTGCCGATTTTTTTATTTGGGATAATCTTGCATTTCTTTAGGTGTACATTTTGACAAAAAGTGTTAAAGAAGATATACATATTATAATTACCAAGTGTCCGTATTTCCTTTTTTCTGCATCCACCTACAAAATAAACATTAATTTAAATAAAATATTTAAAATAATGTGAAGTTATTTTTAACATGCCAATAGCTACGCCACAATACTGGCAATTATAATTTGCCATCAAAGATACAAAATGTTTGCCATTAATGTGCCAATAATGAGCCATTACTGGGCCGATAGTCGGCACATAACTGGCAAATTGTCTTTTCCATTAAAGATTGATCAACTTTGCCGTGAATGCGCCATTATAGGGCCGAAAGCTGGCCCAACCTTAAAAATTTTTTAAATCTGACCATCAGCGCCATTATTGGCTCAGCAATGGGACATTTTGAACACCAGTAATGGCCCAGTAACTACTGCCAATTCTCGGCAGACATTATTGGACCAATGATGGTCCGTTTTTGCAGTCTTGGCATTTCGCACTTGGGAATCATTAACTTTAAAAAATTTGAAGTTTAAATTTTTACATGGAAATAAACCTCCCATGTTAATATAGGAACAAATTTTTAATACATTGATTTATCATAACTTGTAGATTGTATTTTGTCACTGTATGAAAATTTTTCTCATTTTTTATCAGTACCAAAAATTATATTCAACTTCATTCTGAAACATGTTGCATTAGTATGTGTTATAAATAACGATAGATATTTAAGTAAATTTTTTTTACAAATTTGCAGATGAAATAATTTATCATTTTAGTATACCCAGGTAGAAATTTCAACTCGGTATTAACCAGTCACTGAGAAGTTTTTCTAGATTCTGGTAAGTAATTGACCAGAAAATCTGGCAACTGGTTGATCAGAAATGTAACGCGCTGCTTTAGCAGTCACTGGTTAGATTCTCTGGCCAGTGACTGGCAAGTAACTGACCAGTAACTGGACAGTTTTCTGCTCAAAATATAGAATAAAATATCATTTTTCCTGGGTCTTGATATTTTATTTATAATTGTATATTTATTTATATTTTTGTATTTATTCAAAGATTTAAGACTAATGAACAATTACTTTACTAATAACACTCAAATCTAAGAATGAAAAATTCGCTCGCTTGTGGGATCGAACCATAGACCCTGGAGACAACGCATCTGCGTTACCACGCAGCCACGGTGACTAGATGATAACTGATCATAACTACAAGTTTAAGAACTCAAGTTCTACTCCGATTGTGACCGGAATTCTTGGCCAGTGACTTGGCAGAAGTAATTATCAGAAATCATGACCAAATAAACTGTTTAGTCACTTTTCAGAGTCATGACAGTTGACACAGCTTATCTTGTCAAAATTCAGAAAAATGGATATTTTGGTAACGAGACAGTGAAACGATAATAACTTTTAAATAAAAAATACAAAAATTTTTTATATTAATTAATAGAGAATCATATTTTGAAATACATGTATAAAAGTGCATGTTATCTAAAAATTACCAATGTTTTAAAAAGACTGCTCCCACACAGCACCGAAACTTTCCTAAAAATTTATTAAAGATTTAGTTGCAAACTTCGGAGTCTTTACTTAAAAAGTTTAGTGAAAATTTTGTAAAGATTTAAATGTCCTACTTCAATAAATTTTTTTTTAATTTTCAGGAAAGTTTTACTCTAGATTTTCGTCTATGATAAACATTTATTGAAGTGCCCAGTAAAAAAAATTCGATACACGAACCGCGGAGTTCGTATACGAGCTCGGTAGCTCGTATGAGAAATACGAGAAATCTCTCATACGAGCCTTTTCCGTAATGAGAAGTGTATAGATGCTTGTATACGAGGTGACTTTTAAAGCATTTTTCTTAATATAACACTATTTTAAAGTAAATGTAGATAATAGAAATGAATTTTCAAAGTAAAACAAAGCTAAATTTATAAGGGAAATGAAGTTTTAAGAAAAAAAGGATAATTTTGTTCAAAAAATTTATTCACACTGAAAAAAGGTTAGAATTTGATAATTCCTTGTTACTCTAACTTACCGACATTAGATATTTCTCGGATGCGGTAAGCACGATTTTGTATTGGCGGTAGAATAAATAAGTTTTTCATTACTAATTAATAAATATATTATTATTTATTTATTATATAAATGTTGTTATATAAAATAATTAAATTTAATACAAAATCTGCTTACCGTATACGAGAAATATCTAATGTCGGTTAGTTAGAGTAACAAGGAATTATCAAATTCTAACCTTTTTTCAGTGTGAATAAATTTTTTGAATAAAATTATCCTTTTGTTCTTAAAACTTCATTTCCCTTATAAATTTAGCTGTGTTTTACTTTGAAAATTCATTTCTATTATCTACATTTACTTTAAAATAGTGTTATATTAAGAAAAATGCTTTAAAAGTCACCTCGTATACAAGCATCTATACACTTCTCATTACGGAAAAGGCTCGTATGAGAGATTTCTCGTATTTCTCATACGAGCTACCGAGCTCGTATACGAACTCCGCGGTCCGTGTATCGAATTTTTTTTACTGGGTGGGTCATTTAAATCTTTACACAATTTTCACTAAACTTTGTAAGCAAATTTTTCGAAGTTTGCAAGTAAATCTTTAATAAATTTTTAGTAACGTTTCGGTGCTGTGTGGGTTACTTTAGACTTTTCTGTTTTTGAACGTATGGAACATGAACATTATTTTTAATATGATTGACTAAGAGTGTATTTTTATAGGACTGGTGTTTTGTTTTTTCTTATTAACTGGTCAGTTCCTGTGTCCGCAGTTTCTTTTTTTGATAGTGTCAAAATTTTCTGTCTAGAGACTTGGAAAAATCTAGAATAATTCTTTTAGTTGGATTGGCAAGTTTTTCTGACCAGTGGTGGACCAGTTTTTGTAGGTGGAATCTTAAAAAATTCTTCAAATCATTGACTGGCCAGTGTCTGGAAAGAAATTCTTATCACGATTATGATCAGATTTTCTGGTCAGTGACTTGATAAAAGTACTGTTCATAAGGGGAAATTTTTTTTATCCAGTGAAACTGGCCAGTCACTTATTCAGGACTGGCCAGATTGTCTTGGCAAGTAAAACTCGCTCTTTACTCCACAGCTACTGGACGAAAACAAGTAATACTTGACAAATTTCTACCTGGGTAGGTTAACTTTTTCGAACATTTTTCTAATTTCTATAGTAATTTATACATTTTGACATTCATCATCCTGTTTAAATGTAATACTCTTTTCAGGTTTCATGAGCCGTGTAAAAAAATTGCTGGGTTCTAGTGTGGTGCCAGAAAGACAGTCTATTCTCTAACTGGGCGCTGAAAAGACTGTCAGACCATATGCTAATCAGACCAGTGACGATCGAACCACACGTTGGTCCAGACTGGACGAGCTAATCAGGGCTAATGAGCAGTGCTAATAATTAAAATTTTAGGTTCGATTTCAATATTTCAGTTTTTTAATTTTAAATAATTTACCCAAATTTACAATTACTACTTTCAGTTTCATCAAAAATTTTTTAAATAATTGAATTCCTATGACGAATTTTAATATATAGTGCTTATTCATTAAGTCTCTGTTGTAGTAAAGCTTTCTGATATTTAATTTTCGTATTATGATTTTTTGTTATTTTAGGCACTTCGTTATTGTCCTTCGAGTTAGGAGCCAGATTATTAGATTGTAGAAAAACGATTGAAAACCTGCAAATTGCCCTGAGAGATATATGTACTGACTGACAAATAAAATTAGCAGGGACCGTGTCGAAAGTTTAATTTCGTTTTAGTGTTTGAGTTGACACGAAACTAAATTAACAAAGTGACTTTAGTTTCAAGTCGACCCGAAATTAAATGAACAAATTAGATTTAGTTTCGTGTCGACTCAAAACAAAAGATTGAAAAATTATAATTATTTAGTGTCAATCATAGAAAAATTGTTTCCCCTGACTTACGTAACTGGAGCAACGTAAGTAATTAATTAATGTAAGTTACGTAACCAGAGTAAATTATGTAACTACAGTAACTTACGTAAGTAGAATAACTTGCACAATTAATGACATTTACGTAAGTGACGTAACTAGAATTTACTTAGGCAATTAAATAAACTTACGTACGTTATGTAACCAGAGTAAATAACGTAACTACACTAACTTACGTAAATAGAATAACTTACACAATTAATCAAACTTACGTAACTTACGTAACTAATATAACTTAAACAATTAAACAAACTTACGTAAGTTACATAACTTACGCAATTAAATAAACTTACGTTAATGATCAAAATTACGTAAGTTACGTAAATTACCTAACCAAAGTAAATTAATTAACCAGAGTAAATTACGTAACTACAGTCCTTCCATAGTTTGTTAATGTTGAAAATGTATATGATCGGGGAAAGGTAAGATTTGAATAAAATTCAAAAGTGTGTCGTTAAAAGAGCGACGTTTCGTTGGCTATAGGGTTTGCCAACCTCATCAGACTAAAATTTATTAAATAGATAGGTTACACTTCAGTATTTTTTTGGACAGGTTTATTTATAGAAATAGTGCTTTTAGACCTTTCCAAAAAAATACTGAAGTGTAACCTATCTATTTAATAAATTTTAGCCTGATGAGGTTTGCAAACCCTATAGCCATCGAAACGTCGCTCTTTTATGGCGCACTCACAGCTCTGGCTGCCTGCACAGGCAGCAATTGGAGTAAGAGAGAAAGACAATTAGAGTGAAAGAGACAGTAAATTCAAATTTGTATGCTGACTGCGCAGGCAGCAGAGCTGTGAGTGCGCCATTAACGACACACTTTTGAATTTTATTCAAATCTTACCTTCCCACGATCATATACATTTTCAACATTAACAAAGTAAATGAATTAACTGCAGTAACTTAAGTAAATGATCAAACTTACGTAAGTTACGTTACTAAAATAACTTACTCAATTAATCAAACATACGTAAGTTACGTAACTAGAATAAATTATGCAATTAAATAAACTTACGTAAGTTACATAACTTACGTACATGTGATTATTCACGTAATTTAAGGAAATTTGTAGATGTGTGCAAAAAGATCGAAACTCGAAAACCGACCGGGTAATTTCGGGCTTTTCACTTTTCGGGTCGAAACAGTTCGGGTTTCGGGCCGAGCTCGAGCGGGGTCAAGCTTGTTTACTTGGGTGGTCCAAAAAAAGTAAAATCGGAATTTTAATGCTCTTACCCCCTAGGATTGTTCTATATAGAGAAAAAAAAATACCCCCATTTTTTTTTTTAATAAAAAAATATTTTGAGGTCGCTCAAAGCGCTCACAGTTTCCCATGTAAAATGCATGGGGAAAAAACACTTTTTCGTAGAATTGGTATAGAATCCTTGAAAATCAATATTTTTCATTTAGCAAACTCTGTTTCTCTTCAGAAGACTTCAAAGAATATAGTACTAAATTGTTTATTTAATCATTTTTAGAGTTCCGTACACCAAAGGTGTACTGAAGAAACCCTTATGAAATCACTCGTGTGTCCGTCCCAGCCACGCAAAATGGGCTGCTCCCCCCCCTTAACTTCTACAAATCCCAACCTGGTGAGCTGAAATTCGGTAGGGTTTTTTTAGTCTTAAGTGCATATTACAGGAAAAATATAGCGAACATGATTGGCCTATATATTTGTGAAAGAGAAGGGAAAGAAATTGAATTTTTTCGAAAAAATTGCAAAAAATGACATAAGAATCTAATATGGATTTTTATTGTTTTTTCTTGTAATCTACATGTAATAAAAATATACGTATGTATACCGAATTTCAGCTCAATAGGTTATATATATTTATAAAAAATGAGTTTTGTTTTGGTGTATGGAACCCTCGATCTTAGTGCGAGTGCAACGCGCACTTGTCCGTTTTTTTTTTAAATTAACTATTTTTTATAGTGCCCCAAAAAACTCCATAAATTTCAAAATTATAAAAAAATCGTTATAAAATATTTTTTACCAATTTTATCAGTTTTTCCCAGATTATGAATAAATAACACAAATATTGATTTTTTAAACATTATTCCATGTATTTAATAACATTATTCCATGCTAATTTGTTTTAACAAATTATTATTATTATTAGTAATTTTTTGTTTGTTTGACCGTATAATATATTTTTTTTTTTATGTGCTTCTTAAAAATTTTTAAAATAAATTAAAATAAAAAAATTTTTTGTTATGTGCTTAGGTTTTTTTTTTTTTTTTTTTCTAAAGGGTGAGAAAAAAAATCTTTTATTTTCTTTCTTTCACAAAGTAAAATATAACCATAAAAAATACATTGTAATTAAATTTAAAACAATTTTATTTTCTTTTTCAGATCTTTTTATTATTTTAGTCCTTTTTGAAATCTTTTGTGTTTGTCTTATTTTCAAATGATGTATTTGTAAAATTTGATCATCCCTGATGAGGAACCATATATGGTTCGAAACTAGTAGGGATTGTAAATAAACATCATCTAAACAAAACCGTATTTAGGCCTTATCATTATTAAACAAAATATTATTATTATTGTTTATTTACAACTTTTTATCTAATTGAGCTAATGAGTTGCGATTTTTTCTCAATTTTGCAACTTTTCAGGCCAAATGTAACCAGTCCCTATCAAAGAATATTAATTTTACCAATTGTTTAAACAAATTACTATTGTTTAACTTCCACTTTTTATCAAAATGAGCTAGAGTTGCAACTTTTTCTTAATTGTACATTTTTTTTTTGTGAGGTAATATTTAATGTAAAATTGAGAAAAAATTGCGACTCTGCAGTTCAATTTGATAAAAATTGGAAGTTAAACAATAGTACCTAATTTGTTTAAACAAATTTTCAAGGATTCTATACCAATTCTACGAAAAAGTCGTTTTTCCCCATGCATTTTACATGGGAAACTTTGAGCGCTTTGAGCGACCTCTAAATATTTCTTTATTTTCAAAAAAAAATATGGGTATTTTTTTTCTCCATACACTGCTTTGTTACAATATATGATAAAGCCAAAAGGAAATTTTAGTATTTTATTTTTCAAACGTGGGACTTTTTGGGTTGGTATCAAAAGTTGATATAATTTTTACCAATTGCTTTTACAGTAAATATATTCAAGAATTTTTGAATATTGATAAAAGTATACGAAAAACCACTAGTCAGTAAACAGACGCGCCCATTCGTTATTTGAAAAATTTATATGAAAATTCAGAACGGTTTTTTCGTAATTTGCTAAAACTATTATATAGAATATTATATTATATATATTTGCGCCCATTCGTTATTTAATTAGTAATTATTTGAAGGAGGAAAAGGAATTAATTTAATTGGAACACTCTATTAAAAACAGAGTGTGATAAAAATGAGACAAAAATTATATTTGTCTTTAAGTTTAAGAATCCAATCGTCTCCTCTTATACAGAACTGGTAAATAAACTTGTCAGCGAGAAAAGAAACTTGCGCGCCTGGTGTTCGCTTACGGAATCAGTCTCGCGCTGCTTATGTTTGAAATTCGGTTAATTCCGTCCACACTCATTCGTTCAACTTCGGCAAGTTTCGATGATTCTCGTCAATTTTTTCGGTTTTTCATATCAACTTTATCAAAATTTGAAACGATTATAGAATAAAATAAAATTCTAATAAGTAGTTTGAAATATTTGGTTATAATTAATACTTCTTAAATAGCGTATCAGAATTTGACATTTTGAGTTTTATTACAAACATTTTGAATTTTGTGAAGATTATACTAAATTCTCTTTTCATATATATTGTATTTCCTTATTTTACTTCTAAACATTCCTAAAAGTAATATAACGAAAATCATTACTATGCCAAAATGTCCAACACTTGAAACTATAAATATACTAAAAAGTGACTCCACAATATTAAATTTCGCAACAAAGTTTCTTTCAGTGTAAAGAAACAATCCTAGGGGGTTCTAGTTACATAAGTCAGGGGGAAACAATTTTTCTGTGATTGACACTAAATAATTATGTTTTTCAATCTTTTGTTTTGAATCGACACGAAACTAAATTTAGTTTGTTAATTTAGTTTCTTGTCGACTTGAAACTAAAGTCACTTTGTTACTTTAGTTTCGTGTCAACTCAAACACTGAAACGAAAGTAATTTTCTATTTAGTTTCGTTTCCGAAGCGGTCCCTGAAAATTAGACAATGTTAAATGTGTTGTAACAGATGCTGGAGCCAACATTAAAGGAGCCGTTAAAAATGAATTTGGCGCTGATAAGCTTCTTTCATGCTTTGCTCACCAATTGAATATAATTGGACAAAAAGTAGTTGGAGTAAGTAATTCTGTTTCTTCTGAGCATAACGCACCGTCAGATGCAGAAAACGAATCCGAAATTGATGACTCCAATTTTGAAGAGAATTCAAATGCTCCTTCCTCGACAAAGACTCTAAGGGATCTTATAATTCATGTTAAAAAGATCGTGCGATTTTTTCGCCAAAGCGGAGTAGCTACTGAGAAATTAATAACAATTCAAAAAGAGGAATTGAAAAAGTCTGAAGGACAATGCCTTAAGTTGATTCAAGAAGTTAAAACTAGATGGAATTCTACGTATGAAGTGATATTTTAAATTTTAAAAGTATATTTTAAATGATATTTTTAATTTTAAAAGTATATTTTAAATTCTACACAAGAAGACTAGAAACAGGAGATTACAGTCATAACACTCTAGCATTCGAATTCAGTGAATTGATAACATGCCCCACACAGCACCGAAAATTTCCTGAAAGTTGAAAAAATTAGCTTGCCAATAATAATATTCGGAATCTTCAGTTACAACTTACAAGGCTCTTTAAAGTTGATGTGTTTAATTCTTTAAATATCGACGGTTTTTCAATGTTTGACGCGAAAGTTGACTGAACATTGCATGAAAGTTTAAAATTTTTTCAACATTCATACAATGTTCAGTCAACTTTTACGTCAAACATATTGAATAATATCGGGCACTTAAAGAATTACTTCAACTTTAAAGAGCCTCGTAACTGAAGATTCCGAATATTGCCAGCAGGCAAGTTGACTTCAACTATTCAAAAAGTTGAGTTTAGCTTTTCCAAATGTTAACTTAAATTTGACTGGTATCATTGTTTTCTTAATCTTCAGGTATATAGTAGAACAGTACTAGCAGTCGAACACTTTTGAGTAGTATTTTTTGTCAAATAAATAATAATGCACTGTTATAATAAAATAGATGTAAATGTTTTTTTGGATTAATTAATTTTAGTATATGATGTTTTTGTTTTTAGGGTTCCGTACACCGTAGGTGTACTGACGGAACCCTTATGAAATCACTCGTGTGTCCGTCCCAGCCACGCAAAATGGGCTGTCCCCCCCCCTTTAACTTCTACAAATCTCAACCTGGTGAGCTGAAATTCGGCAAGGATCTTCATTTTTAAGTGCAGATTACAGGACCCTGGGAGCGGATTTCGATGCTTTTAAGGTGACTAAAACCGCGGCTGAAGAAGTTTGAATTTTTTATATTTTTTTTCGGCATTTTCCAACCCCGGGACAACCCTGGAAGCGGATTTTGCCGCTCTTAAGGTCGCTGAAACCGTGGCTGAAAAACTTTGAATTTTTACTTTCAATTTTTTGGCATTTTTTAACCCTGGGACAACCATGAGAGCGGATTTTGCCCCTCTTAAGGTCGCTGAAACCGTGTCTTCAACAGGGTGTCTACTCGTCCTGGAAGTCCTGGAAATGTCCTGGAATTTAAAAATCTGTCCTGGATGTCCAGAAAATCCTGCAAATGTCCTGGAATTTCATATTATGTTTTTCAAGATTCTAAATGACTTTAAAAAAAAATTTTAAATTTACTCAAATATCACGCCCATTGCGAGAGAGGTCTTTCACAAACTACGTTACGCTTTTTTGGACTAATTTTTACCCCCTTCCCCCTTTTCATCACATTTATTATATACAAAAAAAATATTTTACACATTTCGTCACACACATTATTTAAGAAAAGTTAAGAAAATGTTTCTAATATAATAAAAGTTTTATTGCTTTATTTTTTTTTGTAGATGAAAATTTATTTAAAGGAAGTTAAATGTTAACTTAATAATTCATAATAATTTAATAACTATTTTTCAAATGTCTATAAAATTATTACACGGTAACCTTTTCTAGTAGCACAGTAAAAAGAAAGTGGGACAAATTTTCTCTAAAAAATCAAAGTTGGTCATGAGTCTTTCAATTTTTTTTTTGACTTTTTTTAGGGCAAATTTTGGATTTTTTTTGTTTTTTTATTGCACTTTGAATTGTTAGGAAATCAATTATTATTGCCCAAGATGTGAAGAAAATCTAACTAAATTATTAAAAGTTATTAGTTTTTCAAAAAAAAGTAGGTACTTTAATGTTTTGATGCCCTGTAAAATCCACAATTTTAAAAATTTTCAAAAAATTTTTTTTCCCAACATCCTCTGTCATAAAACACTATACATTTAAACCAAGTTACACAAAAATTGAAAGACCCATGACCAACATTGATTTTTTAGAGAAAATTTTACCCAAGTCTTATTTTCAGCCATGAAAGGTACCTCAATTTAAGATGCAACATTTTTAAGACAACCTTTGTTTAATTTCAAATCATATTTTTTTGCTGAATTTAAAGAGAAAAAGCATGCTGAATATCAGCACAAAATATGCCGAATTTAATATTCTATTATATTTTTTAACTTTTTTTAACTATTATATTTCTTATCAATTTTTAACCTTTAAAGTGCTAAGTGTTGAAAAATCACGCTCAGTGCTAACCCCGGTCTCTCAGACCGCTATTACCTTTTTTTACGGTTTTTTAGTAATTTATAATTTTCTAAAGATTTCTAAATATTTTTTACTTTTTAACATAAATAAAGTCATTTCAATATTATTTTTATTCAAATTTTTTTATTTTTATATATTTTACAATAAAAAAATTAAAAAAATTTTTTTTGAAAAAGTTGTCACCTAACAGCTTTTTATAAAATATGAAGCTACTGAAAAGCTCAAGTTCGTATCTTACTTTGAAAAAAAGTTACAAGCAAAATAAATTTTTATAGCGGTCTGTCAGACCGGCATAGCACTTTAAAGGTTAAGAAAAGAGGAGATTAGAAAAAGTAGATTATTGTACAATATTTTTGTCCTGGAAATGTCCTGAAAATGTCCTGGAATTGTCCTGGAATTTTTAATCAGGTTCTCAGTAGACACCCTGTTCAAATTTCAAAGTTCTTCAGCCACGGTTTCAGCGACCTTAAGAGCGGAAAAATCAGCTCCCAGGGTTGTCCCAGGGTTGAAAAATGCCAAAAAATTGAAAGTAAAAATTCAAAGTATTAATTCAAAGTATTATTATATTAATATAATAATATTAATATAATATATATTAATATTATTATAATATAATATATAATAATATTATTATAATATAATAATAATTATTATTATAATAATATTATTATTATTATAATAATTATTATTATTATAATAATTATTATTAATAATAATAATAATAAGTTGTTAATTAAATAATTTAGGTACTTTAACTTACGTGCCCTGCGGCGACCTCTCCGTCTTCAACTCGATTGACGTTCTCCTGCATTTTAACAAATAAAGTGGGATTAGGATATTTTATTTAATTAAAGAATAGAATAAATTAAGATTGATTAAAATATCTGAAAGAAACATTTCAAATTGTTTCAATTTTAATTTAGATAGGAATTACCCCAGTATTCATAATTACAGTGTTTACCCCAGTCTCCCCTATTTATTTCTAATTAAATTGACGTCGTTTCGCAAAACTTTAGAAAAAACTGAAATATATATACCAAAGAGTCATGAGTCAGCGTAAATGTTTTATTTAACACGCTTGTTTCTTCCTCCTCGACTGAGCGTAATTGCAGCCGATCACGCGTCTGGTTCTGTAACAAAACAAAATATGTTTTAACGTAAAACTGCATTTAACTTGAATTTTATTTCACATAAAAATCGATTGACATATATTTTATCTGACATAGGTTTTATTTGACAGAAAATTAGTTTGATGGACATAATGGCTAAGGGGCGCAATGATTATTTGTAATTTATTTAAAAATCGTAAATCGAAATGATTTCGATTTATTATTCATTCACTAGTGTTAGAAACATAGTAAAAACTGTATTTTACATATAAAAGTAACTTTTCGAAATTTTAATTTTTTTGTTCTAATGTATTTAAAATAACTTTAGAAAAGAAACTAAAATCGCGTTTTCAATTTGAAACATTTTTTGAGGGTCAATTTGAGATTTTTGATTCACACTTACTGTAATGATAAAAATTACAAAATATTTCCCAAGTGTCCCTAGGGCGTGTTGGCTAAAATGCAACACGCTATGCATAAAGAGCAACCTACGATACCGACGAAGTGTAGGTACATTCTAGAAAAAAAATAAGAGTAATATATGGACGTTCGTTTTTTTCAAAGAAAGCTGAGATACCAGAGTAACTTTTCTAAAAGATAAACACTTAATTAAAACAAAAATGTCCGAGTAAACCAAAAAACAGTGAAAAGTTAGCCATTACGCTCCGGTCTACACTACACAAAAAACTTGATACCTACTAATACTTGAAGAATATTTTATCTGCTTCTGCAAATCATGTTTTTGCTAAGAGAGTTAGTATAATTAAAAATAACTTTACAATTTTAATCAACAAGACCAAAAATATACACTTAAATAATGCACTTAATCTCGCAATCATCAGCAAACAAAAACATGTGATGAGAATGTATTTCTTAAATTCGTAGTAACGTTAAGAAAAAAAATGTTTTATGAAACATATAATAGGAAACAAGAACAAGAATACCAGTAATGCACAACAACCGCAGACCACCAGGAGCGAAGCGCGCAACTACTATACATACAGAGCGTGAAGCTTACTATTATATGGAATAGTAATCTAACCAATGATGACATCATTCTTTCCCTCTTATTCTTATAAAATCATAGTATTTTTTCTCTCTTACTAATGAAAATATCTATCTATTCTAAGTGATTTCTGGAGTGAAATATCCTGCTGAACACGAATATCGTTTTTCAATTAAATTCACGTCGTTTCGCAAAAATTTAGAAAAAACTGAAATATAGTCCGCTTTTTAACCCACGGGGCAAGGATAGTTAGAGCTAAAACGTCACGGTACAATTCTGTTATTGTGATTGAAAATTATTTAAAAAATTAGTTAGTGCTTGGATGGACCCAATGAGATATAACTCATCAAATTGACGTCAATTTGATGATCAAAATATCGTCAAATTGACTACTTGAATTGACGAAAACACATCCCACATTTTGACCATTTTTTGATCATTTTTTAAATTGACGAAATATTTACGAAATTTTGACGATTTAGTATTTAATTTAATAATAATTTAATAATAATAATAAGTTGGCGGTTTTTTGTATGTTGTGGCCTTTGGTCAAAAAATAACTTCCCTTTGGAAAAATATATTACAAGTATTGAATGCAACAACTTAAGAAAAATACCGTCTAAAGAATTAAATTATTTAAGATCTAATCTAACCTTTATTATTAAAAAACATTTATTAACATCTATTTCATGGGATCCAAACTATATTCATTTAAAGGGGAAATTTGACAAAACTAAATTGTTTATAAAAAAAAATCAGTCAGAGAAGCAGGCGCAATGCGCCTACATCATAGGGTTTCGTGGCGTAAAATGATAAATAAATAATAATTTATTAAAATTTTTTTCTACTTAGGATTGGCAATTGCTTCTTTTATAATGTAGATGATGTGAATAGGAGTGACTGAAAATATCTAATCCAAAAGTAAAACAACCATTTACATGGCAACTAATAACATAGCAACGATTGTTATGGCAACCATTACCATAGCAACGGCTAGCATGGCAACGGTTGTTATGAAAACCATTACCATGGCAACGGTTGCTATGACAACGGTTGTTATGGCAACGGTTGCTATGACAACCATTACATAAGATGTAAGACTTAAGACTTAAGACGTAAGGCCTTAAGACTTAAGACGTAAGGCCTTAAGACTTAAGACGTGAGACGTAAGACTTAAGACTTAAGACTTGAGACTTAAGACTTAAGGCGTAAGGCCTTAAGACTTAAGACGTAAGACTTAAGACGTGAGACGTAAGACTTAAGACTTAAGACTTAAGGCGTAAGGCCTTAAGACGTAAGGCGTAAGGCCTTAAGACTTAAGACGTCAGACGTAAGACTTAAGACTTAAGACATAAGACTTAAGAACTACGGACGGACACCAGAGTCTCGCTATAAGGGTTTTGGCCCTTGGCCACGAAACCCTAATAATCCAGATTTATTAATAACAAGAGCAGACAAAGGAAATAAAACTGTGATTATTGAAAAAAAATGTTTCCTTTCAAAAAATAGAATCCTACCTAAGTGATACCAATACGTACGAAATTATAAATAATCCAACTAATTCGATTCGTACTCAATTGAACAACATGGTAGACGAATAATGGTTTGAAACTAATATTAATGACTATGTAAGAAACTTCTTAAAATGTACAAACGGCTCACCTCCTCGATTCTATGGACTTATAAAATTACATAAACAAAACTATCCAATCAGACCGCAGTAACATCATTCCCTGGTTCAGTACTTTACAACCTCTCTGTATTTCTCGGATCAATATTAAAAAATGTAACATCTAAATCTAAAAATAGTTTAAAGAACAGCTTAGAACTAATTAAACAAATTAAACATAAAAAAATCCCAGAAACATACACGGTGGTTTCATTAGACGCCATCTCAATGTTCTCCAATATCGATAGTAACCTAGTCTTTAAACTTGTAAAAAATAAATGGAATCAAATTAAAGAATTTACCACTTTAACATATAAACAATTTGACGAAGGTTTAAAAACTGTGTATGAACAATGCATAGTTACAATATAATTATAAAATATACAAACAAAAGTTTGGAACTCCTATGGGGTCTCCAATTTCTTCCGTAGTATCAGAATTAGTCATGCAACACATTGAAGAAAAAATTATTAACAATAGTCTTTTTGAAATTGTATTCTACTATCGATATGTGGACGATACCATTATGTGTGTTAATAAAAAAAGAATACACGAGGTAGTAAACGAATTTAATAAAGAAGGTGGAAGTTTACAATTTACATTAGAAGAATCCAACAATTGTCAAATCTCCTTTCTAGATGTTTTCTTGGATTTTAAACGCGGATTCATTGAAACAGATTGGTTCCAAAAACCAATCGCTTCAGGACAAGTTTTAAATTACCATTCTAATCATAGTATCAACCACAAGAGGGGTATTGTCTTTTCATTAGTAGATAGAGCTATTAACCTCTCAGAAACAAAATTTCACAGAAAAAATATACATCAAATATTTGAAATTCTAACAAGAAACAATTACCCTTACGAATTTATAAAGAGAAATATTCTACAAAGAGAAATATTGACGAAAGAATAAAAACAATAAAATCTAATAATAGTAGCTTAATAAATAATGAACAAGAAAAAAACTTTGATACTTCTAAAATTATAACTATACCATTCATTCCAGAAATCTCACAGTCAATTTTAACTTTAACAAGAAAACTAAAAATCCCAGTGATTTTTTTGTATACAAAATAAATTTAATGAGATTCTTTTACCATCCTCGAAAGACAAAATACCCAAATTTGAAAAAACTAACTTAACTTACAAAATTAATTGTAATGACTGTAAAAAAGTTTATATAGGTCAAACAAAACAATTCTTAAAAAATAGAATATATCAACACAAATATTCACAGCTTCATTCAAAAACTAACACAGCCTTATGTGAACATGCCACAACTTTTAACCATAAATTCGATTTTAATTCAAAAAATATTCAGATTCTTGAGATTGAAGACAACAGTCAAAAAAGAAATATCTTAGAGATGATACACATTGTAAAGAGTGATAGTTCTGTAAATTTCAGAACAGACACACAAAATTTATCAATTTTTTATTATGATTTGATTAACATTATTAAAAGTAATTTAAGATAGTGGAAACACACAAACTCTAAAAAAACATTTGAATTTTTACTTAACCCTAACTTAGTGACCAACGATAGAACAATGTTTTTTAGAATAGACAGTATAAACGTATCTCTAGAAAAAAAGATGCACTAACATGTGCTTCATGTTTAATTTAAGTTAAATTAATTTATTATTATTATTATTATTATTATTATTATGTTTAAAATTATAAAAATTAAATTATATATATTTTTTACAAATTTTATTTAAAAATTGTTTTTAAAAAATGACTGAGAGAACGTTAGTAAGTAGCTTGTTTACAGAATTGTCACTCTCTAAGAAATGAAAAATTCATAAATTATTAAATAAAATGAAAAAATGCAATGTAAAATTATTTCAGATATGGAACTCCAGCACTGTTAATTTTATATAAAATTAATTTAATTAATTAATAAGGAGAATTATACTCTAAAAATCATTATGGTATGTAACCTAACCTAAGAATCCAACATGTATTTTGAATGTGTCATAATTGTTGTATTACTATTGTAGACCTGAAGATCCATGTTCATGGTAAAATGCATAGTGAAAGCTTTTTTGGAGAAAATTAAAATTTCTGACATAATATAAAATTTCTCATTTTTTGACCAAAGGCCACAACATACAAAAAACCGCCAACTTATATATAAAGGTCTATAATATTTCAAAAACTTCATTTAATAATAATAATAATTTAATTTAATACTTAAATGACCGAATTATAATTTGGCAGAATGTCAATTTGATGGATTTTATATTTGCAAGAAATTTAATTTGACCGAATATCAATTTGGAAGAAATACTATTTTGTAGAATTTTAATTTATCAGAATTGTAATTTTATTTTTAATCCAAGTAAACCCTCCAAATGATAAAAAATTTGGGGGAACAGTAGTTCTTATTTTTTTCACGGATTTTTCGAAAATCCGAGAATTTCAAGTACACGGAAAAAAAAAGTTGTCAGATATTTCAGGAATTACTTCCTACATCTTGGATACGTGGTAACATTTCTGAATTAGCGACGAACATTCAATGGTAATCAATGAATGTTTGATAGAAATTCGGGAACTGTTTTAGAAAAAGCTATAAATAGTCCGACAGTCTTTTTTTCATTATTTTCTCACGTAAAGTTCATGGCACTAGCCGCAACTGTTTCTGAAATTTTCGGGAACTCGTCAAGGAATCTTGGTGCGCAGAAACCCAGTGCGCACCAGTCTCAACAAGTCTCACAGCCAGTAAGACTTGCGTGCCTTTTATATTTATTTTATACTCAGGTTTTTAACGCGCCTGTTTAGCTCTACTGGGTAAGACGCCGGACTTCTATCCTCGGGTACGCGAGTTCTGTTCCAGCCGCCGTCGATTTTTCTCTAATATGGGTTTTGCATTTCAGAAACTTAATAAAAAATAAAAAATGTATGTGTGACTTTCAAGGATAAATGAGTGTGTGCGCGCACGTGTCAAGAAGTGGAAGTGGGAGGGGGGAAGCAGAATCGATTTTTTCTTGCATTCGCCTAACTTTTCGATTTTCTTGAACAGTTCCCGACTTTTTCAAGAACAGTTTGCCGAGAAGTGGTGAAATAGTAAAAAATGACATATTTAAACGAGGCAACTTTTAGTTCTATGTGAACTAGTCCCCGTATCCAAGAGTTAAGAACAAAGTTCCCGAATAATCTTCGAACTTTTTTTTCCGTGTAAATTAATTCTTCCTCGCGTCGATAACAATTTTTTTCTTTTGATAATTACTTACATATTGCTTTCCCCGCCTTTGAATCACTTGGAATATTTTTAAATCACTTGTGTCATTAAAAAAAAATTACCGAGTCGAGAAATAATTAATTAATTTGAAATTTCAAAATTTTTTGAAAAGTCGTAACACAAAATTCAAAATCTTTGCTTTCCCTGACTTGGAACCGTTTCCAATTTTTTAATAGGCTTCTGACATCAAAATAAGTAATTATCAAAAAAAAAATTTGCTACCGGGGCAAGGAATTATTAATTTACTTGAAATCCGTGAAAAAAAGAAGAACTACTGTTTCCCCACTTTTGTTTATTTTTGCGTTTGGGGGGTTTATACTTGGATTAAAAATATACAAAAAAAATTTGTATCCTAAACTTTTTGAAAAAATTTTTTTTTAATTATTTCATTAAATCAACGTTAATCTGAATTGGAAAATTAAATTTTTTCTAAAAACACCTATACAGTGGTTCTTATTTTATAGTTTAATCAGAGATTAATTTTTTTATTTCCTTATTCCTTAAGTACACATCTCGATATCAATGTCAATTTGACGTCATTTTGCTTTTTGTATGATTTTTAACATGGTTCTCAAAAATGTATAAATATTTAGCAAATACCAGCACTAAACAGTAATATTAGTTAGTGTTTGATAACAGATAGATTTTAGGGTTATGATCAGGATCACCACGCATCGCGTGATCACAGTGTTATTTATCGAGTAAAAGAAAATTTCATTTTTGTTTTTAACAGTTCTTTTTTAATTTCAATTTATTTATCACCTTCACAATTTTCACTTTGTAAAACACATTATAACTTATAAATTACGTGATGCTAATGAACAAAGAAGTAAAACAAAACTCGATGTCTCGAGAGAGCGGACGTGTGTTAAAAAAAGGGCGGACGCGCAATCGAGTTCACGCATGCGCATTCAAACCGCATCGTGTCTACACAGCGAAAATACAAAAGAAAAGCCAAAACTCTCAACACAAAACAGAAACAAAAAAAAGGTATTTCTTAATCCTAAACAGACCGCCGGCCTTGAATTAGTTTAGAATTCAAACCTGAAATCGCAATACATTACATAGATAAAAACTTTAATTAAACAAGACAACTCTATTAACTGATATTATTTTCGACGACTTGATTACAACTTAATTCGTTAGATTTTGACGCAACAAAGGGTAAAAGAACCAATTCAGTGATTGGTCGTAAGTACTCAGAATTTGATGTTTTAACTTTAACTACGCGTGTCAATTTACCAGGTTTTTTACATACTTCAGTTATCCTACATAATAACCATTTTGTCAGCGGAAGATTTGGCAGTCGTAAAATCACCATTTGTCCTAAAAGAGCAGAGTCTTGTATCTCTTGCCATTTAACACGGCGTTGTAGAGTTTGCAAGTAATCAGATGACCACTTGCTCCAAAAGATTTCGTACAATTGTTGTATTTGCTGCCATCGATTTAGCCGATTTTCGTTTAAATTTACAAGTGAAATTTGCGGTAACGAAGTAAATGGTCCTCCGATAAGGAAGTGTCCGGGCGTGAGAACGTGAAGATCATCGATATGATCGGTAACGGGCATCAATGGTCTTGAATTTAAAACGGCTGTTATTTGATAAGTCGCAGTTACAAGTTCTTCGTACGTAGGTGTACGATTCCCGAAAATTTTTACGAGTCTAGTTTTCATACTTTTAACAGCTGATTCCCACAGCCCTCCAAAATGAGGAGCTGCGGGAGGATTGAATATCCATTCAACATGATCTTTCGCAATTAAGTTTTGAAACTCAAGCGAGTTTATCGCGTTATGAAAAGCAGTTCGAATTTCACGTTCTGCTCCTTTAAAATTAGTTCCGCAATCACTAAACAATCGTTTTGGTAAACCTCGGATGAAAGAAAAACGTTGAAAAGCTGCAATAAACGCGCTTGAAGTGTAATTAGTGACGACTTCAAGGTGTACAGCCTTCACGACAAAGCAAACGAAAACTGCTATGTAGCAGGATTGAGCTTGACGACCATGACCGCCGGCCATGCGGACTTGCATTGGTCCAGCATAGTCAATGCGACAGTTTATGAAAGCTCTTTCAGGTTGTGTGATCCGATATTTAGACAAATCTGCCATTAATTGAGTGGCTCTCTTTGCACGATAGCGAATACAAATGAGGCACTTGTGAATGATTGATTTAATCAAAGGTCGAGGGTGAACCAACCATACAGATTGTCTTATGATACTTAAAACAAGTTGCAAACCTCAATGAAAACATTTCTCATTGATCTCGGTTACCATTAATTTGACAACGTGATGATTTTCTAAAATCAGTGGATGTTTCGATTGGAATGAAAGGTTTGATTTTTCGAGTCTTCCTACTACACGAAGGATTCCTTTGTTGTCGATGAACGGATTTAAACATTTTAATTTACTTTTAACTGGCAAAGGTGTTGATTTTTTAAGAGCTTTTATTTCGGAAGAAAATTGGGTCTTTTGTAAATAGCGAAACCAAACAGTTTGATCATTTTCGAGTTCAGTGGCAGAAATTACTTTTGACGATTAATTTTTACCGCGACTTTTAATCCAATTAATAAAACGACACAATATTGCAGTAGCTCGTATAAGTCTATTCCATGACGAGTATCGCAAAGCTAACTCATTCATGAAATCAATCGGTAGGTCAGCGACGATGTGAGCATGAATTTTGGCTTCCATATTAGTTCGAAATTCGGTTTGAGGAACATGAGATGGCCACTCGCAGGGAGCTAAACCCAGCCATTCAGGACCCTTCCACCATAATTCATTTTCTGATAGGTCTTCTGGCGACGAACCGCGCGACGCTATATCAGCAGGGTTGCTCAAAGACGGAACGTGACGCCATGAGCAATTTGGTAATAACGAATGAATTTCGGAAATTCTATTTCCTACGAAAGTTTTCCAGTTAGAGGCATGTTTACTGAGCCATGCAAGGACAATTGTAGCATCAGTTCAGCAGTGTATTGAATTAACAGACAAACATTTTGCCTCTCCAACGCTATCAATCAATTTTACTAACAAAACTGCAGCTTGCAATTCAAGCCTCGGAAGACTTAATGTTTTAATAGGCGCGACCTTTGTTTTACTCATCAATAGATGAGTGATGATTTCATTAGAAGATAATGTTACTCGAAGATACAGAACTGCCCCGTAAGTGATTTCTGAAGCGTCAGAAAATCCATGCAACTGGACATCAATATTATCTGGAATTAAATGAGTCCAGCGTGGAATGCGAATGAGGTTCAAATTTGTTAATGACTGGACATAATCTGTCCATTGTATGGCAATTGTCTCGGGGAGTGGATCGGCCCAAGAACTCTGCTGTCGCCACAGTTGTTGCATAAAGAGTTTTCCCTTAACAATAATGGGAGATATCCAGCCGACTGGATCATAAAGTTGAGCAAGAACAGAGAGAACAGATCTTTTAGTCAAATTTTCAATTTCGATAGGTTTTACGTTATAGTAAAATTGGTCAATATCAGGGTTCCAACCTAAACCGAGAATTTTAATTCCTTTATCATCGGGTGATGGAGAAGTCCACGCGAGGCCATGATTGCTTGGGTCAATATCGGAAGTTAGGTCGGGGTCATTGCTGGCCCATTTTCGAGGTTCGAATTTTGCTTTACCGAGTAATGCAATCACTTCATCTCGGTTTTTACGAGCAAGTTCTTTGGAAGGCCCACCAAATAAGCAATCGTCAATATAAATGTTATTTTCTAATATAAAGCTAGCAAGGGGAAGGCACAGCCTTCAACTTCGATAAGTTGCTTGAGTACGCGTAAGGCAAGAAATGGTGCGGGACGAGTTCCATACGTTACAGTGAGCAACTGATACTCACTGATTGGATCCTTTGGCGAATATCGCCATAAGATTCTTTGATAATTGAGATCACAGTCATCAATATCGGAAGAATAGACAAATTTAAATGTACGCCAATTTAACAAGACCATCTTTGATTAACTTGTGGTCCAGGCTTGGGAGTTGATGTTGCGATTGACATAAGTATAGACTCTAAAACCCAAATTCCTTCCAGTAAGAACTTTTCAAGATCTGAATATTTAGGACATTCAGTTGTTTGAGCAAGACTCAACTCCCAATCCCGCTGAGTTTTAAAATCTAGTAAACAAATTATGCGATTAATTAAAATGTCACTATACTCATCTGTAGGGCGATCAAGATTTTACAAAGCCGCAAGATGTTTTTGAAGAGTATTAAATATTAATAAAAGACCGGAAGCTGATTCTTTTTTTAATGGCTCGAGAGAAAAAATAGCATTGATATGAGCTGTCACGATAGCTCGTTTATTATCGTACCTAGAAGTCAAAAGATTCCATGCAATTTTAAAATTATCTGATATTACTTGAATATTACATATTAAATCGGAAGCTTCCCCGGTTAGACTACTTTTTAAAAAATGCAATTTTGCTACATTATTAATAGTTTTATCATCAATAACAAGTGACGTAAATGAATCTTTGAACGATTGCCATTCTGAAAACAAACCAAAAAAAAAAAGGTAAATTTATACGTGGAAGTTTAACGACTGATGCAGGATGCTGATGAATTAAATCGTTGAGTCCAGGTTGAATCTGCGTTGATGATGCCACTGGTTGACTCAGAGGATAAAGTTCATGAATAATTTCGGAAAAGTTGTCCAAATTCTCAAAAAATTCCAATTCAAAGTTTCCAAATTCACCACTTGTAAAGTAATCATTTTCCCTGTTACGGCCGAACTCCGTAACTTTTTATATTATAAATAATTATTTACAATCTTAAAAAACATAATTTCAAACAACATTTTCACACTACACAATATTTTGTTAACATGTCATAAAAACACTTACACAAGATCAACCCTATGTAATCTCACGAAAGGACATTCTCTCTTTTAAATATTTTAATCCAGGACATTTTTAATGACATAGAAATTATTATTCTGTATAAATAAAAGATTTAATTCAATTTAACATTCCTTTAGGTTTCACAATTTCGAGGTGAAAAACCTGACAATATAGTTAAAGAATTTCTTAATAAATTCCTTTTCATTAACAAATAGTTTATTGACCCTTTTGAAAATTAGTTTGAAAACATCAAAGTTAACTTGCTCAATGTAAGGAGTGGTGCATCCAAGTCACTGAACTCGGAGTTCACCACTGCCTAAAACTGCAAGCTTGCAGAATTGGCTTGGCAACAGTCAAGTACAATGAACTCTAATATACGATTTCTCCACTAAATCGTCATTCAATAAAATCGATTGACATAGGGAAATCTGGGCAGTTTAGTTCGAGCCGTAGAGCCGACAATTAGCCCAGGCAATTAAGGCCTGTAGTTGAAGCCGACAGTATTGGTCAGGCATTTTATAAGTCCGGCAAGTAGCCGTGTTAATATATTGAAAGTGAAAAAGGGTTGAATAAAAAGTTTGTTTAAACAAAGTGAATTTAATTGAGAATAAAAAAGAAATAAATAAAGAGTAAACAAAGGTTGATTTTAAAAGATAATATTGAAATAAAGAATACGATAAAGTGACAAGTGAAAAATAATAAAAAGTATAAAGAATAAAGATATTGAAAATAAAAGATAAAAATAAAGAATTAAAAAGATATTGAAAATAAATTGAAAGAATATAAAAATAAAGAATTTAAAAAAGAGTTTAAAATAATTAAAGTAAAAGTAATATTGAAATAAAATAATTAAGAATAAATGTGAAGCATTAAAAGTGAATATAAAAGAATCTAGCATCAGCAAAAAAAATAAATAAGTATAATTTTTAAAAGAATATTGATTTTTGTGACACTTTTAAAGACAGCCTTTATTTACGGGGTTTGGGTCTTGAAAATTGTGAGAGTTAGGGAATATTAAGTTCGAAAAAGAAATATCAATCTAGTGAACCTAGATTTGGTATTTCTCCTACTTTTGGAAGATACACATCGACACGAAAAGAGAAGTAAAGTTCACGTCAACTGGATTCATATTTCAAGGAAAGAAAATAAGTAGTGAGTAAAAGTATCTTGCATTACACCACACATATTATTCATTCATTCACACTTATACACTCTTCTTACACACACCAACTTAGCTTATTTGTATTAGGGACTTTTGGGAAAATATATATATATCTTTATTGTTTAAACTTAATTTTGCTATTAATTTCGTTAATCCCTAAAACTATCCTATCTTCTCTAAATTCAAGGAGTAGGGTTCTCAACCTCTTAGTTGAATTAATAACTAAGTAGAGGGGGAATCCACTACCTTTTACAAATATTTTGTCCGAAGGACGCGTGAGTTAAAGTTTTTAAAAATTAAAATTAAATTTCTAAAATCCTACTTTAACATTCCCTTTGATCAGGATTAGCGATTTGCACCAACATCGAATGACGATCTCGACAGATTCTCCACATGTTGGGACGCATGATTATTCCCCAAATGTCATTTTTCCGAAATGTCATTTTACCGAACTGTACTTTTACGAATAGTCATTTTTGCGAAAAGCCAATTTTGCGAAATGTCACTTTTGCGAATTGTCATTTTTGCGAAAAGTTGTTTTTGCGAATTGTCATTTTTGCGAATGGCCATTTTTACGAATTGTTAATTTTCCGAAAAGTCATTTTTACGAATCGCTATTTTTACGAACTGTCAATTTTCCGAAAAGTCATTTTTGCGAACTGTCAGTTTTACGAAAAGACATTTTTGTGAAATGTCATTATTGTGAAAAGCCATTTTTGCGAAAAGTCATTTTTACGAATTTCCATTTTTGCGAATTGTCATTTTTGAGAAATGTCATTTTTGCGAATTGTCACTTTTGCGAATCGACATTTTTACGAATCGGCATTTTTACGAATTGTCATTTTTGCGAATAGTCATTTTTGCGAAAAGTCATTTTTGTGAAATGTCATTATTGTGAAAAGCCATTTTTGCGAAAAGTCATTTTTACGAATTTCCATTTTTGCGAATTGTCATTTTTGAGAAATGTCAATTTTCCGAAAGGTTATTTTTGCGAATCGCCATTTTTACGAATTGTCAATTTTTCGAAAAGTCATTTTTGCGAATTGTCATTTTTGCGAAAATTCCTATAGTAAACTTGTATGCATATATAGATTCACTAGGGGCCATCCACATATTACGTCACACTATTTTTGGCCATTTTTGACCCCCCCTCCCCCATGTCACACTTTATTACATACATTAGCGCCATTTTTTCTGCTGGGTGTCACAAATTGTTGACCCCCCCTCCCCCTTAAAGTGTGACGTAATATATGGATGGCCCCCTATAGGAATTTTCGCAAAAATGACAATTCGCAAAAATGACTTTTCGAAAAATTGACAATTCGTAAAAATGGCGATTCGCAAAAATAACCTTTCGGAAAATTGACAATTCGTAAAAATGTCCATTCGCAAAAATGACAATTCGTAAAAATAGCTTTTCGCAAAAATAGCATTTCGCAAAAATGACAATTCGTAAATATGACTTTTCGCAAAAATGACTATTCGCAAAAATGACAATTCGTAAAAATGCCGATTCGTAAAAATGTCGATTCGCAAAAGTGACAATTCGCAAAAATGACATTTCTCAAAAATGACAATTCGCAAAAATGGAAATTCGTAAAAATGACTTTTCGCAAAAATGGCTTTTCACAATAATGACATTTCACAAAAATGTCTTTTCGTAAAAATGACAGTTCGCAAAAATGACTTTTCGGAAAATTGACAATTCGTAAAAATGGCCATTCGCAAAAATGACAATTCGCAAAAACAACTTTTCGTAAAAATGACTTTTCGGAAAATTAACAATTCGTAAAAATGGCCATTCGCAAAAATGACAATTCGCAAAAACAACTTTTCGCAAAAATGACAATTCGCAAAAGTGACATTTCGCAAAATTGGCTTTTCGCAAAAATGACTATTCGTAAAAGTACAGTTCGGTAAAATGACATTTCGGAAAAATGACATTTGGGGAATAATCATGCGTCCCTTTCGTTAGGCATATTGAGTACACGGACTGTTTCGTCTGAAATTTCACTCAATGTCGATTGTCCAAAAGGGTTTATTTCATGCGTCATATCAGTTAACACTAATTAAAGAAAAGCCATTGGGCAATTTTCTTCAAGTATCACAATAAATGTACTTAATTCACTTGATTTTTATTTTACTATTTGAAGAGTAAACACTTGTTCGACAGAAAATGAATTTTCGATATTTTATAAAAAGAAAGCGGCACTGCACTATATGGTAACGTATAGTAAACGTATTTTGCGCGATTTACACGTATTGAGAAAACAAAAGCAAATGTACTTGCACTGAACGTTTTGAAAAGTTAACGATTAAAAAATCATTTTGATGATGTAATAACACTATTGATCCTGGCAGGATCGCCAAATTTGTTTGATAACAGATAGATTTTAGGGTTATGATCAGGATCACCACGCATCGCGTGATCACAGTGTTATTTATCGAGTAAAAGAAAATTTCATTTTTGTTTTTAATAGTTCTTTTTTAATTTCTTAATCCTAAACAGTTAGCATAAATATAATTTTTACTAAAATTTTTAATCGTCAAAACTTCGTCAAAATTTGATCATTGACTATAATAATAATAATTGACGTCAAATTGACGTCATTTTGGTTGACGATTTCTCACTGGGGATGACCCTCTGTGAATCGTTACAGTCTCGGTTTTTTCGCTTATCGAGATATACCGAAAGGGAGGTTTGACGCCGAGGTTATGTTTGTGCATTTGTGGTGGCTATCCAAATGTACATTCATGACTGGACGTCATAAAGTTTGGTTGAAAATTGTAGAAAGTATTTGAATTTAAAAAGGGTAATAGGTAATAGTAATATTTAGATATTATGAAAATTCATAAATTTGACTCTTTTCCAAAAATATTCATATTTTCCTGTAAATGAATTTTGTCAGGGCAAGTAATTTTAATGTAAGGGAAATTGATAAACTGATACTTGTGGTCTCCTTGCATTTTATTAATTGATTTGCAATACAAATATGATTTTAATATACATAATGAGGACACACAAAATTTAGAACGAACATCTCGTTTAATCCGAGAAATCGATCGGTTTAGCGTGATGTTCACTACAATAAGACGAACGAACATGACAGCTCGGTTGTCAAAACAAAAAGAAAATCGTTTTTTTGTTCGTTCCTCTCGCTCGAATGAAACACTATTCGCTCCGAACCCCGAAGTCAAGTACAAGGCCGCATGGTGGGGGAAGGACCCTTCCCGACAGAAAGTTCAATATTTAAATTTAACAATTTAAATATTGTAAATTTATTGAAAATACATTCAATTATAAATAATAATTACTAGTCCTATTAACTTTCTGTCTGTAATAATTATGCAAATTTTACTACGCTCAATCGTCTCAATCTGTAGTGATAAAATCTATTGCTTCTGTCAAAGGTAAGAAAAAAAATTCACCGAAACGTAGCATAAGTTTCCACCAATACAAAACGGCTATGCTAAATACATACTTTTATTTGTTGGGATATATATAAAAACAGTTATTTTTTTAACTTTTAACTTAGAATTACAATTAAATATTGGTATTATGTCACCGCTTTTTAATTTTCTTAAATAAAAAATGCTGTCAGATGCAAAATTATTTAAATTTAGATATATCAATACTTACTCCATGACCAGCAGCAAGTCCAGTATCATGTCCCAAATGAAGATCAGCATCTTCACGACCATCACTGAAAGATAAATGAATGTTAAGAATACTTCTTACTTGTTTCATGTTTGAATTTAAATATTATGTGTTACATCCTATGATTGTAACCTATGTTTTTAGTGTGGATTTTACGTTTTCATCTTCTGTCTCTCTCTTCTTTTATCTTTTCATATTTTCGCTGTATATTTAATTTTCCCAGATGTTAAAATTCTTGGGACCAGATAAAATTTATGATCTATAAAAATTTTCTTCAAGTTATAAATCTAAAGCCCTAAAATCAATATTTTTGAGTTTTCCACAATCTTGTTAAATAGAAATAATCATAAAAATTGTATATCACCATAAATTTTATCCAATCCCAAAAATCAACACTCAGTTTAAAAACGATAAGTACCCTAAATGAAAAGGACTACTTGAAAAGAAACATCTTCGAACGCCGAAAACTCTCAAGAACCTTTGTACTATTTGTATAGAACGATGTATATCTATATATACCTATAGTAAAAGAGAAAATGACCCTTGCACAGTTGCAACAGTACAATGTACCTATATATATATATATATATATATATATATATATATATATATATATATATATATATATATATATATATATATATATATATATATATATATATATATATATATATATATACTCAAACTCTAAAGTATAAAATATAATTTTTATATATTTTATTTTTAAATATTCAAAATTAATTATTAAATAATGTTTAAAATTATTGATTGTTTAAACATTATTGTGTATAAATAATTGCTCTAAATTTATTATTATAAATTGACTAATTAAAATATTTTAACCAAATTATTAAATAATAATAATTTGAAACTATAAATAAATTATTAATTAACAATCTTTAATTAACAATAATTATTAAACAATAAATAATTAATATTTTAGTATCAATAATTAAATAATAGGTATAACTATTGGTTTTATTAATTAATAGAGTATTTTAAACAAATTGTTCATAACCTAAAATTAAATAAATGTTCATTAACAAATTAAATAAATTATTAATTAACTATTAAATAATAAAACTAATAATTCGAATATTCACTGAATTAATTATAAATTAATCTAAACTATTAATTTCATAGTTAATAATATAAATAATAATAGTTATAAACAAATAATAAACAATAAAATATTTAAACAATGAGTTAATTAACTAAAATAACTACAATTATAATAATATCTATTAAATATTACAATAATTGCCAATATCTTAATTAATTATTTAAAATATCAATATTATTGTTATTAACAATAACAATTACAAACTTTTAAACAAATTATTAACATTTAACCTCAAAATATATTGTTAATTAACAAATTGACTAAATATTTATTGAATAATGTAATTTACATCGATTTAATTATAAAATTCGTCAATTAATTATTTTATTGTTATTAACATAAACAATCATCATTTTAAAATAATGTTTAAACTAAATATTCAATTTTTATTGTATAAAATATGTTAAAATCAGAAATATGTTAAAATTCTGGAAAATAGCCATTTTTGTAAATTCTAGAAATTGGAGTTGGAAGGAGAGATGAAGTTGAGATAGGTCAAGACACAGCCCCTTTATCTAAGATCCTCCTACGCGTTAAACCCCTAAAAATGGGACGGACCCAAATTTAACCAATAAGGCCCATTTTCTTAATGCATTTTCTCTCCATTTTCTTTTCTTAAACCAATCCAAAAATAACCAACCTCTTTTTCCCTTTCTACAATATTTTCCTCCCTAAAATTTCCTCCCTTAAGAAAATCGGAAGTGGGAACAGTGATATAAATATATGTGTTCCTTAAGGAAAATTCAGTTCTCGAACAATTGTCAACTTAAACTAAGAGTTCTCTCAAGTTCAAGTTCAAGTTCTTATTTTATTTTTCAAAATCTTATTCAAGTTCAAGTTCTTATTCAAGTTCAAGTTCAAGTTCTTATTTTATTTTTCAAAATCTTATTCAAGTTCAAGTTCAAGTTCTTATTCAAGTTCAAGTTCAAGTTCTTATTTTACTTTTCAAAATCTTATTCAAGTTCAAGTTCAAGTTCAAGTTCTTATTTTATTTTTCAAAATCTTATTCAAGTTCAAGTTCAAGTTCTTATTTCAAATTATTCGACTTCATCTCTGCTTCTGATTCCAGTCTCTACAAATCATCAACCTTGTTATTAAAAGTGAGTACAAATTATAAAATTGCTATCATTATTTTCATTCTAATTCTTGTCATTATTTCCATATCCGAAATAGGAATATACTTGGTATTAGTATATGAATATTTCAAATTATTCCAATTTATTAATATTTTTGACTCCTTATTGTGTTAAACCTCTGTATCCGAGATCTAGTATGAAACTGGGTATTTGTTAAAGAACGATCTCATTCCTTTTTATATTTTTAAACAATCCTAAATTCTTTTCTAATTGAATCAAATAAAAAGAAGAATACTGAAAGAAATCCCAAGCTATTAGACGCAAGTCTAGGCTTAAAAATAAATAACTTTTTACCATAATATTGTTACCAACCATTTTGGGACGTAACATATGTGTTTGAGAATTTAATTGGAAACGGAAAAGTCTTACGAATTTAGTCAATGTTTTTTTCATGGGATTTTCAGGTATAGACCCTACTACGTAGGGCTCGACCTATTGGTCGGTTTCTGCTGTAAGGAATCATGCATTCGTCTCAAGAAGCCAATTATAAATTTATATATAAGTTATTATCATACGATGGAGAAACAGATCACTTTGGTCCTAAGGGCGACTTTCGCGAAGCATGTTGTGTCAAAGTCGACGTTAGCAACAACAGAGGGTTCTGAACCAAGATCCCTGCACCGACATGTTACCGACACTTTTAGCCCAGACTCAAACCATTGGGGGGGGGGTGATATTCAGACTGTTATGCTGAGCCGGATATGACGTTATACTTCCTAGAATTTTTTTTGGGGGGGGGTGGAATTTCCCGTTTTCTTTAACAATGACACATAATTTCTTTGTTTTTCGCAAAATGGGGTTGATGACTCATTATCATTGGTATTTCCTGTTTTTGTTTTTTACAGGGTGCATTCTTTAACGATGACGCACAATTTCTTTGTTTTTCGCAAAATAGGGGTTGATGACTCAGAGTTTTGGAATTTTTTATTGATGACTCATTATCATTATTGGTATTTCCTGTTTTCGTTTTTTTTTATCACAATTAAAGTTATAAAAACTGATAAAAGCTCTAACTATTGTAAAGATTTTGTGAAAATTATGAATAATGCTTTTAAAACATTTAGTAAAAAAACTACAACAGAGGAATTAAATTTTTGGATAAATAATAGTGTAAAAAACATTAAATTACTGAATAAATTGTTAAGAAATGGATCTGTGTCATGTGGAGAGAAAAAAAAGATTTTGTCAACTATTGGACTATTGAAAGCAAATAGCAGAAAGTTTAAGAAACTAAGAAGAACAGGAACTGGTTTATTTAAAAAGGATGAGAGATGGATCAGGTGGGAAGAAGTAGAGAATGCTTTCGAGAATAGAATTAGAACAGGTGTAGTTATTAATTTAAAACATAAAAATATAGTGATGCAAAGAAAATGATCATTTCTCGATTAAAAAATGCATTTAAAAAGGTGAGAAACATGAAAGTTAATGTTGTTCTTGCGGCAAATTATACTATTTTACAAGAAGGTGAGGAAATTTAAGATATTAAATATTTCAATACTGGGGGATTCCACGGGTAAATCACACAGTTGTATGTGTCGGGACCGTAAATAAATTACGTAAGTCATTTTTCTTAAATTTTGACCCACGCACCCACGTCTGTAAGGCTCCGTAAGATTTTGACCCCCCCCCCCTTATCTTACGTAAGTTTTTGCTTAGGTTTTTTTACGAGAATTTACTAGTAGCATTGCAAAAAATTATTTATAAAATGAATTAATAAACAAATGTTTGGTGTTTAGTTCTGTATTTCTTAGAATATACTTTTATATAAAATTTTTTAAACATATCCCTGACTTGCATTAATTTAAAATGCAGAATAAATTTCGAACAATTATAGAAAATTTATAAAAAACAATTTTCATGATTTAATTTGAGCTTTAATTTGAGTACATACAATGTGCATTTTTCAAAGAAGTTTTAATAGCCAGCGTCCCCAACCGCCCCCGTAAGAAATTAGTTTTTTAAATTAGTACGCATTTAAACTAATTATTAATTAACAGTAGCTTTGTTATTAACATTTAACAACTGTTCAACTATTTTTTCTAATTGTTTATGTCTATATAATGCTCTAAAAAAAGAAAATTCATTGTTTATTGATAAAAAACTAATATAAAGGTTTAAAAAATAGTAAAACGAAAGTGGCTCATTGACAGACCCATGATGACAAAATGGGTGCAATGACAATATAATTTATTCTTAATTCACGGAGCTATCCATAAGTGTAGTCGCAGAGCGCACTCAAAATGTGACGACCGAGGCGCCCTTTTTGGTCGGTCGGCGCGTAAGTAAATCCTCAGTAAAATGAATATTTAAATGAAAAAGTTTGTAATTGAGAGATATTTTAAGAATATAGTGTAACTTAATCCTAATTAGAGACTCAAGAACCTCGTATGTGTGTATTTGTGTGTGTATGTGTGCGTAAACATAACATTTTCATAAATATCTCAAAATCATGAAGAGCTTTTGGGTTGAATTTTTTTTAAATTGTAGATCTCACATGTGGACATAAAGTGAGAGTACTTTCTGTTTCAAAAAAACGTTTTTTGCCCATAACTTTAAAAAAATGTTAGGACACCTATAAATGTTTTTCCATAATTTTGCAGAGTTTTTTTAGACGCATCTTTTGAGCCCGAATTGAACTTTTTTCTTTCATATTAACCGGAGTTATTAAACTTTTAAAAATCAAAAATTTTGGAAAATAAGATTTTTTTTTGAAAATTTTGTAGAGCATTAAAAAAATGCTTCGATTGACCTATTTTTGAACCTAATTCGATAATAAATTCCAAAATTATTGGTATTTTAAAAACCAAAAAATTGTTGAAAAATGACATTATCTCAACTTTTTTGTTTGAAAATTTTTGTTTAACTATTAAATTATTGTGATTATCTTGTAGGGTATTTAAAAATAAATTGATTGACCCAAAATTCAATCACTTTTACCATATATTTATAAAAAGCTATTCATATTTATTTTTATCTCTATGAGGAATTAAAGTGTTCATGAAATGAGCACCAAAATTATACAAAAAAATAAATATACAACATGGCAGCAATTTTTTACTATTAAAACAGACCAAATTTTTTTATATGTGTTTTAAGGCATTTTCCATTGGTAAGCATAATGTAGTAAAATTTTATTCATTATTACGTGAAGGTAAAGAAAATTTTTTACTCAAACTGAAAGGATTTTTATAAAATTTATATTACAATATTCTTTTTTTATAAACTAAGTTTGAAAAAATTATGAAAGAAAACCTTCAAAATTAAGCAAGTTAAAGCGTGCACAGCGAGGCACACGACATTTGTTAGACGCGGGAGCCCACATCACGGAGCTTGCGCGCGCTTACAAAAAAAATCATGATTAATAAAATATTTGCTTGAAACAATTTTTTCTTTTGGATATGCAATCCTTAATAAATTCTCTTCAAGTTCTTATTTATAAAATTGAATATGGTTATCCAAAACACGTTTTATTTTTAATTTGTTTATAATAAATAATTTTTTTTATAACAAATTAAGACTTTCGATGGAGTAAAAATTATTTTTATAAAGTTTGGAATTTCATAGTTAACCCGGCGAGCGTAAGGTAGGGTAAAATTTACCCTGTAGAATATTCATTTTTCCATAATTCGAATTTGAATTGATGAATTTACCTGTAATTTTTAATAGCTGCACTGTATACGGTAACAAATCAATAGAGAATAAAAAAAAAATTTTTTTTTTTTCATTTCTTATTATTTATTTATAATTATTGTCAATACATGTACCCTGAATATAAAACACACCCCTCACAGCATGGGATATCTCACGGGGCATCCCGTGTGGGATATCCTGGGATATCCCGCGTGGGATATATGTCAGAGCATGCGCAGGAAACGAAATGTAATAGTTCAAAAAAGAGCTATGAAATTATATTTAATGCATTTCAATTAGAGAAAGTTTCTTGAAATATTTGTTGCTTTAAATTGACGAAAGTGGAAAATAAATATGACGGGTTCCACGTCAAGCGACCCAGGTTAAATTTTGGAATATCTGGGATCAGGTTAAAATTCTATTTAAACTTTAGTCCAACATAATACAAGTTCAAATACCAAATTTGACTAATTTATTTAAACAATTGTAAGATTGGGAGGGGGTATAAATTTTCAACTTTTGTTTAACATGACATATTTTGATGACCTGTATTTTCTTTAAAACAAAACAAAAAAATAAGTATGATATATCAATTTTTAGGTTTTTTCACTGGCTTTTCAATTATAAAAATCATTTAAAAAAAAAATTTTTTTTAATCTTCAAAAATGGAAAACAAAAATAAAAATGTATTTTTTATAAAAAGGGCAGTTTTTTTTATTTTTTTATATTTTTTTCGAAAAGTTCAGGTAATTTCCTAAAAATAATGTATAGGTCAAAAAGTGGGACAAAAACTTTTAAGTGGTCAAATTAAACGATCATTTATGCGCTACGCCTTTTACACGCCATTATAGTTCAACGTTGCCATCTGTCTCAATCTCAATACAATTAATTTTAAAAATGTTACCTATTAATTGTGTTTCGAACGCTCTCTGCATTTTACAGGGTTGATACTGTCATTATTTGAATGCCTGCATTACGCTTTATTTTAAATTTTGAAAAAAATATTAATTTTTTAAAGGAATTATGCTATATAAGATTAGCAAATTTATACAATAAAACTTTAAATTTTTTCTAATCTTATATAACATAATTTCTTTAAGGCGCACTTGCGTTTGCGAAGACAGGAAATAGGTCCCACTGTAATGATTTTTTTCACAGTCATTTTATTTAAAATATTAAAAACAATTTTTTTACCTTAAAGTACATTATAAAAACTAAAAAAAGAGAAAATTGTTTCGGTTTTTAACCGTCATTTACGATTCGTAGAGGGCCTCAAAAATAGCTATCTCAAATTTGTAAGAGATTGCGGTGCCCCGCAAAGAGCCTCTCCTGACTGTCTAAAATCATAAAAACAAAATTTATTCTTTAGTATAGGGGAGGATGGGGCAAGGATAGTTAGGTAAAACCTTTTTGGATCTAGCGGCCAAACTTGAATATGTATCTACAAATGAGAAGTATTTTTGGAAAGCCTGGTTAGTTGGCTATAATTTTGCTGTACATTATTTTACTGTAGACTCAAATCCCTACGAGATATTAATGAAAAAGTAAACAAAAATTCAAAATTTGCAATAGCATTAGCACGATTTTACCGTGCCGTATTATCTCTAACTATTCTTGCCCCGTGAGCCCATATTTCAGTTTTTTCTAAATTTTAAGGAACGACGTGAATTAATTTAAAAATAAATTCGAGGTATAATGATGTGCACTGTCGATTATTGTCCAGTACACACCATTAGAACTCTACTGTCGATAAACCGGTTATACTCAAGAGAGGTTTTCTACAGTTTTCCTCTCTTCTGGCGAGAAAACCTAATTAACAGGTGGTCCAGGCGTATGCGAGTATTCCTAATAAAGTCGGCTGTAGACGCAAAATTAGGCTAATTAATTTGAAAAGAATGTAGAATGGTTATGCTTCATCCAAAAAAGTATCCTCGGGGACTCTTGTCGAGTGCGTAAGGCCAATAGGGCAGGAGTATAAACAATAAAAAAAAAAAAAAGAAAAAAAAAATTTTAAAATAAATACGATATTCGTGTTCAGCAGGAAATATCGCTCTGGAAAACACTTACGTAAATAAATATTCTGAAATTCTAATGTAGAAAACAATATGATAAACATTACGTTGCCATTTTAGCAAAACAGACTTTTTTCAAAAATAATCTCCCAACTTCGCAAATGGTGACAGATTGACTTGCAATTTTTTCAATCATCTTTTGGTGTTAAAACGCGAATATACCATGAATTACGCGATTTTTGAGCTAGCCGTCTAAGCATAACAGCAACTAACTATCCTTGCCCCATCCTCCCCTACATTAATACCTAGTGGACGTATATGATGAAATTTAAAAAGAGTAACAAAAAGAAAATGCGGTACTATTAAAGTCAATTTTTAAGAAATGATGATTTTGATTTTTTGAATTTTTGACTTTAAAAGTACCGCATATTCGTTTTTTTTACTTTTTTTAAATTTCATCATATACGTCCACTAGGCATTAATACATACTAAAGAATAAATTTTGTTTTTTAATTTTAGACAGTCAGGAGAGGCTCTATGCGGGGCACCGCAAACTCTTACAAATTTGAGATCGACAATTTTTGGGGCGCTCTGCAAATCATAAATAACGGTTAAAAAATGAATCAATTTTTTCTTTTTTTAGTTTTTATAATGTACTTTAAGGAAAAAAAATCGTTTTTAATATTTTAAATAAAATGACTGTGAAAAGAAGACATTAAAGTGGGGCCAATTTTTTGCCCTCGCAAACGCAAGTACGCCTTAAAAAATTAATATTTTTTTCAAAATTTTAAATAAAGCGTAATGCAGGCATTCAAATAATGACAGTATCAACCCTGTAAAATGCAGAGAGCATTCGAAACACAATTAATAGGTAACATTTTTTAAATTAATTGTATTGAGATTGAGACAGAAGGCAACGTTGAACTATAATGGCGTGTCAAAAGGCGTAGCGCATAAGTGATCGTTTAATTTGACCACTTAAAAGTTTTTGTCCCACTTTTTGACCTATACATTATTTTTAGGAAATTACCTGAACTTTTCGAAAAAAATATAAAAAAATAAAAAAAAAAAACTGCCCTTTTTATAAAAAATACATTTTTATTTTTGTTTTCCATTTTTGAAGATTAAAAATTTTTTTTTTTTTAAATGACTTTTATAATTGAAAAGCCAGTGAAAAAAACCTAAAAATTGATATATCATACTTATTTTTTTGTTTTGTTTTAAAGAAAATACAGGTCATCAAAATATGTCATGTTAAACAAAAGTTGAAAATTTATACCCCCTCCCAATCTTACAATTGTTTAAATAAATTAGTCAAATTTGGTATTTGAACTTGTATTATGTTGGACTAAAGTTTAAATAGAATTTTAACCTGATCCCAGATATTCCAAAATTTAACCTGGGTCGCTTGACGTGGAACCCGTCATATATTTATTTTAGCTTAAAGTGTACGATTTTTTAGTTACTTTTTTGGTAACTGATATATTAAATTATTCAAATATTTACTCTATCTACATTCTAAACAAATTCTAGATGAACTACTAGATTAATTATTGAAATCCAGTATATTTTTCGCTTTAAACAAGAAGAAATAAAATTTTCTATATATGTACTCATATAAATCTTGTACGCGCATGCGTCGACCTTCCCAGCTGATTGAGTGTCATGGCGATCATGGCGTAGCGTCATGAGAACAGAAGCGTGTGTTTTTTACTGTTTGTTGCTGTTTAATTTGTTTAACTTTCACATTTTTTTAGTTTCTTCTAACCCACATAGCACAATATCTTGCTGTAAGTTTGTGGTGTGGATTACACGTATAGTTTGTAAGGATAGGTTGTATACTTATGGTAAACTTAAGGTAAACTTTAAATTTCCGCTATTACTGTAAGCTTACAAGTAAAGGATATTGTAAGCTTACAAGTAAAGGTTACTGTAAGCTTACAAGTAAAGGTTACTGTAAGCTTACAAGTAAAGGTTATTGTAAGCTTACAAGTAAAGGTTATTGTAAGCTTAAATGGTAAGGTTGTGGTAAGGTTACTATAAAGTTGTAAGGTTGAGGTAAGGTTGTAGTAAGTTTACTAAATAAGGTAAATCTTTACAAAATAATTTATAATGTAATTAAGAAATAAAAAAAAAAATTTTGGTCTTGCTCCATTTTGGAAATTTAACAAGCCGTTGAAAATCTTGAAAACAAATTTGTAAGCTTACAGTAATGGCGGAAATTTAAAGTTTACCTTAAGTTTACTATAAGTATACAACCTATCCTTACAAACTATACGTGTAATCCACACCACAAACTTACAGCAAGATATTGTGCTATGTGGGAAATATCTTTAACCAATAAATATTTATCAGTAATAAACAACATGAATTGACTAAAATTAGGTGAAACCCACACAGCACCGATACTTTCCCGAAACTTTAGATTTACTTGCACACTTCGACATGTTTACTTGCAAAGTTTAGTGAAAATTGTGTAAAGATTTAAAATAATATTCTACTACAATAAATGTGTAGCGTTTAAAAGACATTTTATTAAATTCAACTAATGTTTATTAAATCACAATAAAAATAATTTTATATTAGTCAAATAATCTTTTATTTTTTAAATAATTTTTTCTCTTTCTGGTTATAATTTAATAATATTTTTTAACTCTTTAAAGCTCCAATTATTTTCAACACATTACTATTTCTCACGTCGAATATCCCGTGTGGAGAATATTAGGATATCCCACCGACAGATTAGCTCGGTCGGATAAGATGCCTCGCTTGGCGGTCGTTGTAGAACCAAGGATTCATGGTTCGCGCCCACTTGGCTTGGATTTTTCCGGCACGTGATAATTTGAGCGGGAGGTTTGACGTCGAGGTATAATGATGTGCACTGTCGATTATTGTCCGGTACACACCATTAGAACTCGACTGTCGATAAACCGGTTATACTCAAGAGAGGTTTTCTACAGTTTCCCTCTCTTCTGGCAAGAAAACCTAATTAACAGGTGGTCCAGGCGTATGCGAGTATTCTTAATAAAGTCGGCTGTAGACGCAAATTAGGTTAAAAATAATTTGAAAGAATGTAGAATGGTTATGCTTAATCCAAAAAAAGTATCCTCGGGGACTCTTGTCGAGTGCGTAAGGCCAATAGGGCAGGAGTATAAAAAAAAAAAAAAAAAAAAAAAAATATTAGGATATCCCGCGCGAGTCTCTCATGGGATGGAAATTTGGATATCCCAGGGATATCCCTGAGACGTCATAGATATCCCAGGGATGTCCCTGGGATATCCCAATATCCAGCGGGATATCTCAGGGATATCCCTGGGATATCCTTTCGCTCAGAGGGACTACGAGTATTGTTTTTTGTATAATTTAAAAAAAGGTTGGAATCATGAATGAACTTCACTATTATTGTTTACTAAGGATAAATAATGCATTTTACTATTATTACAATTAAATTTTCATTTGTTTAAATAAATTATTATTATTATTTTATAACAATTCCAAAAACAAAATAGATAAAAGCAAATTTCTATATATTTGGCAGGATGATATCGGTATTATTTAATGCTAAATTAATGAATTAGATAAAACATTAAATTAAATTTGCTATAATTATTATATAACATTGTTTAAACAATTAATTGTTGTTATTTATAAACTTTGTTTCTATTGCACCTAGGAAGATGCAGTTTTTTTCTTTCAATCGTTGATAATAAACATTGTAAACTTTACCAACGATTTTGTTGGTTAGAAAAAAACTGCATCTTCCTAGGTGCAATAGAAAAAAAGTTAATAAATAACAACAATTAATTGTTTAAACAATTGTTAACAAATCGAACTGACATTTAATAATTATCTGTTATTATCTTAGATCCAAAATTGCAAAATTAGAAAAAAACTGCATCTTCTTAGGTGCAATAGAAAAAAAGTTTATAAATAACAACAATTAATTGTTTAAACAATTGTTAACATATCGAATTGACATTTAATAATTATCGGTTACTATCTTAGGTCTAAAATTGCAAAATTAGAAAAAAACTGCATCTTCTTAGGTGCAATAGAAAAAAAGTTAATAAATAACAACAATTAATTGTTAAACAATGTTAAATAATAATTATAGCAAATTTAATTTAATGCTTTATCTAATTCATTAATTTAGCATTAAATAATACCGATATCATGCTGCCAAATATATAGAAATTTGCTTTTATCTATTTTGTTTTTGGAATTGTTATAAATTAACAATAATAATTTGTTAAAACAAATGAAAAATTTATTGTAACATTAATAAATTAGATTACTAGGCAACATAAAACATTTATAGCAAAAAATTTTTCATGATTTTAAGTTTTTTTTTAATTTATAAATAGTAATAACATTACAGGGTAAAAAATACTCTACCTTACGCTCGCCGGGTTAATTTGCAAAAAGAATCATCAAGTTTCGTCAATTTTTGTTAAAGTTATGCATTTTTTAAAAATGTTATGCATAAAATTTCAATTGTTTATAACTCTAATAATATCTTTTTGCACATTTACACTGATAAATTTCAACTTTTGAAAATTTAAGGTCCACTTGAGATAATTTAATACATATTTAAAAGTTTATCATTCAAACTTAATTTTTTTCATAAATAATATTATTTTTTTAAAAATTTTTTTACTACTGTAAAGTTTAGAAATTTTTCTTTTAAAAACACTAATAGTAAATAAAGTTTGGCTTTAATAAATAGGAGAAATAATTATTTAAATATTGCCTTACGAGGGCAATTGTTTATAAAGGGGGTCGTTTTGAAATGGAATGCCTCATATATATAGATGTAATCTATGAATGAAATATAAATGAATTTAATTTTTTGCGTTAGATATTAAATGCTATTGTTTCAATTATAATACTGCAGATAATTTGAAATCTGACTGAGAATGTTAAGATTCGAATTAGTACATTTTTGGTTCTTATTCAGAATAATCATGTACTTGCCTCCTTACTGAATAGGTATACCTATTTTATTATATATTACGTATACAGAAACATTGACCCGAACCTACACAAGATCAGCAAGTGAACTTGTACAAGAAATTGGAACCTAGAAAGTTCGCCTAGATGTTCTCGAACTCAAAAGCTACTCAAGAATGTACACGTGCATGTTCTTTGTTCCAATTCCTTTTACAAGTTCAATTGCTAATCTTGTGTAGGTTCGGCTCAATGTTCCTGTACATGATCTTGTAAAAGATTTTTCAGCTGGGTATGTTCTTGCTTTCTTTTACGAATGAGTAAGATATTGCACTAACCCGACCAATTATCTTGATCTGCAACGAGCAGATGGTCTAGTTAACATCTCATTAACGAAAAGGTGGTTGAAATATCACCTTACTAGAACCACAAGATTTTACTACACGAGTTTCTTTGACTCTTTTTCATTTTCTTAGCAAGTTCCTTACATATACAATTTAAAGAAATGTTAAGATGAAAAACAAAAAAGGCTAAAGGAGCATTCAGAAATCTGAAATCTTACTGGCTGCAGGTTGCCATGGTAACGTACAAAAGTAAGAGAGTCAAAAACTGAAAATTTACACTTTTTCCTGTACTTTTGCTGCTGCACAGTGGGCCAGATTGCAAAAAACCTGGTCAAAAATCGAAATTTTTTTTTTTAATTTTATTGGTTTTGGGTGATTTTCAAATAACTGTCATATTTGCATGTCCACATAGATAAATGACTAATAAAATTTTTTTTTTTGCCACTCACTTTATAAATCACTTAATATAAGTCTCTTCTTAAAGATACTTAATATTTAGTTCATTAACCAATCATTATCATAGTTAAAATTAAGAAAATAGGGTCAAATTGTCAGGTCCGTGGCATACGTTTTTTTTAAAAATTTGGTTCTGAAATTTTTACGTGAGCAAATATTGAAACTATCTTTTAAGTACTTTGTAGGCCAAATCTAACCAGATGTTTTACATATAAAAATATTTTTATTACAATGATGTTCTACGTACACGAGCACTTTTTTCATGTTTTAAATTGTTTATTACTTTCTATCTACACATGTTAACGACGTCGCGATTTTATTACTCAATTTTAATTTTAATTGACTTCTACTGGTATTATTTTGAAGTGCGAACATTGAAAAGAAACTATCTATTCGATTATTTATTTATTTACGTATTTTAACTGTGACACACATGTCAGGACCGTGGCATGTAACTTTTGCGTTTTGTTTGCGTTTTCCATCGTAACTTTAGAAATATTCAAAATCTTATAGTTTCCTTTTGTACATATACTTCAATAACAAAAATGTACTAAAATATGTAATGAATGTCAAATTTAGTTCACTATTTTAGCAGAAAAACGTCTTATTAAAAAAATCACAGTTATTTGAAAATCACCCTTTTACTATTGAATTCACTAAAAGACATATTTCTGCACACTATAGTAAAATATGAAGGAGCATAGGGTCCATTCAAAGTAGATACATCAGATACATTGAAAGTTGCCCTTTCGAGTGACAGTTGCGCTGCTCATGCTCCAATGTACAGTGTTAACGTGTATATCCATAAAAGACTAATCTTTTTAAGAAAATTGCACCGATCTCAATGGACTAAAATGGAAAATAATCCTAAAGGTTTGTATATTAATGTACTGTAATTGAATTTAATATAACTATTATTGTCTTATTTAAATATTGCATAAAGTAAGCTCATCTTTTCTCAAATTATTTGAATAACCAAGAATTGTAATTTAATTATTTTGTTCATATTCGTAATTAGCAACTACAAAACCACCGAGTAACAAATTTCAGGCCATTTGAATCAAATTTAGAAAAAGTCGTCCGCCATATTTGATCCGCCATTTTGAATTTTGAAAAAACTGAGGTTAGATTCGTAATCAGCGACCCCAAAAACCCCCGAGTAACAAATTTCAGCCAGTTTTAAACATATCTAGGTTTTTGGCCAGGTTTTTCTTCTTAGATGACTTTAGGCATAACCAAGCAGGCAAGTTGCAGAGGTCTAAATGTTCCATTATTTTTAAAAGATAAATTGAGGTTATAACTTACCCAGTAACTGGTTGTGTTGCAGCCGCAGCTACTACTGCTGCTGTGTTCGTCGCTGCCGCATCGTAGCTGGCCTGCTGAGTTGTTGGTAGTGGTTTGTTTGAGAGAGCTGGTGATGCTGCTGTGTTCGTCGCTGCCGCATCGTAGCTGGCCTGCTGAGTTGTTGGTGGTGGTGTGTTTGAGAGAGCTGGTGATGCTGCTGTGTTCGTCGCTGCCGCATCGTAGCTGGCCTGCTGAGTTGTTGGTAGTGGTTTGTTTGAGAGAGCTGGTGATGCTGCTGTGTTCGTCGCTGCCGCATCGTAGCTGGCCTGCTGAGTTGTTGGTGGTGGTGTGTTTGAGAGAGCTGGTGATGCTGCTGTGTTCGTCGCTGCCGCATCGTAGCTGGCCTGCTGAGTTGTTGGTGGTGGTGTGTTTGAGAGAGCTGGTGATGCTGCTGTGTTCGTCGCTGCCGCATCGTAGCTGGCCTGCTGAGTTGTTGGTAGTGGTTTGTTTGAGAGAGCTGGTGATGCTGCTGTGTTCGTCGCTGCCGCATCGTAGCTGGCCTGCTGAGTTGTTGGTGGTGGTGTGTTTGAGAGAGCTGGTGATGCTGCTGCTTCCGTGTCCTGAAACAACCACAACCAGCCATGCAAGCTCAATGACGCTTAAACCCAATGGGAAATTTACAACTGGCGTAGTACTGCGCCAGCACTGGCATGGCACTGGGATGATAACGCCGTGTGGCTCTGTCGAAGTACTGTCTGTCAGTGCTGCCAGACAGCGCTGGCGCAGCACTGGACCAGTGCTGGCTGAGGATATTGCCGCAACAAATGCCGTATTGTTATTAATTAGTCGTAAATTAAAAATTATAAATAATTTAACAACAAAATGGTAAATAATATTAATAAACTAGCTGTCGTACCCGTCTTCGACGGGTTTTAGTTTCTACCAATACATTTAAGTTTGTCTACCAATCTGGAAAAGAGGAAAATAACTGGGAATCTATTTTGATCGAAAAAAAAATAATTAGTTACCGTTAACTATTTCAGTAGGAAAATACTACTATTTGAATCAGAGACTAATTCAAAGGCAGAGAACGATATTTGTTAATTTATAGTAATTAATGTGTTAAAAATCAATCCGAAATTTCCACCAGTTTTTAGAGTTATAGTATAGAGTCTAATTCGAACTAATTGTATCGCAAGTAGACCCTATACGTTACAAATGCTAAAATCTAAAATAGGTCCTATATTGCAGACTAAAAGTAGAGCTTAAATTTTGACTCAAGTCTGTTTTCATGAATATTACATCAATAAAAATTAAAGTAAAAAGCAATTTTTTAAAAACGATTTAATATAATAAAAATTTTTTTTTAATTCTCCAATATTTCCCGTCTTCCCGGTTGGTAGACACCCTGTATTATAACTTTTGTCTTTACATTGCTTAAAACATATCTAAAAGCGAAATCTAGAATAAAAATAACAAAAATTTTTAACATCTAATGTTTTTACCCAGTAGCATAACGCTTGGATGTGACAGGTCAATAACAACAGGTGACTTACAACTTGACATCCTGCATAATACCATTTTAATCATAAAAAACTTCATTTCCAATACTTCTGAAATTCTTGCAATTAAATAATATTGAATTAATCGAATGAATACCTAAATAATTCTGAATATGTTATTTTGACGTCAAAATCTTAATCAAAAACCCCAAAAATACTTCATAATAATTGGTATCAATTATAATTTTTTCGATTTTTTGAAATTAAAAACATTCTTAAATAGATACACTGCAAAACTGGAATCTCACTCGTGTCTTAAAATGAGATGCTTTAAGTATTTAAATCATTGAGATACAAAATCTGTCTTATATTGAGACATTTAATTTCACTCGTGTCTCATTTTAAGACATTAAAGGTAACTCAATGCGTATAAGACACGTAAAACGTCTTGTTAGTGTGAGACGGATACTCGAAACACATTTCGTGTCTCAAAATGCATTGCTAAATGTGTGAGACACATAAAATGAGACACATATCTGTTTCAAATATGTGGACACAAGACATCTCATGTGTTTCAAATATGGGCACAAAACGTCTCAAAATGAGACACTTGATTTTGCAGTGTAGTTTAAAAGCTATATCCTACATTAAAAAATATGTGAAATTTGGAAATTTTCGATTTTTTGAAAATATTTTTATATTTACATCTTAGTTATAGGATAGTATTTTTTGCAAAATGATGCTAAAATGTGACTAAATAACATGTAATACTCAAGTATAGAAAGTTTAAAAGCAATCCATAAAAAAATGTAAAATTTGGAAATTTTCGATTTTTTGAATATTTTGAAAAAATTAGATATTTTTCGTTCTAATTAATATTTTTTAAATCTGTAAATTGATAAACCTTCCTTGGGCCAATATCTAACAATCTGCCAAATTTGGTACAAATCGGTAAAAGCGATTTTGAGTTATAAGGGTACAAATTTTCTGTGACAGACATACATACATACATACATACATACATACATACATTAAAATTTTTACGATTATTTCTAGAATCCTTGAGGTTCTAGGTTCTTCTTAATCATATTAATAAGGAGGATAGGTATTATTCATAAAATATTTCTCTTCTTAAAGAAATTGTATTAAAGATGGAGACTAACCATGGATATATTAGTAAATGAAGTAGAAAAAAATTGTTTATAACATTTAAAAATTAAATAATAAACAATTACAGTAAGTGTGCATTAGATTTTCATATTTTAGTACCTAACGATTGGAATCTAGAAATATCGCAAACTTATGAAAATAAACAAAATTGCACACACTATTTTATCCACAATTTCTACATCACGAATAGCAAATTCTTTATGTAAAAAGACAATTAAGTGTATATGAGGTAATCCACGCTTTTGGATATATATATATATATATATATATATATATATATATATATATATATATATATATATATATAATATATATATATATATATTATATATATATATATATATATGCAATAACTGGTCCAAAAATTTGTTTATCTTTTAATTCACTCATTAACTCTTTTACTTTTTGTTGGAAAACTCTAGCTACAATATCTGGTCGATCAGATGCAGTTTCAAGATCTAATAAATTTTCTGTAATCTCACGCCATTTTGGATTACATGTCATTGTAATAAATAAATCTGGTTTTCCAAATTCTTGAACTAATCGCATAGCATCCATAAAACATTGTTGATAATATCGTGGTCCTCCAGTAAATGTTGATGGTAAAATAGTTATTCTCCCTGCTCGAACATTTTCTTCTTTTGCTTTATTATGTAAATAATCCATTAATCCACAATACATTTCTACTCGAAATTTAGTTTGATTTAAATAATTATAGGTCATACGCCCACCTTCCACTTTTGACCAAATATCAACAATAAATTGTTAAATTAATTTTCCCATTTGTAGACATGGATTAAATGTTCCTCTGTAAGAAAGGCGATACATATAAAATTGTAAAGCAGTAACATTACGAACACTATTAATTTGTTTAATGTTTACTGTCCATCCCCGATCACCTGAGGGAAACATTAAAGGATATATCATAGGATCAGCGTTTGCACTAAGAATGGAAATTGGAATACTTTCAGAACCTTTTGGATGTATACATATATCACGTTCCACTGGAGGTTCACCACTTTCACTGACAAATACGACTGCCACTTCATTACAGGATGGAACATTAAATTTATTTTTATTTAATGACCTATCGCGTTTGATCCACATTTGAATATCTCTTATAGGTTTATTTTCTAATTTCGCTCTAGTTTCTTCTTCTAATTCTACTTCTCTCATCATTTTTAATCCTTCTGCATATGGACTGACATCTCTTAATAATTTATCTATTCCTTCCAATAATGGAGACAAACATTTTTTATTCGATTCATTTTTTAATTGTTCTAACACTGCTTCATTAGTATCAAGAATATACAGCTGATCATATTTTAGGCTTTCGCCATCATTAGGATGAAGAGCATATGTCTTATGATACACTTGTCCATGTATACGAAACACATAAGGACCATTCCCTTTAGGAATTTCCAATTTAGCTCCCATACTCGCAAAAGCAGAAAAACTATTATAAGAACGAATATTTTCCCTAAAATTTTTACCTTCAAAGTTGGTATCATTTAATAAATTTCGTAAATAAATAAATTATGGATAATCATTTAAATCATCCAATTTTACTTTTCCCTTATGACAACAACTACTAAATTTTTTATCTGATGGTCTTTCACACATAAAATGTAATGCAGCACAAAACGCGCACTCAACATCCATCAAACCCAAATAATTTTGCTTAAATTTATATTCATCAAAAAATTCAGGAGAAATAATTCCAACTCCTATTGTTTCTAATGTTTTATTATTAATTTTATTACTTTTTTTATATTTTAAATTGTTCATTTGGTGCTGCTTCTTTTCAACATCTGTTTCCAATAATAATTTAGTCTTTTTACATTTCAAATTTCCTTGTTGACGAATTTCATTTTCATTCTCCGTTTCAAAAGATAATTTTCTTTTTTGAATTTACTTTGTACTTGATTTTGATATGATAGTTCGTAAAATGAATTACTTTGGACAAGTTAAGGGGGTCACCCCGTGTGATGGCACCTATTTTTGCGATTTTTTGCGATTTTGTTTTTTTAAACTATGAAAAAATAGAACTTCAAATTTTTTACTGGGTATTTAGTGACATTTCAACAACAAGTACAAATTATTTCAAGTAAAAATACTTTAATCTTTTCGACTTATAATACATAGAAGTAACTTAGATTTTTAAACAGTTGTCTATTGGCGTCCACGATTCCGGCTAATTGACTGATCCAAAATCAATAAATAAAATATCTTTTTAATCTGTAGGACAATAGCTACCGCCGGAACTAGGATAATTTGAAAATATTAAAAATTGAATTTTTTATGCGGTTTTGAATTTTTTTTTTCAAAAAATCACAATTTTTTGTGTCTATTTTGTCGTATAAAAGGAAAACTACTTGACCTTTTTCAATTATCCTAGTTCGGGCTATAGCCACACATGTGCTGAACAAGCCCTATAAATTTGACCGAAAATTGGTCGAGTGGTTTCTGAGATATCATGGACGCCAGTTCAAAAAAAGTAGTTTCGAGAAAAACAACCGAAACTCCGTTAAACGCTTAACCGCGCGCTTGAACACGCTACCTTAAAAGTGCTATAACTTTTTAAGGATGTTGTATATCGAAAAATCGCTTGATCCACATATTCTACATATGTTATAGATGAAATTTATGCAAAAAAATAAAAATCGATTTTTTGAACCCATCACACTTGGTGACCCCCTTAAACAAGAAAATAAAATTAACACAAGTTTTTTGGTAAAACTAACCATCTTGTTAGGTTGGTATTGTTTCCATTCACATTTCACGAAAAGTAACCTTACTTTTACGTCTTTTTTTAATTATATGCAAATCTCAATTTTGAGTATGATGATTGACATGAGGCATTTTTTACTGTCTTTTAATATTTTCTTTATACGCTGATAGAGTACTGCACCTGTGGTGCATTTCCCAATTAATGGGTAACCGCGTTTCTCTCAAAACAGGATTCTTAAAATTTCCTGCTGAACACGAATATCGTATTTATTTTTAATTAAATTCACGTCGTTTCGCAAAAAGTTAGACAAAAATGAAATATATATACCAATGATACACGACTCGAGGTGAAATTTCTATTTGATCCAGGGATCTCCTCCTGCTCCGAAGAATTTCGTAGACGATCAAGCGTCTGTAAAATTGCATTTAACTTGAATTTTATTTCACATAAAAATCACTTGACATATAATTCATCTGACATAGGTTTTATTTGACAGAAAATTAGTTTGAGGTAAAATTTTTTCAATACATACGTCATTTGACATAATATACATCATTTATTAAATTTCATTTTGCTTTAAAAATTCATTTGACATAAATTTCGCTTGTCATAAATTTCATTTGATATAAATTTCGCTTGTCATAAATTTCATTTGATATAAATGTCATTTTCATAAAGTTTATTCGACATACAAGACATTTAACATAATTCTCATTTGTCATAAAAGTCATTTGACATAAATTAGATTTGACATCAGTTTCGTTTCAGCTTTCATTGTGTACAGTCGTGTTCTCCGTGATCTCTTGAATTTATGACGTTATATATGTTGCTAGTATTTTCTTTTGTTGTTTATATTTGTTACAAGTTTTTTTTGTGCCTAGCTGTCTTCTGGTGGCTGACATGATTATGCGCTGCATCGTTTTAACGATTTATTGGATTATTTTTATTGTGTGTGCAACTCTTCATCTGTTACGTGTCTGTTCTTAAATAGTCAAGAAGTTGTTGTGCTGTGCCAGTGTACTGAATTCCTTTTAAACGTACTTGGGGAGTTACCCCATTATTTATGCTAATAACTACACAGGCCGAAAAAATTTTGTCGAATGATGGTGACAAACCAAGACACTGAAACGATGCACAACTAATGTAACATTGTTTCATTTGTCACTATCTTCGGATAATCGATTTAAAAAATGTGATAATGTCTTATATTTAGTGAATTTTTAAAGTAGAGTAGTGTGGGGCGAGACGACCAATTCGCTTTTATTTTCATGTTTTACGTCTTATTGACTTAACCTTGAATGTGAATGATAGTTCTGTCATTCTCCGTTGGTGTCTGAAGTTTCAAGCCGTTTACCAAAATGTCTACGGAATGACAATGTCATATGTGAAATGTTAAAAATTTTCAAAATTTTTTGTTTTATTTGATTATTTAATTATTGTTAATATAATGTAAAAATTAATAGAAAATTAGAATTTCTTTATTAATTTGAGTCTTCTTAACGCAGTAGTGTAGTTTATTTTGAAAATTTTTAAGTGCTTTGGAAGTTGTTAAATTTTTTCGAAAAAAGTGTTGATGGAGCGACACCATTAATAACAGAGGTCGCGTAAAACGGCCGTATTTCGAAAACTACAAGAGATAAAGAGTTGAGTAAATGGAGTAAAATGTAGCCAAGGAAACAATCTTTCAAACACTTTTTCAACTGGCCCCTTACTGGCTTTAGTTTTGAAGTTATAGTCCTTAAAGTGCAAAATTGGTGGTTTCGCTCCACTCTACCCTATAAACTTTGGTTAGTTTTTGAACAATAATTTGTGTATTAGGTATTACATTTGTAATTTATCATGTAGAATTTGTGATATATTTCATTTAAAGTTCAATTTGTGATCTTTTTCAGTTACGGTTTGTGAATTTGGATATTCTGTTTTAATTATTCCATGTAAACTTTTAATTTACGGAAAACTTAACAGAGTCTCCATCTTTTGTGAAAACTCTACAACTTTACCCCACTCGAAAGATTTTCAAATTCAAACCGCCCACGCAAAAACTTGGCAACTTTCGGAGGGACGAAACTAAGGGTCCCAATCATCTTCGATCTTCGCTAATGAGTTTTTACGCCCCCTTCTTTTTCTATTCGACAAAACCGAATTTTGCCATGCCCATACCCCTCCACTAGAATATTTAACCCCGAATTTGGAAAACTTTAGAGGGGACAAGACTATAAAAATTTGAACTTTAAAAAAAACTGACACACTCAACTTTGAATTTTTAAGTTTTAACTACTCTTATTTCCTCTAATTACACGTTTTCAAATTACCTTAAAAATTTCTACAAGTTCTACAAGTTTTAAAAAGTCAAACAAGTTTTTCATAGTTTAACAAGTTTTAAAAGTCAAACCAGTTTTCGACAAGTTTTTTTTTTAATCTTACAAAGTCTAACTACCTTTAATCAAGGGACATCATTTCGAGTTCATTTAATAAGGTTCCAAAATTCACTACATAGCATTGGCGCTATATTTCTAATGCTTCAACATAGCTTTTACAATAGTTAGCACAGCATACATGTAAACACAGAATTTAACTATAAATAATTGATCCTTCCTAAATCGCTATATAGTAGAACTACATTTATTTTAACTATCCTTGCCCCATCCTCCCCTACTATTTAATAAATAATGCAGGACTTACAGGCGGTCTCAAAAATTCTTCACCAATGTTCTTTCTTGGGATTGCCTCTCGTGAGTGGTCATTCATCAGATTCTAAAAAAACAGGATTAACATATTTTATTTACATAACGAAAAACAACAATAAAAGAAAATTTTTACAATTCTCAAATAAATTATTTTGCATAGTTTTTCTATAAGAATACTGATCGAAAACTGTAAAATTTAGTAGGCTCATTGACTTATCCTCATCCCAAATTAGATTCACTTATGAAACTAATTTAAAACGAGGAACGTTAGGTATATTTAAAAAGGTTTTTTGTTTTGACGTAACACTTCACTCGAAATATTAAAAAAATGAATATTCTTAATGTGACAACCAAAAATTATATGTCAAATTACGTTGTAGGGTACATTGTTTACGACATTTTTCAAATATATGTATTAATATAAAAGAAATAAAATTCGTGCAAAAGAAAATGGAGAAATCGATGAAAAAGTACCAAAATGGTATATTGCTCAGAAGGGTATCGCAGATTTAATTAATAAAGACCTCGATTTTTTCGTGACTTCAGAAACGATTAATTTTTTTAATCGATTTCAGATTGATTGCTCCTTTTTTGATATTGACGTTTCTGACTGGCCATCGGATATAAATTATCAACTTGGTTTCGCTAAAGTCAGAAACTTAAAAGTAGTAAACGATGTCGCCGAAAGAGGAGTTAAACTTATAACCGATTATAACGAAATAATTACCCACGATGAAGAGCAAAAGCAATTTATTATTCAAGTAACTGAAAGTTATCAAAAAAAATATCCTAATGCTAACAAAAGCACTATCATACAATCGTTCGATTAATAAAACCAATGTAATTGGCATATTTTATGTAATAGATGTATATTCCAGGTTTGTAAATGTAGCATATTTAAAAAAAAATTTAATAAAAAAATTTGTAAAAATTGTAAATTCTAACTCTTATCCTTTACTAGAAGAACCTATAGTTTGAAAATATTATATTATATTACATTCATATTACACTACTTGTATATTGTTGCTTACTACACTTGTGTGATACGGGTAATTTACGTCAAACCTCTTGTTAAAGTGAAAAAAAATTCACATAACCTCACTTTTTGAATAATTTATAATGTTGATATGACACTAAACATTTGCGAACATGTTTTTACCCTTACGAAAATGTATGACACACAAAAAATGTCACTTGCGCATGGCATTATTTTCGTGACATTTTTTCGCGACGCCACGCAAATCATGTCATGAAAGTTGTGACATAAATTTATGTCATTGGTAAAATTGGTATTTGAAGTGTATAAAGATTATTATTTATAAAATTAATGATTTAAAGATTAACTATATAAGTTTTTAAAACCAGAATTACAATTTTTATAATGTTGTTATGAATTTAAAAAATATATATTTCCCAAAAGTTGAATTTACAAACAACAAAATTTCTATGTATTTTTCCACAGAAACTTTATAATAATTTGTAGCTGTATTATGTAACAGTGTTCGATGGTTTCTCTGTTCACAGGCACGTGAAATTGGTAAACAATCATTTTCTAACAAATGTTCCTGTACCCACAGGCAGTTTTTACAGAATCTGCCAACGTTACGTCGTCACAAATATTTTTAATTAAATGAATTCAAAAGATTTTTTAAATCCATACAGAATCGCGGTTGCAGAATTGGAAATGCCACAGCAATGCAATGACAGGCGGAAAGACGTAAATTACAACTATTTGCCATTAGAGGGCAGAAGCATGCAGAGAGCGCAAAGGCTCAGCTGTCAATATGATTCGTATTACACTGATGTGGTATTTCCAATTCTGCAACCGCGATTCTGTATGGATTTAAAAAATCTTTTGAATTCATTTAATTAAAAATATTTGTGACGACGTAACGTTGGCAGATTTTCTAAAAACTGCCTGTGAACACAGAAACATTTGTTAGAAAATGATTGTTTACCAATTCCACGTGCCTGTGAACAGAGAAACCATCGAACACTGTTAAATAATAATTGTAATTTTAATAACTTTCTTATACATTCATCCTTTATGAAATATTTTTTTATCTTCAAACAGTGTTTTGCAGTTACAAATTACTATAAAGTTTCTGTAAAAAACTACATAGAAATTTTGTTGTCTTTAAATTTAACTTTTATGTAATATATTCTTCTAAAAATTCCTAACAACATTATAAAAATTGTAATTCCGGTTTTAAAAACTTACATAGTTAATCTGTGTATCATTAATTTTATAAATAATAATCTTTACACACTTCAAATACAAATTTTACAGTGGCGTTTTACGCATGACATAAATTTATGTCACAACTTTCATGACATGATTTGCGTGGCGTCGCGAAAAAATGTCACGAAAATAATGCCATGCGCGCATGACATGTTTTGCGTGTCATACATTTTCGTAAGGGTAATATGAATCACCTTAAGAGAACATTTTATTCCACCTTTTAAAAAGTAAAATTAACATATTAGACATTTTTACTGTGATAGCGACATATTCATAAAGCTCGTAAATGGAGCAAATATTTTCAAAAAAATTTGGAATAATTGGAAGTTTAACCTTTAATCATGTACTAAAAGATCCCGAAGTTTGAGAATTTAAAAAAAAAATTTGTAAGCTACAAAAAATGTTGAGTGATTTGCACGAAAAAATTACATGTATTTCCCATTTAAAATTTCAATCGACTAGAGGCACGTGTTAATATTGCTCGATTTGCTTCAAACTTTCAGGAAAATTTTTTTTTATACCTTGATTAATTTTTTGGGGTGAGACCGAAGATTTGGAAACATCGCCAAAATAAGAACCACCCTAGTATACAGCTTTCTGTTTCTACTAATACATTTAACTGGGTATCTACCAAACGGGAAAAAATGTAAAAAGCTGGGAATATGCCGAAACGGGAATTTTCCTATCAAATTAAGAAAAAGTTTCATTATATTAATTCGCTTTTAAAAAATTGCTTTTTACTTTAATTTTTATTGATGTATAATATTTATGAAAACAGACCCGAGTCAAAATTTAAGCCCTACTTTCAGCCTAAAATATAGGTCTTATGATAGGTTTTAGCAGTCGTAACGTTTGCAATACAATTAGTTCCAATTAGACTCTACTATAACTCCAAAAACTGTATGAAAAATTTGATAAATTTTTAATACATTAATTAAAGTACTACAAATTGACAAATATTGTTCTCTGCATTTGAATTGGTTAAAATAACTAATTTGATAATAAAAAATCAATCACTGATTCAAATAGTAATATTTTCCTACTGAAATAGCTATAATGGTAACTAATTATTATTTTTTTCCGGTCAAATTAAATTCCCTAGCTATTTCCTGATTTTCCAGATTGGTAGACACACTTAAAAGTATTGGTAGAAACTAAAACCCGTCGAAGACGGGTACGACAGCTAGTTAATTAATATTTCTAAATGGTAATAATAGAATTATAGCATTTTTTAATTTTTATAAATAATAATCAGGGTCCTAATTTAAAACAAAAATCCGGATCTTTTTCCGGTTATTTTTCTTGATGATACTGCGGGAAAAATTATTATTTTTCCCAGTCATTGCAATAAAAATTCTAAAAAAACACATGAAATAATTGTAGTAAATATTTATTTATTTTGGGCATGTGGGAAAAACCACATACAAGTTGGATCTATGTGTCAGTGGTCAAGGAGGTGGCGCCAATTCTACTTGTATAAATAGTGAAATTAGAATCAGAAATTGACACTTATAATGAAAATTTTCTAACTGCCTGAAACGTCTTGGGCAGTAAGCAAACTGCCTAGACAGTTGGCCAAATGACTAATCTAATTCATTTTAAAACAGTCACTTTGCAAACTGCCCGCGCTTGGCCAACTGCCTAGGCAGTTTGCTAACTGCCGGATTATGCTATCTGCCTACGACATATACATTAGGGCGTTTCACTAAAAACTTTTTTTTCGATTTTCTAAAACCTGAACCCTAAATTAGACTTCTTTTGACCCAAAAAATATGTCAGATTTTTTTCAGATTTTTTGAAGGTCATTTAGAGGTCGCTAATTTCATTTTTTAGAAAAATTTGTATTTTTTATTTAAAAAACATTTTCTTTTATATCTATGTATTCAATCTTGTCAAAACCATGCACATTTCTTTACATGGTTACCAAATTAGTAAAAAAAATGGTACCGAGTTAGAAATAATAGTTTAAAGATTATTCTTTTGACCTTAAATGAAAAAAATCGTTTTTGTGAACTTATAAAGTTGCCATTTTTGACCCCCCCTCCCCATGTCACACTCTACTACATACATTAGCGCCATTTTTTCTCCTGGTTGTCACAAATTGTTGACCCCCCCCCTCCCCCTTAAAGTGTGACGTAATATGTGGATGGCCCCTTATCATCAGAACGCTTTATGCATACCAACAAAAATTAAGTAAATGAGGGGCTGATAGGAAAAATGATTTATAAAAAAACACTGGGAGCAAAAGTGGGATAAGTGACTTGGGAGCAAAAACGGCTTAAATGATTTTGTAATTTACGGATAAATTAATTGTAATTCATGGTCAAAAAATATTTAATATAGTAAAGAAAAACTTATTTTATTATAATTAATATTTTGCAAAGCAATATTATAATAAACTTATCGATAAATTCATAAATCATGTTATCCCGATTTTGCTCCCATGTCACTTATCTCATTTTTGCTCTAAATGTTTTTGAAACCACTTTTACTATCAGCCCCTCAAATGATGTATGATAGGTTAATGAATTACTTTTTATTTATTAAAAATAATAATAATTTTATTATTTTTTACTTTTAAAAAATTTTTTTTTATTATTTTTTTATGTTTTTTTTTATTATTATTATTTTTTTTACTTCATCTCGCTATCGTCCCGAATCACCATTTTTGCGCCCTTGATACGATAATAACTATTCTCTAACGTTTCTCCTACCAACAGTAAATTTAAATGTCTTTTTTATAATTTGAAAATTTTTTAATTTCAATTAATATATCAAAAAAATTTTCACCAAGAAGAACTTTATTGTCTATTTAAACGTTCTAAAGAAATGTAGTATTGTAAAAGACTTCTAAATAAAAAAAGCAACTTTATAAGTTCACAAAAACAATTTTTTTTCATTTAAGGTCAAAAAAATAATCTTTAAACTATTATTTCTAACTCGGTACCATTTTTTTTTACTAATTTGGTACCCATGTAAAGAAATGTGCATGGTTTTGACAAGATTGAATACATAGAAATAAAAAAAAATTGTTTTTTAAATAAAAAATACAAATTTTTCTAAAAAATCAAATTAGCGACCTCTAAATGACCTTCAAAAAATCTGAAAAAAATCTGACATATTTTTTGGGTCAAAAGAAGTCTAATTTAGGGTTAAGGTTTTAGAAAATCGAAAAAAAAGTTTTTAGTGAAACGCCCTAATATACATTTTGGAATGGATTCTATAAGAAGAAAAACTTGTCCACCACATTGGATCCACCATTTTGAATTTTTAAAAATGGTATACTTCATATTCGTAGTCAGCGATCCTGACAAATCCTAGGTAACAAATTTCAAACGAGTCTGATTAATTGTTTAATTCCTCGTCCGCTATATTGAATCCGCCATTTTGAATTTCTAAAAACGGGCTTTATATTTTGTAAAATGAAAATATAATTTATTTTTAAAAAATGTGGTGGAAAATTCTAAAAAAAAATCCATCATTTATTAATAAAAAACCAATGTAAAGATTAGAAAATAGTAAAACGTAAGTGGGTCATTCAGAGACCCAGCATGACACAAAGGGTTAATAGTAGTTTAAGGTCCCTACTGAAAACACCGACGTCTGATCCGACGTCAGAAATGATTAGGATATTATGTCATATAATATGTCAGATCTGACGTCAGAAAACTAGTAGGAAACGACGTCAGAAAACACGTCGGAAATGTAGTACAAAAATGAGATAAGATCCGTCGTCAGAAATGACGTCGGAAATGACGTAATATTGTATTAGGATATTATTAGCAAAAATTTGTGTTAAAACAATTTAAATTATAATTTTTTTTTCCATTTGAATAACTTGCAAAAAACATAAAATATCATAGACAGCGTAATGAAATTGAAATTTTGCAAAAAATAAAAATTTCATAAAAAGAATTTGTTTATGTAAAAAATGAAAACTTTTTTGTCAAGTAAATTAATTTATTACCAAAATTAATTATAAAATTTTTTTGCTGTACATGGTTTTACATTAATTCGTGTTTTTATTTAAAATTACTGTTTCAATGACAAAATAATAGATTTCAATACATATAATTTAACACAATTTTCTGTACAATCTAAGAACATATAAACAATAATAAGAATTAATAGATATCTTGAAAATTATAAAACAATATTATAAACATGGAAAATAAGATCAAGATTGAAGTTTTGTTTAAAACTTTTGTAATGTTGAAAGGACAGTTTTTCTTTCGAAGTGTAAAATGAGTTCATTTTTATTTTTTTAAGATGGTAAGATTGATAATTACGCTCTAAATTATGTTGAGTCCTAAATATTGTTTTATAAATTTTTTACATTCAGTTTAATGCATTCTAAGAGAAAATAAATCGAAAGACTCATTTAATATACTTTTAAATTAGGTAGCGCACATATATATGAATTGGTGCTTGTTTCTACAAAAACGCATACAGCTTTTAATGTATTTGTCATTATCGGAAATTCGTCACTCATTTTTTCAATTTTTTTTAACAAGTTACATGTCTCACCCAAAGCATTTGTTACAAATATTTTCTGAACAATTGTATATTCCAATTTATTAAATCTGTCTACAATAAAAGACTTAATTTTAATAAAACAATTGTCTTTTAATAACGCATAATTATTATTCGAACGTTGATTAGTCTTCTCGTCTGACATGAATAGGCAACCATTTTTAACCATTCTTATGTAAGAAGATGTGTGTTCAACGGAAAGATTTAATTTTTGAATCCACATCTTATTTACTGATGAAGGTGCACCAAAATACCTTTGTGAACTAATGATTACAGTTTTCTCAACCCTATTATTTGAAACTAACGTACAAAATTCTCTTAGGGAAAAAGAAGAGCGTACTTATTTTTGTAACATATTTAGACTATATTGAAGACTTATGCGCCTACATATTTGATGGTGTATGCTTTTCGCAGAGTGAGTTGATCGCAGTAATATTCCATTCTCAGATTCAAATGGGTAAGCAGTGTGAGCCCATAAAGGTCCCCAATCAGACACGCTTTGTCCTAAATGTAATAGAGAATGTATGTTAAATGTCATTGCCCACTTGGAATACAATTTTTGGGTACCAGAAACAAACTCATGTAACATCTTATCTGCTAAGTCTAATTCTGAATATGCTATTTCTTCTTGCGATAAAATATAAATAGCTTCGACAAAAAGAGCCCAGTGAAGTAGATAATCTAACGGTAATATATTAATAAAAATGGGTATACTGTAAAACAACGTAAAGTTTTCCCATTCTCGGGCTTTCCAATACTCTCTGTCTGAAAATGAACGAACTAATCTTCCAACCTGATGGGGTGATTTTATATTCTTTAACATTGAATCAATTTCAGGAATTTTTTTTCGAGATATTACACCAACCTTTTCTTTGTTTTCCAAACAGCATTTTTGAAATTTGTTTCGCTACTCCAGAAACAAGATGCATGCTGTCTGGTATGCAGCCACGAATGAAATTAAAGTTCTTTAAATCTAATAAAGGTGATCGCGACTTAACGCCAAAAAATTGGTTTATTTGTTACTTTTTCGGCATGTTTTATAGTATCACCTTGATTTCGCAGTTTTGGTGTTGAATCTAATATAGGATATTTTATACATCCCGCCCTTGACTGTTTTTTGGATTTTCGAACATATTCTCCAGGATGAAGACATTGTCCGCAACCATAGCTTGAATTATACTGCGAAAATCCTTGTACGGGTGCCCGTGCGACGGAATCGACGCAAACATATTAATGGAAAAATTTTAATAAAATTTCTAACACCATTAAGAATGCACTCAACTCCTTTTGTCGAAAGCTCATTCATATTTTTCACAAACGGAGGAAGGAAAGTTTTCATGTCTGGTTTACCTTTTCCAAACCAGAGCCCTGCTAAAATTAATTCTTTATTTCTTACATTATAGGGTAGTTCATTTACCATCAAATATATCGGCCATATAGCGCAAGATGAACTTTTAAATAATGGTGCACCGTCCGTATTAAATGTTAAAGTTGCAAATGTATGCTTACAATCTGCGCTCAAAGATTTTACAAATTTACGGTAAAGATTACCATCATAAACATCATTTAAACAGCCTTCTTTGCGCACTCTTTCTTTAACTACAAAATTATAATATTCTGAATTTGCCTCAATTAAGTTTTTAATCGGAAAAGAAGGATCCAATGTAACAAAGAAATCCTTGTAACTATAATCCCTCACATTAATTTGAATATTACAATTTAGACAGTTTACAAACTTATTTTTCTCGGATTCGAATGTACCTATGTATGCAGAACATCCCGGACAAGTGGCATGAAATGTCATCCATTTCTTTGGATAAAATAGTTTATTTAAAAAATATTTACTATTGGGCAAAATAGGAACTTCGAAAAGACAATTAACTAAACGAAACAGGTGAAATGTTGCTGTGAAAGATAAAGCATGAATAAGTGCGTATTTAATTATCATAATAATAATTTCAGCAATTGATCTATTTACTGAAGCCCCTATTGGTTTATTAAAGTCACTTTCATTTATCAATTCTTCAAGTGAAGTATATTTCTTTCCAGAGGGAATAAATTCTTTTTCTAAGCTGCTTTCTTCGTCTGCGTTAATATTAAAGTCTTCTTCACTAAGACAATCAAAGAAATTGTCATCGTCATTGTCATCCATCTACAAAAACAAGAGTATAGAAATACATAAAACATAGAATTATAGAAACTTTTAGATATATTAAAAAGGTTAATCTTCAAAATTATCAAAATACTGTTTAAATATCTCAATCGATCAAGTTTACGTAAAACGATGAAGTAATAATCTTAATTTTCTGGAATTGGCCTGAAACTCAGGTAGATTGTGATAATGTAAATAAGTTTATAGAATCCTAAAATTTAATTTCTAATCCTGAATTATAAGAATAATTAATTGTTTATTAGATTTACAGTTATGTTCTAATTTAAAAAATCGTTTAAACTTTTATTAATTTAAATATGTAAGTAAAAAATGTAACAATTTGTAAAAAAAATTTTAGGAATTAAATGAAGTTAACATTTCTTTAATTAATTGTTTTTTGATAATCACAAAAAAGAGTCTACTTTTGGATGTACTATATGAATATACGTGTTTTAAATTCAATAGCATACAACAATTAAATATGCCAATTTTATTGTAAATTTAAGTGTGGTGAAAGAACTTAAAAATTGTAAAATCCTAAAAGCTAAAATAAGATCATTAAGCAATCACAAGAATGAGAATGTAAAATTCAACCTAACAGGCTAATGTTGCAAAAAAGTATTTTTTATAAAAATTAAAAGAATATAGGGTCATTTGGGGTAAATGTAAACGGTTTATCCATTTTTTACCAAAAACATCAGTTTTTTTTGTTAAAAGGTAAAATGGACGGATTTTTTTTGCAGGAACTTGTTACTAGAGCTCCCTAGAAAAATTGTATGAGGTTCAAAAAAATATTGATGCACCTGAATCGTCTAAAACTGACTGTTTACATTTACCCCGAGATTTTGAAATTTGCCTAAAATTCGGGGTAAATGTAAACACCTCTGTAGTTAAGCGAGGTTTAAGAAACAAGTTATTTCAAGTATACTACTGTTTTAAGGGATGGAAAAACTGAAAACAAATTATTCGTAAACGTATAGTAAATCAACCAGTTGACTGATAATGTATCTTATAAAAAACAATCAACCATTACGAAATTAGTAATGTAAAAACTTGAATAACTTGAACAAATTTTAATATATTTTCATTCAACTTGGTGTAAAGAAGTTTCTAAAGTTGCTGAATAAGAATGTAAAATCGAATTTTTAAATTTCAAAATGGTGGATACAATATGGTGGATGAACCTAAAAATAAATATTATTATATTTTTAAAAATTGATCAAATTTGCTTGAATCTGGCTACTAGGGGGTTTTTGAGGTCGCTGAATACGAATTTGAAGTCAAAATTTAAATTTTCAAAATGGCGGATGAACCTAAAAATATTTTTAAAAATTTGTCAAATTTTCAAAAAAAAATTTTTTTTTTGTCAATTTTTTTTTTCAAAGAGGACCTAATTTCCTTTTCTATGTAATTTTACATTGCCAAATTAATGAAATTATGAAATAGAAGCAAATTTATTCAATTATTTTATTTTGAAATGAGGTTGGAGTACTGTTTACATTTACCCCGATTTTTCGAATTCTCGGGGTAAATGTAAACACTTAATTATTTATTAACTAAATTGACGAAAATCAAAAATCGAAGTCAATTTTTGTTGGGGCATGAATAAGGAAAAATTACATATTTTTGTTTGATTTTTAAATTCATTTTTATGCAAATGCGAGACAAAATACTGAAACAGTAAAATTTTCAATTTTAAACTTTTTTGCATTAAAAGATAACTTACACTAGGGCATTGCCAATTGTCAAAATAAAATATTGTCAATTCTCAGAACATCTTGTAGGTGAGCTGAGGGAAAAATATTGACGTCGTACTTATTTTTAAATTTGTAAATTTAGCTGAAACATCTACTGTTTACATTTACCCCAAATGACCCTATTTTTGAACATAATTTTAGAATAAATATAATCTCAGGGTGTTCAGCTACCTTGAAAACCTTAAAAACCTTGAAAAGTACTTGAATTTTTTTTGCTCCTTGAAAACCTTGAAAACAGTTTGAATTTTATGACAAAATCTTGAAAAATTAAAAGTCTTAAAAATGGGATTTCTTTTCTTGATGTTCTAAGTTGAATTCTCTTCAATATTTCAATTATCTTTATAAATATAAAAATTCTTCGACGAAATTCAATTGTATTCAGGAATTTTAATAAAATTCATAGTAAAATACAAGTATTTTCATAAATAACAATATTCGCCACAAGAATTCAATTATTTTAAAAATCAATTAAATTTTTCGCAGAAATTCAATTATTTTCGAAAAATTTTAAAAATTGTGTTTAACAATTCAATTATCTTTGAAAATAAAATAACAGTAATCTACGACAAACTTCAATTATTTTGAGGAATTTTAATAAAATTCATTGCAAAAATTTTTAAATTATTTGTAAATAATAGTATTTATCAAAAGAATTCAAATTTTTTCAAATATTTTAATAAAAATCATGGCAAAACTTCAATTATTTTCAAAAAATTTTCCTACCTTGTGATGGTTTTCAATATTCTACTATTTTAATCAAATTTTCCGAAAGAATTTAATTATTAAACAAAAGTTTTTAAAAAATTTTACACCATCTTTCAATTATTTAAAAAAACAAATTTTCCATTAATTCAATTATTTAAAATAGAATTTGTATAATTTTTTTGGCAATTATCAATTATTTTAAAATTTGACATTAAATTCTTCGCAGTCATTCAATTATTTTTAAAAGTAATAAAATTCAATTATTTTCTAATTTTCTAAAATTTTTATAAAATTAATTGCAAAATTTCAATTATTTTCAAAAATTTTTCTTAATTTAATAATTTGTAAATGAATTATTTTAATAGAAATTCTCAAAGGAATTCAAGTATTTATTTATTTATGTAATCATTAAAAACAATTTTGATTGATGTTCCTTAAATCGATGATCTTTATATTTCTAATAATTTATCAATAAATTGTATTTAAAGTTATTTATGAATAATTGTTGTATGTGGAAATTATAAAATTGTTTATAATAAGTACTCTCTAAATTTGAATTAATAGAAATGTCACTTTGAATTAGTGACTGTTTTTTTTTGCTTTTTAATTAGTAAATTTCGCTAAAAAAATTTGTAGAAATGATTATTAATTAGTAAAATGAATTGAATTTACTAATTCAAAAGCAAAAAGTCAGTCACTAAATCAAATTAGTAATCATTTTTTTTACTAATTCAAATTTAGACAGTAAGTAAAAATTTACTTAAAATGCACTATTATACTCGATTATAAATAACAAATATTTTGAAAATTAGTACCCTAAAAATGGACATTGAAAAAAAATTATTTTAAACCCTTAAAACCTTGAAAAGTCCTTGAATTTTTTTTATAGAATCGCTGGACACCCTGACTCTATTTATTATGTTTGGTTAGACAAAATTTTATAGTGTATTGATTAACATTTTTAATACAACATACCTCCTCCGAATATTTTTCATCGTCTTCAGTGTCGATACAATCAGCTAAGTTAGCAATTATATTGTGCGCAGCCTGAAGAACATCTGTAGTAATCTCTGTATTGTTGTCAATTACCTGAATAGAAGTCAATAACAATTACTTATAAAATGTCAAGTAATGTGTTAATTAAAGTGCTATTAGTTCATCTATATTTGGTACAGTTTTAAAATATCTTTTAATTAACATAATATATTTTACAAATTTCTCTTCTTTTCATTCAAATTAATTTGAAATTTAATATTCAATTAAAAATTTAATATAATTCTTAAAAAAACAAAGGCAGAATTAAAAATAAAAATTCTTTAACTGGTATATATTTACCTTTAAAGGTAGAAAGAAACCCGTTAAAATTACAATTCATTAAAATTTTTGATGTTATTATAAGTGGTGATATTTTTCTGTTTTGAGTTTTTGAAATTATAAAATACTTTTAAAAATTAAGAAACAATTAATTAGTAAATATTGTTAAAATGAAATTTGAAATTGTCGAAAAAATTAGAATTTCCTTCTCAATTTTAATTATTTTCAATTCGCGATTTTTATAAGCTTCTTATATTATTCTTTCATCAATTTTTTGAATGATATCGTACTGAAAGAATGTCAAAAGAAGTATTTGCGATTTTGATAAAAAATTGTAATGAAAAAATAAAAATTATTTAAAACTTTTTTACTTATTTTCAAAAAAACTGAAAGCTTTCTAAAAAGAAAATTGAAATTTTTATTGAAAATGTTCAGCTTGTGGGAATATTTTTAATTTCTTAATCTTAATTTTTTTAAACATATTTCTAATTTTCTAGAATATAAGACAATAAAGCTGCACATGTTACATTTTTAAACAAATAAGTTCTTATACAAATAAATATTACAAAAATTTGCATGATTTAAATTTGCTAATTACAATATTTGTTACAAAATGCTAATATTTTTTAGAAACATTGATTTTTCAAATTAATTAAAAAATTAAAATAATATTATGTACTATTTTTATATTTTATATCTATATTACAGTCTATGCACATCTACATAATCTTGAAATTTAAAAAAAATTACTAAACTGCAAGATAAAAAAAAATTTACGATCATAATGAAAATAAATAAATAAAACCAAAATTCAAGTAAATATTTGGAAATATATTAATTAATTACTATATTAATATATAGATAAAACTATTTTTTACGTAATTTATTTATTACATCCAATTTGAGTTAGATGATTTAGTGAGTGAATTAGATAATTTATTTTTCAAAAATGATGTTTCATTTTAAACAGTTAAAAAAATTTTAATTTCGTTTCTAATTTGTAATATTTTTAAAGTATTCAATATAGATAATCAAATAAATTCAAGACTTTCTCAAAGTCAGTTATTTATTTGATACAATCAAACGTCTCAACCTTCTACGAAGGTCATTTTTTGTGATCAATTTGAAACCTTACTTAAAAGAAATTTTATATTTTACTAGAATTCAACACTTTTATTTTCAAACAGGAAAATTAATATTTTTTTCTACCTATGTAATTATATATTTAAAGTTATTAAATTTATTTATGTAAAAGACATTTAAGTAGAAAGTTTATTTAACTTTTTTTCCTTTTTTGGTAATTTGCTTAACGATTATACAAGTAGCAATAATTTAAATTGTCATAAAATAAATTTGGATAAGTTCAATTAATTAAATAATAATTTTCGTGTTATTAAAAAAAATTAAAGAGGATTTAAGATTGAAATGGTAATTGTAAACTTTGAAACAATATTCCTTGCAAACTTTGAGAAAGAATAAATAAACTTACTCCATCAGCATGTTCTGTACTGTATCCTACTTCAAAAGTATTTAATTCGTCTAAATCCTTTCCCTTTTTTGGAAATAAATCTTCATCACATGTTTCTTGTTGGTCAATTTCCATTTCTTGCACACTTGCAAAAGGTACTTCGCTTGTTTGGCAAATTTCCATTTCCGTTTTGTCAATATTCCGTGTCTATGGAAAGAAAAAATTTGAATTCTTGAATTTGTTTTTACATTATCATCACATGAAAAATTACTATTTTATTTACTAATTTACTTATAACTTACTTTTTGCCGGTCCGATTTTTGGTACCGATACCACGTGGATAAAGGAATTTCACTCAGCGAACCAGATTCCATATAATTTTTATAAGATTTACCTTCATTTCTCTCAATATTGACCTAAAATAAAGCACATAATAGACATGCATGAACTAAATTTTAAACTTGAAACTCATTTTTAAAAACAAAAATGTATAATTGAAACAATTTGAGGTTATTTTATTATAGAAACATTTGAGGTTATTTTCGTAGATGAATTTTGTCCTACCTGTTCGCAATCGTCCCCATCGTCCCCTTTAGGATTTTTTTCCTTTGACATCTTTAACGTAACTTAGTAAAATATGTGGACACCGTGGACACAAACAAAAAATATATATTCTACAAAAACGTCAGTAATCTAACTAAACTTTTCAGCTCAATGAAGCAAGGTAAACTGCGGTTAATCCAAAAAATATAACGACACCAACTACGTATCATCATATTTTCGAGCCCGAAATGTTTATAAAAATATTTGTAAATGAAATTGAAAATTTAATGCAATTTTTATGATTTTTTAATGCATACAGTTATTTAAAGATTTATTCTTTAAGATATTATTAATTTATTTTTGTTTTTATTTCAAAGTAAGCATTAAGGTAAAGTTAAGAAAATTTATAGGTTACGGGGGCTAACATATCATAATCCGTCATTGAACTTGTTTAAGTCACGTGATGTTTTCAAATTTTAGTCGGCATTAAAGTGTGTGGCACTGTTATAGTCATTTGTTCTGATGGTGTGTACACTCCGTGGACAGAAAAATTTTAATGTGATTTTTTTACCATTTTCGTGTTGAAGGTAAGTGTGAAAAATTTGTCAATATATGTGACAAATTATCGAATTCCAATTGAATTAATTATTTTTAAGTTAAAAAAAGAAAGAATAAGTGTAATAAGTGTTAATGAAAGAACGCAGCCGAGTGCACTGACGCCACGTGTGAATAAAATATTTTATTAGTTGTATTTTTCATTTTTTGAAGAAAATACTTAAATTTTGCATTTATTTTTGTGCATTTCAAGAAAATATAATTTGACTATTAATTTAAATAATTGTAAATGTAGAAAAACATAAATAGAATTTTTTTATTGACGTCAACAATTCATCAATTAATAATACAAGAGAGAAAATTAAATAAATTTTTATTTTTAACAAATTTTTCTATCAATTAATTATTTATTAAAATTTTTTTCTATTATATATAATTATTAAATAAAAATAAATTATTAATTAATTAAAATTATTTTTCAGAAAATATTCTATAATCATGGAACCGAGAAGAGTCAGTAAGAGGAAAAAATTTGCGAACGTCCGGAATACTAGTTTTACGGAAGAACCCAAAAGAAACTCCAGGAAAACTGGAGGAAATGGAACTATGGTAATTTTCAATTTATTTATTTAAGTAGTAAACGGGCTTACAAAAATAAATGCTCTTTCGTAGAAATTTACTAATATTAATTAAGATTTAAATTTTCTCAATTGAGAAAGAAATAAAGAAAATAGAATAGTACTATACATAAATATCAAAAGTTTTTATCGAATTGAAAAAAAATTATTCTTCTCGCTTATAATTTGTTTAATATTACTGAATATACCTTGTAATTAAATATTATTTTTTTTATAATTTCGAAGCAAAATTATTAATAATTAATAAATATGAATTTTTTTACAGAAAGGCAAAAAAAGACTTTCATTCGATGAAAACTTAGAACATAATAGTGAGGAGCTGATGAAAAATAGAAAAAGATTGGTGTCATCCAGCGATTTATCAGAAAGTAGCAGTGATGGTAAAAAAAATTTTTATTTTTATTAAAAATATTATATATTATATTTTTTTATGTTGACAAGTAATAAATTGTATATATTACTGAGATTATTGTCTATTTTAATAATATTTTTTGTTAATAAAGATGAAGGAGTGTCCAGAATAAGTGATTCAGATGTTGAAAGTCCCGATTTAGAAGTAGAAAGTTCCGATTCAGAAGTAGCAGGTTCAATTGTTGAGAACCCTTTGGAAGATGGTAAGTTTAATGTTAAATTTTTATTTTTTCTCGTAAACATTTACAGGGTTGTTACAAAAATTTAATTTTTCCTGACTTTACAGAGTCACTTATCCCACTTTTCCACTCAACGTTTTTTTATACCTCTTTCAGCCCCCCAGCTATTTACAAGTGTTTAAATGATAATTTTATTATTATTATATTAATATATTATTACAAAATATATATTTAAAAAAATGTTATTTAGTACCTTTGTAAATATTTAATTCAATAATTGAATTATTTTATAAAATTGTAAACTGAAATTCAATTATTCTGTTTTTCTGGGTATGAAAAGTTCACCTAAAATATTTTCAAAATTCTCTTGTTCACAATCCAACGTTAGGAAGTTTTAATTATTCAAAAAATTTTTTAATTAAATGTATATATTCCAAAATACTACTAATTCCAACCTAGCTATTTTGAAATTCTTACAACTTTTTCGATGATTAATAATACATTTTTCTCTTTATTTTACTTCGTTTAATTAAATATGTTTTGTTAACATCATTTTGTACTTGCAGGAGGGTTATTAGAAAGACACGATACATCCGACACAGTGCTTTTGGCGACAGATCAAGGCAAGGACAGAGCGTTACGTAAAAATCCAGATAAAAGTATTAAACAACCATTGTTACAAAACATGGGCAACAATAATGAGCCTAGGGCCGGAACTTCTTCCAATACAACAGTTGCAGTTCCACCTGCGGCTTTAAATAATAGAAGAGGGGATGATATTCCTGTAGAAAGAAACAATCCGCCTCCGAAGCTTTATACATCTCAAAATGATCAGGTAATAGTAGCTTATTGTAATTTTATAAAATAATTTTCTTTTTATTTTTAAAAATTTTTGTGTTCATTTTGAGATATGTATGATAAATTGTATTATAACTTTTAAAGTGGTATGCTGGTCTGACAGACCGGTATAAAAATTTTCTTTGCTTGTAACTTTTCTTCAAAGTAAGATACGAACTTGAGCTTTTCAGCATCTTCATATTTTATAAAAATCTGTTAAGTGACAACTTTTTCAAAAATTTTTTATTTTAAAATTTTGTATTGTAAAATATGTAAAAATAAACAAAATTGAATCAAAATAATGTAGAAATAACTTTTTTATGTTAAAAAATAAAAAATATTTACATTAATTGTCTTTAGAAAATTATAAATTACTAAAAAAAAACTTAAAAAGGGAATAGCGATCTGACAGACCGGGGGTAACACTGAGCGTGATTTTTTGGCACATAGCACTTTAAAGGTTAAATGATCTTTGGTTATCAATGTACTTTTATATTGTGTATCTTTTAAATTTTCTTATTTTTAATATTATACTGTTTTTTACTGACAGGTTTACCTTGGTGGAAATTCTTATGTTTTTGTCGATACATGGTATTTAATGCTTAGACAAAATGACTCTAAATTTGTTCGTGATGTGGCTTCTATTCTATGGGGCACAAATGTCTTAAAGAAACGTTGCCTAAAATTAACAAAAGCAATGGAAGAAAGAGACAAAGACATGAAATGTCTGACCCCGCAAAAATACGAAATTTTGAAAGGTAACACACTTAAAGACCTTTTATAGTATCTAAAAAATAAGAGCGTTTGTTCATATTTTAAACTGTAAAACAGTAACTGAGTCTACCTATTTGTTAATAAAATAAAAAAGAAAAATTTGTTTATTAAATCCTAAAATTAAAAAATTATCAATGAAAGAAAATGATTGGTCAATATTTAAATTCTCTATTTGGTAAATAGATTTTAAAAAAATGTTTTGAAAAATAAGTTGACTTCTGTTTTAAAGATTATAAACTAGGAAAAATCTTAAAATTTTAAATTGTTACATTATTAAAGCAATTTATACTTTAAAATAATTAAATTTTTTTCGTTGTTTTCTAAGTATACATATATAGAGAAAGTGGGGAAAAGCCATTTTTTTTAAATATCTCCCCCTTTTTTTACTATTAAATTATGTCTTTTTCCATTTTTCTAACAATTGTTGTGATAGCATTTTGAAATTTTAATAGTAAAAAAAATGAAGGAGATATTAAAAAACGGTTTCGCCCCGCCAAGCGGCTTTGCCCCACATTCCCATACTTAAAGCAATAAATTCTTATGTAAAAAATGCAATTTTCCTAATATCTAAGAATATAAGAAAGATTGATATAGGAATGATTATTTATTGACCTTTCATTAAATAAAAATGAGATTTTAAAATACCTATAAAATACAATTTTTTAATATTTACAAAATATGCGATTTTGTTGCAGACGCTCTTCGGCATAAGTTAAAGGTGAAAAACGTTGGTCCCGAGAACATAGCTTTGAGGATGCAAAGAGTATGGCTTTATATGTCTCGTTTCATCTACGATTGCAAGAAAAAAAGTGAATCTTAACTTATGAGCGGTATTCAATATGTTGATTATATTGAACTTATATTTTTTATATTATTAAATTTTAAAATACTTATAATCTTCTTAAGTTTTACATTTAAAAAATGTACCTAAATGTTTTGTTCTCGAAGGTAATACTTGCCTACTTTCTGATACCACAATAAACTTATTTACCAAAAAAAGTTTTCATTATTTACATAAACAAACTCTTTTTATGAATTACTGCACTACATGTGTGTGTTTTACAATATTAGATTTTTAACCCCAGTTAAATTATTCAAATGGCAAAAAAAATTATAATTTAAATTGTTTTAACACAAATTTTTGCTAATAATATCCTAATACAATATTACGTCATTTCCGACGTCATTTCTGACGACGGATCTTATCTCATTTTTGTACTACATTTCCGACGTGTTTTCTGACGTCGTTTCCTACTAGTTTTCTGACGTCAGATCTGACATATTATATGACATAATATCCTAATCATTTCTGACGTCGGATCAGACATCGGTGTTTTCAGTAGGGGTGCAATGAAAATATTCTTAGTTTATTGTGCTATCCATAGTGTAGTCGCAGGGCGCACTCAAAATGGGGGACCGAGTCGCCCTTCTTTTGTCAGTCGGCGTGTAATTAAATCCTCGGTAAAATGAATATTTACATGAAAAAGTTTGTAATTGTGAGAAATTTTTAAAACATAGTGTAATTTCAGCCTAATTAGAGTCTCCAGCACCTCGACATTATTTTCTACGGTTTTAAGTATTACCAGAAGATAGGACTGTATCACACTGAAGTATGTATATACCAATTGTAAGTAATTAAAAACATTTTTTTAGACATTTTACTTGTATTTATATTATTAAATTACTTGAAAATTATAAATAATTATTTAATTATTACTTAATCTAGTATCATTAAACACTATATTGTGTGATTAATGATATAAAAGAATCTTGACATGGTGGACACTTTCTGAGGTGTTTGATCTGTAAATCATTATGCGTACCCACTAATGTTATTATTCATCTGAAAACTAAAACTTTAATAATTATTTATTTATTAAATCTGTGGTAAACTTTCTCTAAATTCTTCCTGATTAAACTTTTTGACATTGTCTCTATGCAGAAAGTGACTACACTATATATGTATCACCGCGAAACATTCAAAAAGTGTCCTGCACTATACCAATTTTCTTTCCGTATTCATAAGTAATTATGGTTTATACAAAATTTTGTATTAATTGGTTTGTTCTTAACGGAAATATTTAAAAATTGAGAAAATGATGGTTCCATTTGATGAAGCTGAAACTGGCACCCAGTTATCAACACCCACTTAATTTTTGCTTCCTCTTAAAGGAAGCCTTATAGTGATCTCGATTTTCGACTTTCTTAGAATCAATTATTTTTACACATTTCCAGGTGTAGTATATATATTTCGTCGGATTTTGATAAAATTTTGTAGTTTTATTAAGGTCACGAATATCTTGAATCAGACAGAAGGATTTTCAAAAATATCTAAAAATAAAAATTTTTTAGCAATTTTTTAATTTTTGAAGAAAAATTTATTTTTTTATTTTCTGAAATAACTTCTTTATTTATTAAAATGTTCATTAATTATTGTCACCATTGTATTCCTGACATAAAAACGAATCGATTCATATATATGAAGCAATAACAGCAATAACACTTAATTTAATTGAATAATTGCAATTTAGTTTTAATTTAGTTTTAATAAAAGGGCGTTCCTTTTTGTAAGCCCGTATAAATTGTTAAATAAATAAATAAATATATAAAGTATATATTTTATAAATCTTTCTAACATTAATCGATATTTTTATTTTTAACAAAAAATTCAAAATTTGTATTTTTTGAAATAACTTTTTTCATTATTAAAATTTTCATTCATTCTTGACAAAATTGTATTCCTGCCGTGAAAACAAATCGATTCATGTATATAAAGTATTTATTTGATCAACATTTGTAAAATTAATCGATATTTTTATTTTCGACAAAAAATTCAATAATCCGCTTGTGTGGAGTTTTCCGGTGATCATTCTTCCATTAGATTATCTGTTTAATTATATTATCTCATATTATATTATATTATCTATGTTAAACATGGATTTAAAAAATATAAAAAAAAATTTGAAATAAATAGAGGAAGCTAAATGATCATGAACTGAACAACTTGTTTAAATTATATGTTGGTTTTAAACAAAAATAATATTTAAATTTAAGATTTAATTTGTGTGTAATTATCCATTGTGTAAAACCAGTTATTAACACCTACTTAATTTTTAAAATTTAATATTTTTGTTGCAAAAAACCAACATGGAATTTTTAAAAATTAACTCGGTGCTGATAACTGGGTGCCAGCTTCAGTTTCATTTCCAATCATTAATTTTTTCAATTTTGAATTTTGGAAAAACAATTATATTTACAAATAACAGTTTTTGATAATTTTAGATTTGGTAATTTTAGAATTGTGGAACATTCCTCTTTATGAAAACTGATTTTAAATGTTAAAAGAAATTTGTAAAATGAAAAATGTTTATTAATATCTGAACTGATAACATCGGGCATCTTCGTACGGTTAAGTTCGTCAATATTATTGCACATCAGCTGACATCAGCGCATGCGCAATACAATAGAATACCAAAAAGGTTAACTTTTCATCAATTATTAAATTTTTGTTTTAATCATAATTTAAATACAGTAATAGATAATGCTTGCAATTATCTTATTTTATTTTCAAAAGGTTGTCTTTTTAGTATAAAATGCTTTGTTTGCTTTCAAATTAACATTATGTAACTTATTTTCTTATTTAAATTAACAATTTATCGTTAATAAAAATATTTGTAGTTATGTTGAATAAATTTTTAGTAATATGAATTAAAATTTTAGACTTCAATATACTTTTAAAGTTGCGATTAAAATTACTTTTATTGAATTTACTTTGTACTTGATTTTGATATGATAGTTCGTAAAGTGAACTACTTTGATAGAGTACTGCACCTGTGGTGCATTTCCCAATGCGTTTCTCTCAATAAAACAGGATTCTTGAAATTGCCGTTCTTCACGGCAATCAAGTACTCCATCAGAGCAGCTCTGTAAACAATAGCTCCCAACTTGGAAGATTTTTTATATAAATGCTTGATAAAAATATGAGTTTACAGTGAAATATATTAACAAATTGATGGTCATGTTTGTTTTTTTCAAAAAAATTCGCGAAAAGCGGCTAAGAATTAACGATTTAATTTTTAGAGAGTAAATAAAATTAATTTAAAGAAAAAATGTGGAAAAGTAAATTTACAATTTAAAACTTATATAGAAAATTGATGTGATAAATAGAAATAACGAAGCAACGTAGTCGGTCGAGAAAAGTCACTATTTTTCCGTAAAATGTCATTGAAAAATAGTCATGTGCTTGAAAATTTTATTTTTATTGCATAAAAATCGGTTGTATGAATTTTTCCAAAATTCTAAACGATCGAATAACCATTTGGTCGAATTTCAAAATGTCGAATAATTACTTGATCGAATTTCTAAAACATTGAATACTTATTTGATCGAATTTTTATTTGATCGAATTTTTAAAACATCGAATATTTATTTCATCGAATTTCTAAATCATCGAATTCTTATTTAATCGAATTTCTAAAATATAGAATATTAATTTGATCCAATTTTGAAAACTTCGAATTTTTATTTGATAGAATCGTCAAAACATCGAATGTCTTTTTTGTCGAATCCTGATTTCTCAGAATGTTCAAAACATTCTGAGATTTTTTACACGTACGTTTACAATCTATGTTATGTGTATGAAAATGTCATACTTACTATACAAATTTCAAATTTCGCGCACTTTTAAAACCCCCAGAACAGGGAGAAGCTGGTGGAATCCCTGGAAGAGTCGCGATCTATTCGGGAACTAAACTGGGTGAGGAAACCGGCTTCTTTAAAGGGTATAGTGCGAGAGGCAAGGCGAGTGATTGCACAAGCTTGCAATCACTCTATGCCTCGCCGGCAGAAAATAAAAAATGGAAAGAGATCTATGTACTGGTGGAATGAAGAACTGGCCTGTCTTAAGAGAGTGTGCCACGCACCAAGGAGGAAATTTACCCATTCTAAGGGAAACCCCCTGCTGCGGGAAATGATGGCATACCGAGCGAAATCCTAAAAGAGGTTGTCGCATTGGATCCACGGTTGCTTCTTGACGTCTTTAACACGTGCTTGAAAGCCGGAGAGTTCTTTAGTGACTGGAAAACGCAGAAGTTGGTCCTCCTCAGGAAAGGCGACAAACCTCTGGATAAGGTCACATCGTTCAGACCAATTTGTTTATTGGATACGATGGGCAAATTTCTAGAGGGAATGGTTCTACAGAGACTTCAGGAAATCCTGATAGGCGAAAATAGCCTATCGGAGAATCAATTTGGCTTTCGAAAAGGCCGGTCAACAGTCGATGCAATACTCACTGTTGTAAACCAGGCAAAGAAAGTCAAAGAGGACAAGAAGAAAGGATTCTGCGCGCTTGTCTCCATCGACATAAGTAATGCGTTTAATTCCGCAAGGTGGGACAATTGCATCGATGCGACGCGTCGTAAAGGGGTACCAACCTATCTGTTGCGAATGATAGACAACTATCTTAGCGACAGATGGGTTGAATACAAGAGCGATGCATGTCATCTCAAATATGAGATGACATGCGGAGCTCCCCAAGGATCAAAGGTGGGTCCATTTTTTTGGAACGTCATGTACGATGACTTCCTTAGAATGGAGTTACCTGAAGATACGATAATGGTTGGCTTTGCGGACGACGTTATTATAGTGTGTGGCGCGGAGAGTCCTGAGATTCTGGAAATAAGGATCAACGACAGCCTAAGACGAGCGAAGTTCTGGTTAGATCTCAACGGCCTGCAAATGGCTATAGAGAAGACAGAAGCTTTGCTCGTGACGGGTAAGAGATCCTTTAGAGTCCCAAAGATTCGTATAGGACAAACTGAAGTCTCCTGGGGAAACAGCCTGAAGTACCTGGGAGTGACGTTGGATCGAAAACTAAAGTTCGACCAACACGCCAAGATCACGTCACTGAATGCCGCCGACTGTATGGGAAACCTATCTAGGATGATGCCCAATGTTGGTGGGGCGCATGATTATTCCCCAGATTTCAAATTCCTAATTTTTAAAACATCGAAATTCTTATCATCAAAACTTCACTTCGCATAATTTTCAGATTTCGAAATTTCATTCAATATAATTTTTAATTTATCGAATTATTCTTTATCATAATCATAATTATAATTTAATAATTTTTTTTTTAAATAATTTTTTCTGAATGACTATTTTTCATAATTATTAATCCTCCGAATTGCCATTTGACATAATTTTCAAACCTTCAAAATATTATGTTAAATAAATTTCACTTATCGAAATTTTATTTGTCACAATGTTCATTTACTAGAATTATCAAGTAACATAAAATGCATTTACACGAATTCTCATGTGACATAACCTTAAAATCTTCGAAATGTCATATTTAAGAAATTTCATTTATCGAAACTTTATTTGTCATAATGTTCATTTACTCGAATTATCAAATGACATAAAACGCATTTACTTGAATTCTCATGAGACATAACCTTTAGATCTACGAAATGTCATATTTCAGAAATTTTAATTTATAGAAATTTTATTTGTCATAATTTTCATTTCTTCGAATAACCATTTAACATAAAATCTATTTCGACGCCTCCTGACGAGATAATATTATTTCAAACGTCAGTTCAGTATAAATCTATCTCAAAAACAAATGCAAGACGAAATTAACTCACAACTTAATGCGAGACAATTTTATTTCATTCTTCAATTCAAGATAATGCTATCTCAAAATCCAATGCAACAAAATGACAACTAAAGGTATAGCATTAAATATATAATTCTCTCTCGAATTATGTGTAATTAATTATAACTATTTCATTTCAATTAATATATTTAAATAATTTTTAATTAACAATACATGAAATAAATTTTAATCGAATTTTTTTCATATAACCTAATCTTAAAATAAACATGTTTTACGCAATTGCATAAAAAATTTTAGTACTAATAAATATCCACTTACAAAATACTTTTAATTGTCAAATCTATTTTAAATAAAAGCACTTTTTGTAAAAGAAGCTAAATTTGTTTTTAATTCAATTTTAATAATATTAAAATAATTCTAAATGTAAATAACAAAATTCATTTTTATTTTGGAAGTTTAATTTATTGTTCATATTTATTATTTCTGTTTGCTAATTATTTATTTAAATATTTTTATTTATTTATTATATTAGTCAAGCATCGTCACTTCGAACACAGCCCATGCAGGGGCAGCGTAGAGCTGCTTTGCCTGAACCACGGTCGCCACTAATCGGCGTTTCTTTTCCCTGGGGGCGCATGATTATTCCCCAAATTTCAATTTCCTAATTTTTAAAACATCGAAATTCTTATCATCGAAACTTCACTTCGAATAATTTTCAGTTTTTGAAATTGCATTCAACATAATTTTTAATTTGTCGAATTATTCTTTATCCTAATCTTTAAATAGTCTAATTGTTTTTTAAAATAATTTTTAATATGTCAATAAAGACTTTAACATAAATTTTGTTTTTCCGAATGACTATTTTCCATAATTATTAATCCTCAGAATTGTTTTTTTACATATTTCTCAAACCGTCGAAATATTATGTTACATAAATTTCATTTATCGAAATTTTATTTGTCATAATGTTCATTTACACGAATTATCAAGTGACATAAAACGCATTTACTCGAATTCTCATGATACATAACCTTTAAATCTACGAAATGGCATATTTCAGAAATTTTAATTTAAGGAAATTTTATTATTTGTCATAATTTTCATTTAATCGAATAAGCATTGAACATAAAATTTATTTGTACAAAATTCCATTTGCCATAATTTTCGAAAATCAGAACTACTTTTTAACCTATAATGCAAGACACAGAAATTTCATTTGTCCTAAAATAACAATGAAATTTTCAAATATTTTTCTCATCTCCATTGTTATTTTAGGACAAATGAAATTTCTGTGTCTTGCATTCTAGGTTAAAAAGTAATTCGAATGTTTGAAAATTATGTCAAATGGAATTTCGAACAAATCGACGCCTCCTGACGAGATAATATTATTTCAAACGTCAGTTCAGTATAAATCTATCTCAAAAACAAATGCAAGATGAAATTAACTCACAACTTAATGCGAGACAATTTTATTTCATTCTTCAATTCAAGATAATGCTATCTCAAAATCCAATGCAACAAAATGACAACTAAAGGTATAACGTTAAATATATGTTATTAATTATAACCATTTAATTCTGATTAATATATTTAAATACTTTTTATTAATGAATATTATACTAAATAAATTGTAATAGAATTTTCACTTGTATAATCTTGCCTCAAAATATTCATGTTTTACATAATTATATTCACAAAAAAATTTTTTTTTTATTTTTATTCAAAAAAAACAACAAACTAAATTTGTTGTTTTTTTTCATTTTCACTCAAAATAATTGACGAAAAATAAGTTTTTGAACGAATTGAAAAAATTTTGAAAACGAAAAATTCGTCAAATTTTTTGATTTTTTTTCTGTGGAAAATTTAAAAACCTTGAATTTGAACTAAATTTATTAAATTTTTTCAGTTTTTAACTTATTTACTGCCGACAAATTAGTTTTTAAAAGATTTTCAATAGTTTTCAAAATTTAAAAATCGACGATTTTTCGTTTTTTTTTGTTCAGAAATCTGAAATTTCGAATTTTTCGTAAAATTTTTCGAAATTTCGTCAAAAAAATTTTTCCAAATATCAAATTTCAACTAAATTTGTTGTTTTTTTTCATTTTCACTCAAAATAATTGACGAAAAATAAGTGGGTCATCTTTTGTGGGTTATCCCGCATGGGATATCCTGGGATATCCCGCGTGGGATATATGTCAGAGCATGCGCAGGAAACGAAATGTAATCGTTTAAAAAAAAGCTGTGAAATTATATTTAATGGATTTAAATTAGAGAAAGTTTCTTGAAATATTTATTAAAATCGAAATGTGAAAAAAATAAGACAAAAATAATATTTGTCTTTAAGGTAAAGAATGCAATCGTCTCCTCTTATATGGAACTGGTAAATTAACTTGTCAGCGAGAAAAGAAACTTGCGCGCCCTGGTGTTCGCTTTCGAAAGCAGTACCGCGCTACTTATGTTTGAAATTACTTCGGATAAGTTGTCACCAGGGCGCGCAAGTTTCTTTTCTCGCTGACAAGTTAATTTACCAGTTCTATATAAGAGGAGACGATTGCATTCTTTAACCCCTTTTGCTCAGAGGGTTAGCATCACAAACATGAAAATTTTATGAAATTTCACGTAGTCTTAAAAATAAAAAGTTGCACAAATGGTATAAAATAACAAAATTTTTATTTAATTCTCTTTTGTGTTATTACTATGTTAGGTTGGTAACAGTGCTTCAGTAGCATGGAAGGTAGGAGGAACTATTCGAGAATCTGCTACCTCTCCTCTTTTCTCGCACTAGTGCGTCTAAAACGGCACTTTAGTCGAGTTTTTGAAATAAGGTGTTATAGAAAATATATTTATTGTAGATTGTTAAATTTTACAAAAAAAATTATACACTGAGAGAAGTCCAAGGCGTAATAGTTTCCGCTAGACGTCGCTATTAGCTACTCTGCTTGTCGCGTTTGAGATGTCTCGAATCTAGGGTTCAGACACACAGTGGTCCAGATCGCCAAAAACCTGGCCAAAAGTCAAAGAATTTCTAAAATTTGTTACTCGGGGGTTTTTGAGGTCTCTGATTTCGAATTTGATATTATTTTCCAAAAAAACAAAATGACGGATCCAATATGGCGGACTTAAAGTACAAAAAATAATTCAATTTTTATATAAATTGGTGCACCGAAAAAAAATATTTTCAATTTTAGATGATTCCTCTTCTTTTGCAGCATTTTTTCCTCTTATATGTGGGCATTAAATTTTTCTTTTCAAATTGTGAGAATTTTTCTTTTATTTATTTTGTTATTAAATGTCACTTTTTAACCGATTTGAAGTTGTGTTCAGAAAAACAAAAAATAACATAAAAATCTTCTTTTAATATAAGGGTGATTCTCACAAAAAAACAAATCATGAATTTATGGTATTTTGTTAAAAATTAATTATATTAAAATAAACTTTTAAAATTTTTGACAGCCATACCATAGCATTTAATATTTTTTAATCATATCACTAAAGAAAAATTCGAAAGAAGGTCAAAAAACTGAAATATTTGATAAAATTTAGTGTAACGGAGGTGGTTACGGAGTGGAGTTTTCACATCATATTTATTTAATATTTCAGTAGTAATTTAATAATAATTTTTTAATTTTTCGTTATGATTTAACTAAAAACTTTATAATCATAGCATATGTCTGGCCAATTTTTAATTACTTAAATTTATTTTACTGTTTTATAACAAAAACGGCGCATCTTTCACAGGTGAATAGTTTAGTTAACTCTTATGGCACTATTTTAGATTTAGTCTTTTACAGTTTGTTAAATTACTCATTGACTGCTTGTGACGACCCAATTTTACCGGCGGATGCTTATCATCCTCCTTTGATTTTTATAATACATAATATTATAAATGATAGAGTCAATTTGTTTTTAAATCAACATTTCTTTAACTATAACTTCGAGAAAGCGAATATTAATGAAATTTGTAATATGCTTGCTGATATTGAATGGAATCTTGTTCTCGACACCCCGAATATAGATGACGCTGTTTCTGTTTTCTATGATAAAATTAATCTAGCTATAGAACTATTTGTACCACTTAAAAGAGTTAGGAATGATAATTATCCACCATGGTTTACTCATCAGCTTAAACGCCTTATTTTTTATAAAAAGATAGCACATAGAAACTTTAAAGTGTCAAATAATTATCAAGATTATCTGGTATTTTCCGAACTGCGTGCGGACTGTAAAGAATTGGCAAGGGTAGCTCATATTAATTTTATAACTAAAGTTGAAAATAATCTAATATCTAACCCAAAGCAATTCTGGAGTTATATGAATTCTCTTAAAAGAGATAATTTAATTCCTGGTGAAGTTAAATATAATAATGTTTCTGCAAATACTCCTAATGAAATTGCCAACCTTTTCGCTGATTATTTTAGTTCTGTTCATACTCTATCATCAGGCGATGTTCCCGTTTTCCATTACGATAATAATTTGACTATTAATATTAATACGATAACTAAAGAAATGATTGCAATGAAGTTGAAAAACTTGAAAGTCAATAAAGGAGCTGGTCCTGACCACATTCCGCCTGCCCTCCTCAAATTATGCAGTTCGGTATTAATTGAGCCATTATTTATTCTTTTTAATCGGTCATTGCAATGTGGAGTTTTCCCGCATGTTTGGAAGAGAGGTATTACAGTACCGGTTTATAAAGATTATGATAAACAAAATATAACTAATTACCGTCCCATAACGCTTTTGAGCTCATTAGCTAAAATTTTTGAAAGCCTAGTCTATGATATAATTTATAATCAGGTGGAACATCTTATTATAGACGAGCAGCATGATTTTATGAGGCGTAGGTCTGTATTGACTAATTTGACTTTGTTTACTAACTTCGTGTCTTCAAATATTGATAGGGGTATTCAGGTTGATGCGATATATACGGATTTTGCTAAGGCATTTGACAAGGTTGATCACAAGGTTCTGCTGGCTAAGTTGGAAGCATTAGGATTTTCTCGTGAATTTATTCAATGGATAAAAAACTATCTTGATAATCGACATTCGTCTGTTCGAGTTCAACATGATTTTTCGGATCCTTTTTTAATAACTTCTGGAGTACCTCAGGGCTCGAATCTTGGACCTCTCTTTTTTTTACTATTTATAAACGATATACCGACGTCAATTAAACACAGTTCTTTTCTTTTATTTGCAGATGACCTTAAAATTTTTAATAAAATTACTTGCAATCAAGATCTTTATAATCTTCAAGCAGATCTTAATCGATTAGTGGAATGGTCATTTAGAAATAAGCTTTTATTTAACAATAACAAATGTCTTATTATATCATTTAAAAAAAACTCTGACTTATTAAAATATGATTACACTATAAGTAATAGCATTCTTTCACAAGTGTCCACGATTCGGGATCTGGGTGTTTTACTTGACGCATCATTGAATTTTAAAGCCCATGTTTTACTAACCATTAATAAAGCTACCAGAACTTTGGGATTTATTACCAGAAATGCAACTCGCTTTAAGAGCATATTAGCAATGAAGGTTTTATATTTCTCTTTGGTGAGATCAATTATTGAGTTTGCTTCGATTATTTGGTCACCCTATCAAGATTATCTTATAACAGAATTAGAGAGAATACAAAATAAGTTTATGCGTTTTGTTGCGAGGCAGACGGGAATATCGTATGATTATTATAGTCATGACTACTCTGAATTGAGACGGATTTTGGGTATACCACTCTTAAGAAACAGATTTCTTTTTTCAGATTTACTTTTTTTGTTTAAGATAATAAATGGTATTATAAATTGCTCACCTTTATTGTCGTTGTTAAATTTTTCAGTTCCTTTTAAACCATCCAGAAATCCGACTCTATTCAGAGAGTCATTTCATAAAACTTGTTTTATACTCAACTCAGTGATTGTTAGAATAACTAGAGAAGCTAATGAGTGTCACAGTATTATTGATTTCTACGGTGTACCTCTGGTTATATTTATCAATAACTTGAGAAAACATATTTTCACGACTGTGTGAATTTTATGCCAGCGTTCGCATTTGAATAAGATTAATAGCTTTAGGTTATGAGTACTTTGTACGAAAGGGATTTTCCCGTGTAAAATAAATAAATAAATAAAATAAATAAATAGTCCACAAATAATTTGTACTTTTTGGGAGAATCACCCATAAAGTTTCAATTTGAAAGATATAATTTCCATCAAAGAAGAAAAATTAAAATTTTATCTTTTAGTTTAAAAACTTTCAAATATAAACAAAAATTCCTCTTTTTTGTAGATGAATATTCGTACATTGAAAATAAAATGTAAAAATAATTGTTAAGTGGAATTTTCTTCTCACTTTGAGATTGTATTTTTTTCGGTGTGCACCAACAAATAATAATTGTTTTCGCGAAACGTAATATTTTTCTGATACGGACCGAATCAGACAGGCAAAACTAATCATAAAAAAATATAACGAAATTTTCACTTTTAGGCAATTTTCTTAATTTTTTGTAATTCGTGTTTGTTCACATTCAATTGTGTGTCTATCTTATCTTGGCAGGTCTTGGCAGCTAAATCTCACATATACCTTAAATGTGCGTATAAAGAACATTTTTACATTTCAGACATGGCAGTACTCCGCAAAACTTTAAACTTATAAATCTTTATTGAAAAACTTTGCATATCTCAATAAATTATTTTATGTAACTTTGATGTTTGCAGTTGTCCAATACGTTTTATCATTAATTATAAACAAATACTTCTCTGAAAATACTTGTTTTTCTAAGTTAAATCCATTTTACGGTTTTAAAATTGGTTAATCCATTTGAATACTGTGCACTAACAAAGAAACCGCTTTTTTCACAAAGCGTGCAATTATTGTGCGCGATCTGAAAGCATAAATCAGGAAGGCAAATGTGACTATAAAAAGGAAACTCAAACCCTACTAATGACCTTAAACAACTCTGGGGGTCCTACTATGACTATTTAAGCAATAAAAATTATGAAATTAAATTTTAACTTTTGGCCAACTTTTTGGATTTCTGGACCACTGTGAGACACCCCGAATCCGTCAAACATTGTTCCCGCATGTGAGAGACAACTCATGGCCGAAACTAAAAGTTGTAAGTAATCCCGCTTCGGGACGTTCCACGTTTTTTATCGGGGATTGAGACGTCCCGATCGAAGGTTCACACAAAGAACATTCGCACGGGACGTATTAGTTCCCGGCCTTCTCTCAGTGTATCATCGCCTATTTTTCGAAGCGTGACGGAATTAGACGTGCCCTGACTAATTTTCTTCGTTTGCGCCTCACTAAACCTTACTGCATCCTATTCCAAATTTTTACACGGGTAACCTTAAATTTTCATTAATTTTTGATAAATTTATTTTATTGTATTTTTGGATTTATTTAAAACAAAGTTATTATTTGAGAAAAATATAAGTTACACTAACATCGACTACTATTTACCAGAACAAGATTAAGATTAGAGACAAAAAACGATAATACTTACTTCAGGTGTTTTTGGTAATGGTGTTCTCTGTTTAACATCAACTATCGATTTCAAGAACCTACTGTAACAGACAATAAAAATTATGGTTATTTAATATATAATATTAAAATAACAAATTTTCCAAACACAATTTTAATCAAAATGCCTGAAATATATAGGGTGTCCCAGTCTAGGGTGTACATATTTAAGGAGCATATTCTGCTGAAATAATTAAGACGAAATGTCCTTTGCACTTTTTAAAAATGTTGAGTAGTTTTTTAGTAAATCGCAATTGAAAAATTGAAAACTACGCATTGCTATTGGCCGCGTAAGTTCAGTGAGTCAGTAGGCGTGGTGTATTATTCCCCCGTTCGCAGGCATCGACGTGTTGTATAGGCTATACCACCGTTCGCTTATTGACAACACAATTTGACATTGAGTATAGTAAAATTTGGTACACCAAATTACAATTTTCGAATTAAAATTACCCTAGAAATCAATCCTTTTTTCAATATAGAATATTTTTTACATGTTAAAAATTCTTAGAAAATAACAATTTCAGAAGTTATGAAAAAAAATAAAATTACACTGAGAAAACTGGAGAGTCAAATTCAGAGGTTCGGTCTATGTAGAGTCGGTCAGTGGATAGTTATAAGTTTTCATTTATGTTTGGAGAGTTTATTTGTGTAGAGTGAGTGAGTGGAGAATCTAAAATTGGACATGTGTGTTATTAATTATTATTATATAGAGTCGCCCTGTGTAGAATAAGTCTAGGGAGAGTAAAATTGTATAGAAAATATTAGTTGGTAGAATCAATCATGTAGTATCAGTCTGTGAGTAATCAGAAATGGTTGAACTGAGTCCCTGCCGTGCGATATTTTTCCGTCTTAGTTCTTAGTGTTTAGTGTAAAATTCTCAACAGAGTTACATCAAATATAAATTTAAATAATTATAAACAATAATAATAATTTAGTAATTAATTTAAATAAATAAGATTGTCTAAATTAATAAAAAAAAACCGGACAAGTGCGAGTAGAACTCATACTACAACCGAGGGTTCCGCACCCTGAGTCAAAACTTCTATTTTTTTACTGGAAAAATATAAAGATCAACTCCAATCTTTTTCGCTGAATTCTTTCTGTAATCCACACGTAAAAATAAATGAATGTACCAATTTTCAGCTCTTTAGATAAAAAAAACTGTGGCGGTTAGAGTAAAATAAACACTTTTTTATGAAATTTTCAAAATTTTCAAATCGCTAAAAAAATTTTTAAAAATCACTCCAATTCTTTTATGTATATTTTTTCTATAATCTAGACGTGAAAATAAATAAAAATGCCCAACGCTAGTCCATTAGACAAATAATTGTGAGAACTAGCATAGGTATAATTATAATTAAAAATAAAAGTTTATTTACTACAGAAATATTAATAAAAAGTATAAGTATTCAATAAATTACTCCCTATTTTTTAATATTCAAATATCAAATTAATATGAGCTTCTAAAAGTAAATTTTGTTTTAGAGAACGCGTTACAGCATTTACCAAATTTGTTAAATTTTACCTGCGAATCAGTAATTAGGCGGTGTTCTGTCAGTACTGCTATACTGTCAGTCAGTAATGTATCAGTACTATGCTAGTAGTACATTTCTACTTAGGTAAAAGCATGCTGCAAGCTTTTGAGGCAAGTTTGCGGCAAGCTTAGTTGGCAAACTAGCTACAAGTTTGTATTGTAAGTTTGCCGTAAGCCTATTGCAAGCATGCATTTTTGCAGACGCGGCTACTAATATGTAAAAATACATCACTAGGATTATTTACTGGTTAATAAAAGATTTTTTTTCTTAAATTTTTTATGAAACTGAAGTTACCAACGTTGATTCAACGAAAAAATTAAAAAACATCTTGAATTTAAAGTACGTAATTCTAAATAAATTAATGTTTCCCTGCCTTTTAAGAAAATTCTTTGTTTTGATAACTATTTATTTTAACCAGCTAAAAAATGCACGTTGAAGCGCGTATGTTGTTTATCGTTCTTGCGTGAATATATAATTAACATTAATTGCTATCAATAATAAAAATAGGTGCACATGTGTAATCACAAAAAGTATTTCAAAAGTTTAAAAAACAGATAACTGTACAAAAATTCTAAGAAGATAAAAAAATTTTTATTTTACCAAAATTTTTTGCCTGAATATGGATAGAAATTTTTTATGATTCAATTTATTTTTAGCAATTATTTGTCGAGTTAAATATATTTTTTTAAAAGTCAATTATTATCATTACCTAATCGTTTTTGGGGTTTTTAGGGCCTACAGATACCTTGGATTCCACACTCCAAGGTTATGTGGGGTTGTTATGATAAAACAAAAGAAAATATAACAAAAGAAAAATAAATATATAAAATCGTCGGTTGGGTGCAGAAAGGTGCCAATTCAGACTAGTCGTAAAAAACATGCTGTTTGAAAAAACACGTGAGAAACCTGCCAATTGAGTTGAGATTTGAAAAACATTCCAACTCGGAATTGACGTTCATTTTTAGGGTTCCGTACACTGTAGGTGTACTGACGGAACCCTTATGAAATCACTCGTGTGTCCGTCCCAGCCACGTAAAATGGGCTGTCCCCCCCCCTTAACTTTTACAAATCTCAACCAAGTGAGTTGAAATTCGGCAGGGATCTTCAGTTTTAAGTGCAGATTACAGGAAAAATATAGCGAACCCGATTGGCCTACATATTTGCGAAATGGAAGAGAAAGAAATGGAATTTTTTCAAACAAATTGCAAAAAATGACCCTGTCCCCCCCTTAACTTTTACAAATCTCAACCTGGTCAGCTGAAATTCGGTAGAGATCTTCAATTTTAAGTGCAGATTACAAAAAAATTATAGCGAACATGATTGGTGAACAGAAGTACAATAAGAGAAAAATATTAAAATTTATTAATAAAATAAAATAATTAAAATAATTAAATTATTAATTCTAATTTTAAAACAGTATATTACCATTTTGTTTAATTATTTTTTTTAATTTTGTAAGAATTGTTGAAATAATTAAAACATAAGAATCTAATATGGATTTTTATAGATTTTTCTTGTAATCTACATGTAATAAAAATACGTATGTATACCGAACTTCAGCTCAATAGGTTTACATGTGTTAATTTTAATAAATCATATTTCTATTATATATATATTTTTTTAAAAAATGAGTTTTATTTTGGTGTACGGAACCCCCGATCTTAGTGCGAGTGCAACTCGCACTTGTCCGATTTTTTTTATTTAAGGTACAAAAAAGAAGTTTTCCATCAAATAATAAATAATCATCAAAGTAATTCAATAAATTAGTCAAAAATATTCTTCTTTTAAAAAAAATAACAATTCTGTAAAATGCTACTAGAAAAATTATTTTTGTACAACTTTATAAACTTTTCTTTGGATTTTTTCTGTATTGCCAAGTGTCAACCTAAAATAAAAAAAATGTACGTCAATTTCTGAGTTGGCATGTTTTTCAAATCTCAGTTCAAATGGCAGGTTTCTCAAGTGTTTTTTGAAGCGGCACGTTTTTCACGACTAGTCTGAATTGGCTCCTTTCTGCACCCAACCAACGAAATAGTAAAAATAAACTGGCGATCTACTGCCAGCCCGACCCACTGAAACCCGTAACCCGTAAGTTGGTTATTGACACTTCACCACAGATTCTGCTTCAATGCTTCAATCTTTGTTCTTCCGCGACTGGAAGCGACAGAGGTTAGTCCTCCTAAGGAAAGGTGAAAAACCTCTAGATAAGGTTTCATCGTACAGGCCTATATGCCTGTTGGATACGATGGGTAAACTCCTAGAGGATATGGTTCTGCAGAGAATGCAAAGCCACTTGACCAGAGAGAATAGTCTATCGGATCACCAATTTGGTTTCCGTAAAGGCAAGTCCACAGTTGATGCCATCCAGGCAGTTGTGGACATTGCCAAAGCAGGAGAAAACAAATTGGGACCTGGAAAAAAGAAGAGCTTCTGCGCGTTGGTAGCAATTGACATACGCAACGCGTTAAATTCCGCAAGATGGAAAGATCTCATCGAGTCAATGAAAAAGAAAAACATGCCGCCCTACTTGTTGCGGATAATGGATAATTATCTTAGCGACAGGTGGGTTATATATGAGGGAGACACCTGCACTCTCAGGGAAGAGATGCAGCGTGGGGCTCCTCAAGGCTCGAGGGTGGGTCCATTTTGTATGGAATGTATCTTACGATGATTTTCTGCGAATGGATCTGCCCGAAGGTGTGGTGATCATCGGCTTTGCGGACGACGCGTTGTTCGTGTGCACTGCCGAAAGTGAGGTGGCTCTTGGGACATTGGTGAACGAATGTCTGCGACTAGCAAAAAGCTGACTGGATACCAGAGGTCTTGAAATGGCCCTGGAAAAGACCGAGGTACTGCTGGTCACAGACAGACGTGGTTATGAGCTCCCACGAATCGTGATAGACGGATTCGAGGTCAAGTGGAGTAAGCAAACTAAATATCTTGGTGTGGAGTTGGATGGAAGGTTAAACTTCCAGCAGCACATGGCTACGGCGTCAAATAAGGCGATCGAGTGTGCGGCTAATCTTTCACGGTTAATGCCAAACGTAGGCGGACCCCGTGAACAAAAAAGAAGACTGGTGGCGAGTGTCGCCCACGATAAAATGCTCTACGCAGCACCAGCGTGGGCCCCATCCCTGAGGAGTAAAAGATGTGTGACCATCTGTGAAAAGATACTGTCGGCGCAGAGATCGATAACAACGCGTATCATCTCTGCATATAAAACGGTATCCACGAGTGCTGTGCAGGTCCTTGCAAGTGACCCGCCAGCTGATCTTTTGGCAAGGGAAAGAGAAGAAATGTTTCTCTTTTCTAATGAAAGAAGTTCCTTGGATGAGGAATTAAGACCAAGCAAGGGCCTGATCCGCAAAGAAGCGAGGCACAGGCTCATAGAAAGATGGCAAGAAAGATGTGATGGTGAGGAAAAAGGTCGATGGACTTATCACCTTATCCCGGCACTCGCCACCTGGATAAACAGGAAACACGGTCAGGTTTCCTATTATATGACTCAGCAGCTCACAGGTCACGGGTGTTTTAACTCGTACCTGTGTCGCTTTAAATTACGCGAGGACGAGGTGTATGCATATTGCCAGTTCCCTGAGGAAAACGCTGAGCACACCCTCTTCTCATGCAGAAAATGGAACTGAAGACAAAGTTTTAACATTTTTATCATTTATATGTATGGGTGATTCTCTTGAAAGGGACCCTTTTTTTGGTGAATTCCCAAAAAATCAAATTATTCTTTTTTTTACTTTTTTTCATAAATAAGTTTAGAAGATGTTTAAAGATAAAAATATAAGTTGTGCAAAATTAATTTTCAGGAATAAGACCTCCAGAAATAATAAGAATATATTTTTTTATATTTGAATTTCACAGAATTTTTCTCGAAGCAAATGTCAACCTATTAGTAAGACCCTTCACTAAACGTGAAGCTGAAATCTATCATATCGACCAAGTTTCAAATTCCAGAAACAGAACGACATTTAAATCAAGACGTCACCTACCGTCAAACAATAAGAATTGAAAAACAAATTTTTAAAGCTGTAAAAAAATGAGGAACTGACTCTGCTGGGGCTCGAAACACAGGACCTATCAATTGCCGGTTGATTGCTCTTCCACTGAGCTACAGAGGTCATTTTTTTAAATAATACACTGAAAAAAAATTTATTTCATTCAAATAATTCAAATTATTTGAAAAATAATTAATTGATTCAAATACTTTTTAGTTGGATCAAAAAATATGTATATGATTCAAATAATTTGAATTATTTGAATCACACTTATTTGAACCAAATAAATCGTATTTGATTCAATTAAATAATTAATCGAATTGAATAAATGAATTTGTTTAATACAAATAATAAGTTGCTTGAAACTATTCTTTTATTTATTTCACTAAAAAAATTATTTGACACAATAAATTTATTTTATTGATTCTAATAAACTTAATTATTGAATCCCAATAGTTCGTTATTCAAAGCTAATACACTATTTTATCAAGACAATTAAAAAAAATATTTCAATCACTTAAATAATTATTTGAAACGAAAATAATGAATTAATTGAAACTGTTCATTTATTTATTTCACTTAAATATTTCATTTATTTAATACAAATAAAAAATATTTAACCCAATAAATTTATTTTATCGATTCTAATTAACTAAATTATTTAATATACGAATAATCAATGAGTTAACATTAATACCCTATTTTATGAAGACAAATAAAAAATATTTCGACAAATAAATGTGTTATTTGGAAACAGAATATACGGCACTGGCATTGATATAGTAGATTAGCCCGAGTTCTCACCAAGTCTCAGTGGCCGAGCGGTTTAAATACGTGCGTTAAGAACTTCCGGTATGCGTATCTCTGCTTACCTCGACATTGCCGCCTGCCACTGGAACAACCGAAGCACCAGGTCCTCTTTTGGGGTCAATAAAGGAGTATTCTACAACTGTGGTCTCATTACTCTCTCGCCCTGGGTGAGAGTATCTTACAACGTGTCCTTTCAGGACGGAAATTACCTACAATCTGCCCTTTTCAGGCAACCAAAATTTTTACGTAAAAATTACAAAGATAACTTGTCCTTTTCAGGATTAGTTTTCTTTATTTCAAACGTTGGAATATTTTGTGGATTGTGACAGCTCGTGACAACCGGCTCTAGGGGACAGTGCTCAGAACCTTGCTCAGGTTCGAGTGCCCGACACCTAAGGTAGAACGGGTCTTCGGAAACGCGAACCCTGCTTGGGTTCTTTTTCTCGAACGACACCGATCGGCTCTGTGCACGGTGACTGCTCATGTTAGCCAGTATCGACTGCGTCAAGAGACGCCGTCCAGGAAAGGCAGCTCGCGCGCGTGCCAATTAGGGTAGCCGTTAAAAACGACATTTTGGAATTTTGTCTATTTCCGGGCCTCATTTTGTCACAAATTGAAAACAATTAGATACGTATTTTTTTATTTTGTTTTAAATTAATATTTAGTGGTGCCTGTAGGCTGGTGAAATTTTGCATGTATTTTGCATTGTAAAAAAACTTTTTTTCGTAGATTTCCTGTAAAATCGTTGAAAATTAATATTTTTTGACCGGACTACTCTGCTTCTCTTCATAAATGTTCAAAGAATAATATAAAATGTTTAACAAATGAAATTTGTTAAGTTAACCATTTTTTATAAGACCCAAAAGTTGACCAATAAAAACCAAAATAGGTTCGAATATGACGGCCAAGCAAATTTTAAAATGAATTAATTTTTATGAAACTTCGTATCAAGGTTTTTTTGGGGTCCCTAGTTACAAATTCGAAGTGTAAAAATTTAAACAGGGACCCCAAAAAAACCTTGATATGAAGTTTCATAAAAATTAATTAATTTTAAAATTTGCTCGGCCGTCATATTCGATCCGGCACTTTGAATTTTTGATATGACTTCAGATTTGTAATCAGAGACCCCTAAAACCCCTAGATAATAATTTTCTTAGAAATTGATTAATTTTAAAATTTTCATGCCCGCCATATTGGATTCACCATTTTTAATTTTTGAAATCTGACTTTAGATTTGTAATCAGAGACCAACAAAACCCCTTTAAACAAATTTTCCTAGAAATTGATTAATTTTAAAATTTTCATTGCCGCCATATTGGATCCGCCATTTTGAATTTTTGAAATATGACTTCAGATTTGTAATCATCGACCTTAAAAATAATAGAAACCATGATAAGCAGTTTAAATTTCTCGTTTTTTTAGAATTAATATTTTTTGCTAATAATAACCTATTTTGGTTTTTATTGGTCAACTTTTGGGTCCTGCAAAAAATAGTTAACTTTGTTAAGTTAACAAATGAAATTTGTTAATTTCATTTGTTAAAAATTTTATATTATTCTTTGAACATTTATGAAGAGAAACAGAGTAGTCCGGTCAAAAAATATTAATTTTCAACGATTTTACTGGAAATCTACGAAAAAAAGTTTTTTTACCATGCCAAATGCATGCAAAATTTCACCAGCCTACAGGCACCACTAAATATTAATTTAAAACAAAATAAAAAAATGCGTATCTAATTTTTTTCAATTTGTGACAAAATGAGACCCGGAAATGGACAAAATTCCAAAATGTCGTTTTTAACGGCCACCCTAGTGCCCATCGTAGGATCCTCCGGGAACATAACGCCGAACTCGAGGCGTACTTTGCTAACGACTCGGAGCACCCTCAGCCACCGTCATCGTCGTATAGGTTTTTTGGGGAGTTGGTCCGTGGACACCCTCTGATTAGGGATCCCCGTCGCAGGTCGGTACGTGAACAACATCGTGGCGCACTGACGTTGCCGGCACCGAGATACACATCGGTTCGTGCCTTGTCCACCACGGCAGCCGTTGCGCCTCCTACTAGTGGACAGCGTCCGAGCTCCTCCGAGCCTCTCTCCAGGCCAACTCTTGCTTTACCTCAGGAAGTGGCACCGGTACTGCCAACTAGCAGTCGACAAGAGCAGCAATTCCAAAACCTTTTCGGTCTCAGCCCCAAAAAAGGTGAAGCCCTGTTGGCGACTCCTTCACGTCTCGCATCTGCCCCGGCTCCGTTCTCACCCGATACGCTCTTTATCCCCGTAGGCGTCTCACCCCGAGGCCTTTTCGCCGGATAAACGCTCACCACTTGCGACGTTGACGACCACCTCGCGCAGGCGTCTACGTTTCGAGCCCTATTAGCTCCTAACTGCTCTCAATCGGCCCTTTTCAGGGCCACAAAAGATTTTATCGTACGAATAATTTTCTTATTTACTCTCTCAACGAACTACTCCGCCTCGCCTTTGAGCTCGTCACTACCCTCGACACAGTGACCGGTATCATCTTTATGGAAATGGTGAACTAACGTATCGAATTTGGTTACTAAACTTTGAATAACTGAGAGCATGAGAAAACAACTAACTATCATTCAAAACAAAATCTGCACTTTCGTATGGTGCTGTCAATGCGTTCCTAGTACGGTCTGCTCATTTCCCTTTCCACATGTTGAAGTTCCAATCGCTGACATGGGACATCCGTGCGGTTGATATAGTCAAACAGTTTATTTTTTGCGACGCGATAAAAATGCTGTTTTACAGGTCATTTTAATTAGTTATTTTACTAATTCCTTTTTATTGCTCAGAGTAAAAAATGATTTCATTGGACACTTTGACACTCTAATTTTCCATTTTTGTAGAAAACATTCATCCGGATCAACTAGCTATAATGATGGTGTACAGCTTGCCTCAAAGCTTCGAAAATTTTAGAATTGCCATTGAGACTCGGGATCAATTGCCTGCACCCGACAATCTACGCTTAAAAATTATCGAAGAATACGAGGCAAGGAAAGCTACAGTATCAAGTTCGGTCCACGATGCAATGTATGCCAAGAAGAAATTCATGAACGAGAAGAAGCCGAAAAATGCACAATAGTTTCGTGGACTCATGGTGCCTCGATAGTGGACGTTCATCCCACATTTTTAGTGATAAAAGTTTATTTACGAAAATCGAGAACAGTGAAGTGAGTAAATTAAAACTTGCGAGTGATGCAACAGCTGACATTGTGTGTAGAGGTATTGCTCAAATCGAGACAATTGTAAACGATAAACAATGTGAAGTGACTTTACATGATACTCTACATGTTTCAGAGATGCATGCGTATGAATCTACTGTCTGTATCGAAAATCCTTATTAATAAAATCAGATGTCTGTCTGTACATTGCTTAAAACTTCAAAATGTTAACATGATTAGTTATTATAGACATCAGGGATTCCAAAAATATTCTTAAAAAATTTAATGTATGTATGTATGTATGTATGTCACAAAAACTTTGTACCCCAATCACACAAAAACATGTGAATCGATTTAAGTCCAACTTGGTAGGTTATTAGGAATTGACCCAAGGAAGGTTTATAAATTTACAGATTTAAAAAATAGTAATTAGAACGGGAGATATTCAATTTTTTCAAAAAATTAAAAAAATCGAAAATTTCAAAATTTTTTATTTTTCATGGATTACTTTTAAAGTTTCTATACTTGAGAATTACATGTTATTTAGTCACATTTTAGTATAATTTTGAAAAAAATAAAGTCCTATAACTAATATGTAAGTATAAAAATTCTTTCAAAAAATCGAAAATTTCAAAATTTTAAATTTTTCATGGATTGCTTTAAATCTCTCTATATTTGAGTATTACATGTCATTTAGTCACATTTTAGAATAATTTTGCAAAAAATACTATCCTATAACTAAGATGTAAATATAAAAATATTTTCAAAAACTTCAAAAATGGAAAATTTCCAAATTTCACATTTTTTAATTAATAGCTTTTAAACTTTCTAAAATTGAATATTATATGTTATTTAGTCAGATTTTAGCATAATTTTGCAAAAAATACTATTCTATAAGTAAATATAAAAATATTATTTTGACGTAAAAATAGTGTAATTGAGAATTATTTCTCAAATTAATCTAATATTTTCAAGAACTTCAGAAATATTGAAAATGCAAATTTTTTATGATTAAAATGATATTGCAGGATGTCAAGAAATTGTAAGTCACCTGTGATACAATACAAGCATATTATATGCCACTAGGCAAAAACTTATATGTTAAAACGTTTTTTTTATTTTAACTCTAGATTTAACTTTTAGAGATGTTTTGAACAATGTAAAGACAAAAGTTAACACGGTGTCTATTTTTTAAACAAAATCTCCTGCTTTGTCCAAATTTTTTACGGTTTATCTTTTTCTTTGTTAAATTTAAATTTACTTGATTTTATCCATAAATAAATCTACAAATGGCTATAAAAAAATTTACTTATTTTATGAAAATACTCTTTCTTAAGTTCATATAAATATAGATTATATTACTAGCTGTCGTACCCGTCTACGACAGTTTTTTGTTTCTACTAAAACATTTAACAGGGTAACTACCAAACGGGAAAAACTGGAAAAAGCTGGGAATTTTCCAATCAAATTAAGAAAAAGTTTCATTATATAAATTCGCTGTTAAAAAATTGCTTTTTACTTTCATTTTTATTGATGTATAATATTTATGAAAACAGACCCGGGTCAAAATTTAAGCCCTACTTTCAGTCTAAAATATAGCACGGTGGTCCTCGAATAATTTTAACCTTGACTTTCTTCTACCTTTGATTTTATTTTTGGGAATATTAGGGAGCTACTTCAGGACCATTTTACAAGAAAAATTAAAATCCAGGACTGAGCACTTTTTTTTAATCGAGATTTTTCGATTTTTTAATAATTTTTTTAAAGAAAAATCCTAGGGGAGACCGGGGCTAAACCGGACACGGGGCTAAACCGGACGAGTCAAATATTTCCGAAACCGTGAAGAATTTCAAATCGTGTAAATAACCTATGAACGCGCAATTTCGTGATGCAAATTCTGCATGAGGTTTTAGGGACGTGTCATTTTTCTTGTAATAATAGTTGCCGTTAATGTGTGAAACTGTCATTTTTTGAGGTAAAAGTAAAAAAAAAATTTTCTAATTTTTTTGGGTTTTTATCGTTAAAATTAAAGTGCAAATATCATACGGCCATTTTTCTTTTAGCTCAAGGTGTACTGAGTTTAGTAGAAAAAAAGTTGAATGGAAAACATTAAGAAGAAAAAATATATTGCAGGTTAATTATTAGATGACGGTGTGGGGCTGAATCGGACATCGTGATTAAAAACAACCAAATCTTTGAATTCTTTAATTTATTTTATATTAATTAACTATTTTATATTATATTCTTTGCTTAGAACCACTTTAAAAATAAATAAATAAAGAATTTATTTTAAAACTCGAATTCGCAAGCGAGTTGCTACAAACAGACAAGCCTGAAAACTGTAATTCACTTTATATTATATTAATTACTGATTTTACATATTATATTATATTCTTTGTATAGAACTATCTATAAATAAATAAAAGAAGAATTGATTTGACTTTTTACCAAAAAAAAACAGAAAATCTGTATCTCATTCTTTAATTAATTGGCCGTGTCCGATTTAGCCCCATGGGGTGTCCGGTTTAGCCCCACCAATTTTCGGATTTTCGTTTTTGAGGTAGTCACCTTCAAAGCAATATATCTCGAAAGCTATTGTACCTTTTTTAAATCCAACAAGTGCGATTTGTAGGTGAAGGTACAAGCTTCAAAACGGTATATTACACTTTAGCAAAAACTATGTTTTTGTATGAGTTTTCTGGTCAAAGACCAAATCCGTCCGGTTTAGCCCCGGTCTCCCCTATTTACTCACAATTTACTCATTATGTGATTTTATTTGTTTATTTAGAAGTATACATAACACAAAGAAAATTATATAAATTTTATTTTAAAAAAATTATAGGGGAGCGTGGTTCTAAGTTGGCCGTGGGCCTAAGTTGGCCACCCTGCATTTCTCAGAGATGGTATACTGGAAGAATATATAATTTTGTGGTATGATATATTGATAAACCATGATATAATTTATGGACCTAATTATAATCTAAGATTCTTCTACGCATTGTGAGGACAATAATATTGTTTACGACCAAAAAAATTTAATTTTTCTTGTTTCTTCGAGAGCAGCTCGCTATTCCACGGGAACCACCAAAATTTCAAAAAAATCTATTATTCTGAATTGACTTCACAAAAATATGAAACGCGTATTCAAAAGAATCAGAATCTACAGCAAATCAGTAGAAATTTCTATTCCACTAAATTGACTCACTACCACTCAAGATTCCACAAGAAAGTGATGTTAGGTTTCAAAGCTTAACGTTAAACATTGAACACATGAAAATTAATTTCAGTAAGAGCATTTTATATTTTATCGTAAACACTTTGCGTTTTTTAACCATATTTTCACTAGTTTTAATATTTAATTTTAATAGTTTAGCACTGAAATTACAATGAAATTCACACGACGCGAAACATAACTGTCACTGCGTTTTAAGACAATAACTAGAGGAGCTCCTACAGAAGATAATTGGAAAGATTAGGCTTTTCCAAATTGTTTGTCAAAAGTTGTATTCCTTTTAATGCGCTTCTGAAATTCGAAGCAGTCTATTGAGAAGAATAAACATTTCATATTTATTCGTCGAATATTCTAGTCTTTTGAATTGACTACCTAAAATCGTTAGCTGTCAATCCAGTCAATTCAAAAGAATAGAACTCCATATTTTTTTCAAGAACTTTTAATACCATAAAACTTTGCGTATTAAGTTGGACACTTATTGTTTTTATAAGATGGTAAGGTGTCAATTTTAGCGGATATATATTTATTTTGCTTATCATCGATAAGACAGAAATCAATATTTCAAAATTAATAATTCATTAATATTTGAAAATATATTTTATTTTGTGCATGGTTTCTGAAAAAAATGAATCGTCTCTCACCGCTGGGGTATGATCCCAGAACCTTCCTATTGCCGGTAGGATGCTCTACCAATTGAGCTACAGAGAGATTCGATATCATTAATTTCAGAAACCAAGCACACGACTTTTCAACGCATAGTACAAATTTTTTTATTGTAATATCATGAGATGGTAATGGGTTTTTTCCGTGATAATAATTATTATAAGATGGTAAGGTGTCAATTTTAGCGGATATATATTTATTTTGCTTATCATCGATAAGACAGAAATCAATATTTCAAAATTAATAATTCATTAATATTTGAAAATATATTTTATTTTGTGCATGGTTTCTGAAAAAAATGAATCGTCTCTCACCGCTGGGGTATGATCCCAGAACCTTCCTATTGCCGGTAGGATGCTCTACCAATTGAGCTACAGAGAGATTCGATATCATTAATTTCATTAATTATTAATTTTGAAATATTGATTTCTGTCTTATCGATGATAAGCAAAATAAATATATATCCGCTAAAATTGACACCTTACCATCTTATAATAATTATTATCACGGAAAAAACCCATTACCATCTCATGATATTACAATAAAAAAATTTGTACTATGCGTTGAAAAGTCGTGTGCTTGGTTTCTGAAATTAATGATATCGAATCTCTCTGTAGCTCAATTGGTAGAGCATCCTACCGGCAATAGGAAGGTTCTGGGATCATACCCCAGCGGTGAGAGACGATTCATTTTTTTCAGAAACCATGCACAAAATAAAATATATTTTCAAATATTAATGAATTATTAATTTTGAAATATTGATTTCTGTCTTATCGATGATAAGCAAAATAAATATATATCCGCTAAAATTGACACCTTACCATCTTATAATAATTATTATCACGGAAAAAACCCATTACCATCTCACTTATTGTTTTTGTTTGTTTTTATTTATGTTTTACTTCCCTTTTGTGTTTTTCATCACGAGAAAAACCGTAAAAGTGTAACGTAGGAATTAAGCAAAAAAATTGTTTAAAAAACATTAGAAAAGACATAGTACAAAAACGCCTGTCTCATCCACAGCCATCCACCACTACAAATAAATGAAATAAAACAATGCTTCATTTTCTAAACGAAAATAGTTAAATAATGCGTTTTTATTCTCCTAAATGTATCGTATTTGTTAAATTTCTGCGTAATTGAAAAGAATATGCATTTCTTCCTGAAACACAAGCGAAAAAAGTGGTGGCCAACTTAGGACCGCTATTTCTGAAATGTCCAAAATGCAGCTTTTCACTATTTATTGTATTAAGACTACAAAAGCCATTCTATAACGTTCTAAATACCACAAAATTATATCAGAACGATCTCTGAACACTGATATATACTTGCCGAAGTAATTAAATTTAATTTTGTTACTATTTTCGACCAATTTGCTTAGGCGGTCAACTTAGGACCACTCTCCTCTATTTATTACCTAATTAAAAGTAATTTAAATGAACATAACGAACATTTTCAGAAAACATAAATAATTTAAATGTGTTGTGAGTCATATTTCTAAGTAAACAAATATAATAATAACATAATGAGTAAAAAGAACAGTAAATACGATTTTTCTTTTTAAAAAATTATTTAAAAAAATTTAAAAATCTCGATTAAAAAAAGTGTTCAGTCTTCGATTTTAATTTTTCATGCAAAATGGTCCTGAAGTAGTCCCCTAACATTCCCAAAAAGAAAATCAGAGTCGTTAGTGCGACATAGGTGAGACGACAGCGAGACGAAGGCGAAACGCAAGCGAGCTGTAGTGAAGCCGTAGGCGAGCCAAAGTCGAGCCGAAGTCGCACAGACGGCGAGTATTGAAAGGATCCGAACCTAAAAATTGCTACGTGCGAGCCGCATACGCTATTTTTTCCGCCATAGATATGAAAAAGTGAATTCCGTCGAAAATCGGAATTTTTATTGGAATTCTTATAAGAATTCTGTCGGAATTACGATCTGGATTCTGAAAATTACGATGGGATCGGAATTCCGTTGGAAATCAGAATTTTGATTGGAATTCTTATCAGAATTCCGATCGGAATTATAATAATATATTAATAAATAATAATAAGATATAATAAGAATAACTTACTTGATCGATGACGTCACCATGACACTTTGTATATTATTATTTATACAAAAGTATACCGTTATCGGTAACTTTTTTATAAGGTAGGTCACAAAATGTGGCACAGTTAGGTCCCCCGACATTTTTGGAGCCTTTAAGAGTTTGGAGACGTTGACCAACATATTTCTCACTTTTGCCGATGTTTCATGCACATCATGACCTTCGTCTCCAGGGAAATCGACAAAATACGATTTGGAGTTGTCATTTTGCATTTCGATGACTATTAAACTTCGAGACGAATGATTGTTGTTTATCGTCTTCTCCGTACTTCGGTTTTGTATAATATTTATCAGCACATCAGTTGTTGATAACTCCGTCTTTTTGAATGAATTTTGTATGTTCTTATCTTTGATTTTTATTGGATAACTCGAAACCTTGTCATTATTATCCAAATATAATTTTACCAAGTCTCTTGGTTTACTTCCCATTTCCATTACTCTATAAAAACAAATAAAAAAAACATAAAATTTACAAATATATAATTTACTTACTCTCCCTGCAATCGGAGGGTTCAAGACTCCAAAGTGCATACATCAACGAGACGCATGCTTATTCCCGAAATCTTTTTTGACCAAATTCACATAATATGCAAATTATTTGACATAAATTTCATGGCACACAAAATCCATTTAACATAAATATCATTTGTCATAGAATTCATTAAACAGAAAAATTATGTTACATAAAACTCAGATAACTTAATTCTTATTTGACATAAAAATTATGTAACATAAATTTCTATTGACATAAAAATCATTTAACATAAATTTCTTTTGACATAAAATTCATTTAACGTAAATTTTATTTGTTATAAAATTCATTTGACATCAATTTTATTTGGCATAAATGTCATTTAACGTAATTCTCATTTGATATAAATATCATTAGACATAAAATTAGCTTGACATAAATTTCATTTGACGTGAATATCATTTAACATAATTATTATTTAACGTAAAATTAAATTTACATAAATTTCATTTAGCATAAATTCCATTTAACATAATTCTCATTTGGCATAAAATTTACTTGACATAAATTTCATTTGGTATAAATCCCATTTAACATAATTTTCATTTGGCATAAATTTCACTTGATATAAATTTCATTTGACGGATAACTCATTACACATAATTCTCATTTGACATAAAATTCAGTTGTCATAGATTTTATTTTATATAAAGATCATTTGACATGGAAATATAGGCGCGAATTTCAAAATTGGCGAATCACAGTGTTGTTGATATAATATCTAATTGGTTACTTTTAAAATTCGCGACGATATTGTTATGTAAAATGTTATTTATGCAAAATGATTTTTATGTCAAATGAGAATATTGTTGAATGGAATTTATGCTAAATGAAATTTATATAAATTTAATTTTACGTTAAATAATAATTATTAGAGGTGTGCAAAAAGCTCGAAGCTCGAGGCTCGGTCGAGCTTTTTCGAGCTTTTCGTTTTTCGAGCCGAGCCGAGCCGAGCCTATTCAGTTCGAGCTCGAGCCGAGCTCGGGCCGAATCGAGCCTCATATAAAGCTCGAAAAAGTTCGGATACTCGAATTCTTCGGGTACTCGAATTTTTCGGGTACTCGAAATCTTCGGGTACTCGAATTTTTCGGGTACTCAAATTTTTCGGGTACTCGAAATTTTCGAGTACTCGTGACAATAAAACTTGAATATTTAATTATTTAGATACTCTTCTCGTTGACACCAAGGTACATCCGGATGCCACGGAGTCATTTGATAAGAGAAGTTTTGTTTATATCTAATAATCATAGCTATAGACTAACTCTAAAGTGCACCCGGGTGTCCAGGAATCAGGTGAACATCTTCTTCAGGGAATTTTTGTCTCTATCGAATTATCATAGCTATAGACTAACTCTAAAGTACACCCGGGTGTCCAGGAGTCAGGTGAACATCTTCTTCAGGGAATTTTGGTTTCTATTGAATAATCACAGCTATAGACTAACTCTAAAGTACACCCGGGTGTCCAGGAGTCAGGTGAACATCTTCTTCAGGGAATTTTGGTTTCTATTGAATAATCACAGCTATAGACTAACTCTAAAGTACACCCGGGTGTCCAGGAGTCAGGTGAACATCTTCTTCAGGGAATTTTTGTCTCTATCGAATAATCACAGCTATAGACTAACTCTAAAGTACACCCGGGTGTCCAGGAGTCAGGTGAACATCTTCTTCAGGGAATTTTGGTTTCTATTGAATAATCACAGCTATAGACTAACTCTAAAGTACACCCGGGTGTCCAGGAGTCAGGTGAACATCTTCTTCAGGGAATTTTTGTCTCTATCGAATAATCATAGCTATAAACTAACTCTAAAGTACACCCGGGTGTCCAGGAGTCAGGTGAACATCTTCTTCAGGGAATTTTTGTCTCTATCGAATAATCACAGCTATAGACTAACTCTAAAATACACCGGGGTGTCCAGGAGTCAGGTGAACATCTTCTTCAGGGAATTATTGTCTCTATCGAATTATCATAGCTATAGACTAACTCTAAAGTGCTCCCGGGTGTCCAGGAGTAAGGTGAACATCTTTTTCATCTATATCGAATAATCATTCGATGAGCACCTAAATATTCAGATGATGCTGTTTAACTGACTCCTGGACATCCGTGTGCACTTTAGGGTTAGTCTATTTTTATGATTATTAAATATGAACTCGAACGAGTCTTTTAAAAAAAATGTTTCTTTCTCGTTCGGAATAATTTACACAATTAAAGGAAAAGGTTTTTTAATTAAGTAACTCACAATTCACAAAGCAACGTATAAAAATTTAAGTTCAAAATTTAGTTTTTTGTTATTTAAAATCACCACAAAGTCTTTTAATAATTACGTCTTCACTGAACATATAAAATAATAATTTTTGATAAAAGTTCTATACACAAATTAAATATTAAAGTTCTATAACTATTTCGAAGGTTCGAGCACGACTGACTCTCTTTTCCTTAATCACCACTCATTAACATGAATACAAACACACACACACACATTTACTCATACAATTAACTTTCATTTAATTGTCGTCTAATCATTTTTCAAATTCGTCACTTCTATTCTCGCTTGTCGACAAAATAGTAACCAAAATTCCTGAAGACGTTCACCTGACACCTGGAAACCCGGGTGCTCTTCAGGGATAGTCTATAGCTATGATTATTCGATAGACACAAAAATTCCCTGAAGATGATGTTCACCTGACTCCTGGTCACCCAGGTGCACTTTAAGGTTAATCTATGTTTATGATTAATCAATATAAACAAAAATTCCCTGAGGATGATTTTCACTTGACTCCTGGACATCCGTGTACACTTTACGGTTAGTCTATAGCTATGACTTTTCGATAGATACAAAAATTCCCTGAAGAAGATGTTCACCTGACTCCTAGACACCCGGGTGCACTTTAGGGTTAGTCTATGTTTATGATTATTCAATAGAAACCAAAATTCCCTGAGGATGATTTTCACTTGACTCTTAGACATCCGGGTGTTCTTTAGCGTTATTTTGGCAGCATAATTACTCAAAAAAACAGAATTCCCTGAAGATGACGTTTACCTGACTCCTGGACACCCGGATGCATTGTAGGGTTAGTCTAAATCAATGATTATTCAGTAGAAACCTAAATTCCCTGAAGAAGCTGTTCACCTGACTCCTGGACACCCTGGTGCACTTTAGGGTTAGTCTGTAGCTATGGTTATTTGATAGAAACAAAATTCCTTGAAGAAGATGTTCACCTGACTCCTGGACACCCGGGTGCACTTTAGAGTTAGTCTATAGCTATGATAATTCGATAGAGACAAAAATTCCCTGAAGAAGATGTTCACCTGACTCCTGGACACCCGGGTGCACTTCAGGGTTAGTCTATGTTTATGATTATTCAGTAGAAACCAAAATTCCCTGAGGATGATTTTCCCTTGACTCCTGGACATCCGAGTACACTTTACGGTTAGTCTATAGCTATTATTATTCGATAGAAACAAAAATTTCCTGAAGAAGATATTCACCTGACTCCTGGACACCCGGGTGCACTTTAAGGTTAATCCATAGCTATGGTTATTCGATAGAAACAAAAATTCCCTGAAGAAGATGTTCACCTGACTCCTGGACACCCGGGTGCACTTTAGAGTTAGTCTATAGCTATGATTATTCGATGGAAACAAAAATTACTTGAATATGATGTTCACATGACTCCTGGACATCCGAGTGCACTTGAGTGATTGTCTATAGCTATGATTATTTTGATGGAAACCTAAATTCCCTGAAACTGGTGCAAGTACTCGAAAATTACGTGTACCCCAAATTTTCGAGTATTCGAGTGGATTCGGATACCCGAAAAATTCGAGTACCCGAGTGGATTCGGGTACCCTAAAAATTCGAGTACCCGAAATTTTCGAGTACCCGAGTGGATTCGGGTACCCGAAAAATTCGAGTACCCGAAATTTTCGAGTACCCGAGTGGTTTCGGGTACCCGAAAATTCCGGGTACCCGGTACATCGAGCCAAGCTCGGGCTCGGCTCGGCTCGGCTCGAAAATATTCCGGCTCGGCTCGGCTCGGCCATTCGAGCTTTTTGCACACCTCTAATAATTATGTTAAATGATATTCACGTCAAATGAAATTTATGTCAAGCTAATTTCATGTCTAATGATATTTATGTCAAATGAGAATTACGTTAAATGACATTTATGCCAAATGAAATTGATGTCAAATGAATTTTATAACAAATAAAATTTACGTTAAATGAATTTTATGTCGAAAGAAATTTATGTTAAATGATTTTTATGTCAATAGAAATTTATGTTACATAATTTTTATGTCAAATAAGAATTAAGTTATCTGAGTTTTATGTAACATAATTTTTCTGTTTAATGAATTCTATGACAAATGATATTTATGTTAAATGGATTTTGTGTGCCATGAAATTTATGTCAAATAATTTGCATATTATGTGAATTTTAGGTTAAGTAGTTTTATATCAAATAACTATTTGGTCAAAAAAGATTTCGGGAATAAGCATGCGTCTCACATCAACTTATAATAATAAAATAGTTAAATAATATTAAAATAAAATAAAAGTAAAATTATACATTTACAACTTAACTTATCGCAACTTAACGTATTGTTAACATAACCTACTCGCATCTCTCTCAATCTCTTATTTTGTCAGTGCCGGGCCATTTGCGTATTGTTGTATTCTAAAATTAAGGTTTGCTTTTGCCTAAAAGAACTAACAATAAGTGTGGGGCGCGCGTTGCGCGCCGTTTGGTTCTAATAGTATTAAATTAAACTTGATTTAGAATTTCAAAAAAGTATTTTTCTGATATTTTTCACAGCAGTACATATTTAAAGCGAAAATTTTGTTGTCTTACTTAAATTTGTAATTATTTTTATTTCCTACTTACAATTACAAATTTTCAATATTGTTGAACTTTTTAACAAAAAGATTAACTATTTAATTTATATCTAACAGTATTTTTGAAAAATAAAACGTGCACTTAAATTTTACATTTTTTCTGAAAAATGTAAATTTTGTTTACTTTTTTTATAAACATTGAAATTTTGTAATTTTCCTATTAACTAGGGTAAAAGTGTGTATTATCGCGGGTATGAGTATTATCGCGGTATTTTGTGTTTTAATGAATATTTCAAATAAAATAAAAAAATTTTGACACTAAAAAATCACTCCTTGAACCTGACAACTAAGACATTATAATATGCATAATATTTTTGATTATTTTTCTATTAATCAATTTATTAAAAATGTTTTGAAATTTGTTGTCTGAAAAAAGTTCAAAATAGCTCTGATTTAAGCTCTGAGATTCAACTCTGCAGTGGTGTCAAAAATTATTGTTTTTATATTATATAAAACTCTAAAAGATGATTCTTTTTTTATATTTTGGTAAATTTATTGTTATTCTTCATAAAAAAAATTTGTTTAGTTAAAAAAATTGATTTTTATTAAATATTTACAGTCACGATAATGGAGACATCTTTATTTTAACATGTGGGTATTTTCGCGGCTCCTATCATAACCCTTGAAAGTAAGGTTAGCAGTGTGTCTGTAAAGTTTAAAACGTTGAAATTATAGCCGATATTATTTTTGCTTGTTTTAATTTATATTTTAATAAAAGTACTTTGTATATATATATATAACAAAATTAATTTTCAACTAAATAAATGTTGAATTAACATTGTTTTTCCATTTTGAACAGTAACTGTTAAGGTATTAGTCGCGTAAAATGGTTTTCGTCAGATTTTTTTCAAATTTTGCATACTTATTCCTGAAGTATTTATCTACAGAATGAGACCAATTTCATTAATTTTGACCGTTTCAAAGCTTCAAAAAATGAATTCAAAGTTCATACATTTTGCATGGAGGAAACACCCAATGCATTTATTAATTTTGTTTAATAATTATTTATATGATAACTAATCGTCTGATTTTGAAATAAATAGAGTGGGGAGTTAAACTATCTCTCTCACTCTCACCGCCCCACTCTAGTAAGCGGCCCAGTAAACTTTTGGCCAGAGCCAGCAGCGCGACTACTACCTTAAACACATTTAGACACAACAAAAATTTCGTTTATTTGAAGGTTCAGAATTTTAGTAAATCTTATAACGGTTACAAAATACAAGCAAGAAAATAAAGAGTAATGCAGGCCTGCACAAATGTGTGGCTCGCGAGCAAGAGGCTGAGAGAGAAATTCCCCCTCTATGCGGGCGCTCTGTCTTGGCAGGCGGAGTGAAGCAGGCAGAGCGCCCGCATGGAGGGGGAATTTCTCTCTCAGCCTCTTGCTCGCGAGCCACACATTTGTGCAGGCCTGGAGTAATGGGAGGGATAAAAAAAATGAAATTAAAGTAAGTGAGATCTGTATATTTAAGGAAAAAATTTTTAATAGCTGTAAAAAAGGAGCAAAAGTGTCAAATGAGATTTGACTATACGTTAGAAATATTTGATAATTGCTTTAGAATATTTTATCAGAGTATTATTTTATATTATGAGACTAATTAAATTATTATAATAAAACCAAGTTACAAAAATACAAAAAGCAATAAATAAATTATCCGCTATATTTACCGCGCGATAATACACTCATCCACGATATTTGGCACGCAAAAATACCCTCAAGTCATATTAAGTCCCGCGAGATTACAAGCTTTTGAGTCTTCTATTTAATTATTTATTTAAATATTAAAACTATTTTTTACAACATTGGCAATTTTTTTTAAAGAAAAAAAAGCGTAAATATTCATTTAAAATAAAAAACAAAACCATATAAATATTCATTTATAATTTTTAAACCACTTGCAAGTATGACTTATACAAAATTCCTCGATAATACCCACATTTACCCTAAACAACTTCATATTTAACCTATTTTAAAAACGAGTTGCTCGAAATACTCGTTCGACGAACCGAGATGCTCGGTTTTCTGAGACAAAAGCGAGTTGACAGTTCGAATTTCAAATTTAAAAAAGCGAGCATATCGTTCGTATATCGGATCGTATCGCTCACATGCATCACTAGGAACGCCCCATATACAGCTTCATGAAGTTCTTCTTTGCATCGAAAACAAATAGATTTTAAACTCTTAAAGTTTTTTTTATTATGATCACAAAATTATATTTAAAATCGGATAACCTTAAGTCACATTTCTCACATTATTAAATTTATAATTTAATGTTTTCTATTAATTAATATCTGTTTTTAAACTTCAAAAGAAACAAATACTTTTAACGTAATTTAAAAAAAAACATTAAAATAATCTAACATCAGTTGAATAGAATGAATTTATCAACTAAATGCAACTTCGCATGAAGTGCGAAGTGTACATGTTGATATATTCATTATGTTCAAATTGTCAACAAAAAATCAAAGACAATATGTCAAATCTATTTTTATTTAAATTTCCATAAAGTTGTGTATTTGTATTTAATATTAAAATCAACTGTATTATTAATAAAAAAAATATTTTAATGTAATAAGTGCGATTCAAGCTGACGGAGATATAATAATGTCCGCATATAATAATGAAAAAAAGTAATCAACATTTGATAGATGGATTTTAAAAAATCATTCAAATTCGGAGTGAAGGAGAATTTCTTGGAATTTCAAAATAGAAGCGGTAAATAAAACTAAATTAATATTAATATTATTAATAATTACATATTATAAATAAAAAAGTTATTATTAAATAAATAAATATTTATAAATAAATAAAGTAATAAATAAATTAATTATTATTTATTATAAATAAATATTAAATAAAAATAATAAATAAATTATTAATAAAATAAACACTATTAGTAAAACTAATTAATTACACACTGTATATGTCGTAGGCCGATAGAAAAATCAGGCCATTAGCTAAAAGCCTAGTCTATTAGCTAATAGCCGGCCAATAGACAAACGCCCAGGCCAGTAGACTATGGCTATTAGCCTGACAATTTTTAGGCTATTACTTTGACCAGGATTCTACACTGAAAAAAATGTAATTGAATCAAGAAAATTTGAATTGGAATGCAGATTATATTAATTCAAGAACATTTGTGTATCAAATCAAGAAAATATTATCTTGATTTGAGAAAATGATAGATTTCTATCAAAAAAATATTTTCTCAATTCAAGTAAATTATTGACTTGAATTCTCCCCCCCCCTTTCCCCCATCCCATCATTTCTAATACTTAGGTCAAACATTTTTATTATTTAATTAATTAACATTTAAATTTTTTATTTAAATAATTAAATAATTGTTATTTTACATATATATTTACATTTAATTAATACTTAACACAAATACAACAAATATACCTTGAAAGAAAATTTTCCACGGTCGGAGGAATTGAACCCGGGTTACACGCATCAGAAGCTGTACCGTTACCACTATGCCATCCAAGCCTCAATGGACAATTTTCAAAAACTGCTATTTAAGTTGCACATCCATTTGAAGAGAAATATTTTCTTGGATCAAGAACACCGGCATTGTGTTAAGTAAAAAAAAGTTTCAAATCAAATGAATGAAATGATTTGATTTAAGAAAAACGAATTCTCCAGACAATACTATACTATTTCGCTTAAGAATATAATATTCTTGATTCAATCCTTTTTGGTACTTCGGGTAAGTATAATATTTGGTTGTAATAATAACATAATTACTTCCACCAAATACTGAATTATTAATTCAAGAACTCTATCCAATGCTAATTATTACTTGGCACAAGAAAATTAATTTCTCTCTTCAAATAAATATGGGATTGATTCAAGTAAAATCTGCCAAGTAAATGCATTTACTTGGTTCAATTAAATTTTTTTTCAGTGTATAGTGGGTTCCTCTCGTAACTAGGAAACCTAGTTAATTCCTGGTATACGGGTCCTAGGCATTTTTTTCGGTGCATCCCTGTCAGATTTGATTAACCGAAAGTGAACCCAGCTGGGTGCACTTTAGGTGCACTTTTGGTTCTTTCATAAAAAACTTGTTAATTTGAGTAGAAAAGTACAAAATATGCATAAATATGATTAAATAGATAGAGATAGAGTAGATTTATGCAGTAATTATAATAAATAAAGTGATAAATAATAAATAACAATCATAAAAGTGTAGTGATGCGTGTCACTTTTTTTTCTCTTTTATTTCGTCAATTTTTAAAGTGAATAAATATAAATGAACAAAGAAAACACTTAATATTAATAAAGAATTATTAAATAAGTTCATTTTTGTTGATTATAGCACTAGTTTATTAATAATTATTAAAATTTTAATTAAATGTGAATAGTGTTGTGAAATGTGAAGAATAACTACATTACCGACCGCATTTATGATAATAAAATTGGTAAGTAGTAAATTAGCATATGGCGTATAGTTTCAAATACAATGATAGGTGTCGCGTCAAAATTTTGTCTGTAAATCAAAAACTGTCTTTTTGATCTTTCTGAATTTCTGCTGGTACAGGAAGGATTGTTCACGACACTTTAGAGGCAAGTACGTATACAATTTATACAATTAATATACATTTATAATAATATTTCCAATTGAATAGGATTTTATGTTAAATTTTTATTTTATTTTAAGAAAATCTAAAAAATAAGTGTTTTCTTTTAAATGTTTTTGTGTCTATAAACACAAACTAACCTCAAAATTCTTGTATTATTTTTACATGATTATTACTATAAATATATAAAAACCATTTATAGTTGTTCATTAGAAATTGTAAATGGATTTGTATAGTGTAGTATTATAATTATTCAATTAGAAAAAAAAATTTCTTTTCTGAATATATTATACGAGAATTTTTTTCACCACACGTGTTAAAACCACGTTTTTAGTTTGGCGGTTTTTTGCATTCGCGCTTTATTATGTACATGTACTTTATTATTATTAATAATAAACTAAGAAAATCCATTTACAATTTAAATTAAACAATAAAATGGTTTTAATATATTTATAGTAATAATTACACTGTAAAAAATCCTAAGAATATTACCCACATTAAATGTGGCTATTTTACAGAAAATGGGAAAAGTGCCGCATTCAATGTGGCAACATAACCTTATTTAATGCGTCACTTTTCCCCTTGCCGGTGTAATTTTTTTAGGATTTTTTACAGTGTACGTACAAATACTAAAAAATTTGAGGTTAGAGTTTATTTTTAACCACAACAAAAATTTAGAAGAAATATTTGTTTATTTATTGTTTTGTTTCTAAACTTTTTTATAATTTTTGTTTTTAAATATTTTCAATTTTAAAATTAATGTATTGAAAATCATCGAATTGCTGCAAAGAATTTTATCAAGAAATTTGATTATAATAGAATTCCTTCAAAGATTTTATTGTTTAGGAAAATAACTAAATTCTCGCATAGAATTTTATTAAAATTTTTAAAAGTTCTAATTAAATTCTTTTGAAGAATTTCTTTGGATTTTTTTTAAATAATGAAGTTTTTTTAATAATTTTTACTTGAAAATTTTGAAAGCTATTGACTTTTCTGAAGAATGAAAATTTCTTTTAAGGAATTCTATTACAATTGTTTTGAAAATAATTTAATTCCTGCAAATAATTTTACAATTTATTTATAAAATTAAATGAATTCTTTTGAAGAATTTTACTATTTAGAAAAATAATTGAATTTTTTCGAAGGATTTATTGAAATTTTAGAAAAAAATTGAATTCTTTCCAGAAATTTTATTAAAATTTTTGAAAATATGAACAGAGATAATTAATGTTGTACTTAATAAGTAAATTTTTAAATTTTGATTATGAAATTATTTTAAAAATTTGTATTTGAAAATAAAAAATTGTGTAATTTCCAAAGATAAGAACTTTTCTTTTCTTTCCATAGATTGCGTGAATATTTTTTTCATCACACGGTTTGCCGCTTTCCTGCATTGCCGTTTTCCTGCATTGCCGCTTTCTTGCATTGCCGCTTGCCTGCATTGCTGCTTTCTTGCATTGCCGCTTTATTAGGTGAGTACAAGTAATTACAATAATTTTTTAATATTTAATAATAATTAATGAAATACAGGAATCACATGCTTTGATCAGGAACCCATTTTTTATAATTTAATAAGTATTTTACATTGTTAAAAATCTGTAATTATTGTTTATAATTTATGAGTTTTGACAATAAAGAGTTGTCTTAGTTCAGAAGAATCAGAGAAGTTAGGAAAATTTGGTCTAATTTAGTGCATAAATGTAAATGTACTAAAAATGTCATTAAAATTAAATGGTTTTTGGTGTCCTTTGAAAATACTAAAGATTTTATATTGCCCTTGAATGTTTTTACCTTAATAAAATTTCAAAACAAACCATAAAAGGTTTCAGTTTGAAATTTTTTATAAATAAATATTATTTTTGAGTTTAAAAAGTTGTATTCTTGAAAATACTTTCAGGCCTTGGATATTATGACTTTTTTCAAATAATGCGATTTTCATCGATTTATATTAAAAAATTACGACTTTTTCGACTTTTTTTCCAAATTTTACAATAAAATATCACATTTTTACTATAAAATGCAACTTATTTTGATTTTTATTTTTTAAAATGTATTATCGACAAATCTTCGAAAAGTTATTTTTGAGTAATTTTTTTTAATTAAGTTTTTGAAATATACAATTAAAAAAATGTTAAATAATTAAAATTTAAAATGTAATTGAAAATAAATTATTTTTTTCAAGTATTTTATTACAATTTTTAAAAAATGAACTTTTAAAGAATTTTAAATGAAAATTATGCAAATAATTGAATTCGCAAAAATTTTACAGAAGTAACTGGAAGTGTACATCTAATAAAAATGAAATTAATGAAAATTAAGTTATAAAAATAATATTTACATATTTTAAAATAAATTTATTTTCAGAATTTTTTTATTTTTAATTTTTTAAAATTCAATTGTTTTTCAAACATTTTATCAAATTTCAATTATTTTTTAAAGATTTTACAAAATTTTAATTATTTAAAAAACCTTTATCAAATTTCAATTTTCTAGACATTTTTAAATTACATCTATGTGATTGTAAACAAATTATTTAGATTATCTTTTACAAATTATTTAGAAATATTTTAAAAAATTTACATTTATTTATAAATTCTTTATACATTCTTGAGAATATTCTACCTTAATATCTTTGAAAAAAATGGACAGTTTTAATTATTATGAAAAATTGAATTTTTTATTGAAATAATTGAATTTTTGAATAAATTCGGAAAAATATTTAAAATACCAAATTATTTTAACGATGTAGGTTCGTTAAAAATTGTAGAAAAGAATTTATTTTTGGAAGGGTTATAGTTGAAAATTTTAGAAATTAATAAATTTCATTAGTTGAAATTTTTTAAAATTATTTCCCATGAAAAAAGAAACAATATTTAGCAAAATTATTGGACTTTTGATTATAATTGAATTTAGAAATCAATATGAAGAATCAAGGAAATACAAAATAATATTTTTTGTGACAAACCTGAATTGAATAAACGACTTTTCCGATTCTTTTCCTATTTTCAATCGACTAAAGCGATTTTATTATATATTATAAATTTTAAATAGTTTCAAATTTGAATTTTCAGTTTTGAACTAGATTACTGTCCCTGTTTTAGCTATAACCAAGGTAAATGTAAACCACAACTATCCCTCTTTATGCGTTTAAAAAATCAAATATTAGATAATTTTTGTGACAACTTTGAATACAATAAACGATTGTGTCGACATTTTTGCGCCTTTTTAAATACGATCCGAGAAATGACAATTTAAATGAAAGAAATATTGTTTTCATATATAACAATTTTTACAAATTCTTTACTTCAATAACAGTCAATAATATAAATTGATCGTTATCAAAGTTTTAACTTCTTTTCAAACGTGTAGAAATAATATTGCATCAGAATTTGAATTCGAAAAAGAAATTAATAAATTTAATTGAAAGTTTTGAAACTTTAGTAGCATAATTTAGCGCCACATTTAAAACTATTTAAATTCTAATTTATCGAAATTTTATTTATTTCTAATTTTTCATTCATAACAAAATTGTTTGTCCCACCAAAAAATTAAAAAAAATTTAATTCGGAAGAGAAAAAAATCATAATTTTAATAAATAAATATAAATCACTTTACTTTAAAAAATAAATCTTATACTCGAAACTCCTTCTGACTAAAAATAAGTAAATAAGTAAAAATTATTTTAGGATAATGCATAAAATTTATTTAAACTTTTTTTTTACTTTCTTCAACTAGAACTTTTTAAAATCAAATTATTTTTTTAAAAAAATTTTGCAATTGATTACTAATATTTTCTTTATCATTTTCCGTATTTTGTGACTTTCTTTAAATTTTTAATCGAAATTTAAATTATAACGCTACTTTTTTTTTTAAATTCCATTAATTACAACATATGTGAAGTAAATTTCAGAAAACAATTAGTCAAATTAAGTGTGTTTTGGAAAGATTTCCTTCAAAAATAATGTGATTTAATATTAAATATTTCTTATTGGTAGAATTACTTTTACTATTTTCAAAGACAATTTGTTTCACAAACAAGGCCTTTTCTTTTTTGATGATAATATATAGAAAAATTTTCTTTAAAAACAGTACATAAAATTTATTCAAACAAAATTTATAATAGCTAATTGTAATGTTCGAGGAAAATTTGAATAATTTTTATATAAAAAAATTAACATTGAAAATAGTAAATTTTGCTATTGAAAATCTCTATTTTCAGAGTACATTTTATTGACAATTAGTAAAATATACTTTGAATTTGGATAAGAATTTCTCAAACGGATCATCTAAGAAAAATTTTATTGCTACCGAAAAGTCCAATGATTTTTTTTCCTCATGTGGTAACAAAAAGGGCCTAAAAACTTAAGAACAAAACAAATTTTTTTGTTCATGTTATTATCGATATATTATTTTGAAGTCTCAGATAAACAAATTCTTTTCTCGAGTTCCAGTTGACCGATTTAAAATAAAAAAGGATTTTTTTTGTCATTAAACAAAGTATTTAAAAATAATTTTTTTTATTTAATGTGTTTATAGAATGTTAATAACAAATTGTGTTCTGTGCCTCCTAAAAAAAAAGAAAAAATGTTTCGTATTACCCACATTTTTGTTTGAAAACAAAAATTATTTTTTAATTGATCTTTATTTGATGACGAAGAAAACCCTTTTTTTATTTTTAAATCTGTCAAGTGGAACTCGAGAAAAGAATTTTTTATTTAAGACTACAAAAAAACGAAATTGTAAATAATATTATCAAAAACTTTTCTTTTGTTTTAAAATTTACAGGTCTTTTTTATTTGACGAGGAATAAAAAAAATTTTTTGTAAGGAAGTAGACCCTTTTCATAATGATGAGAACAAACCATGTACTTCAGAAATTCAAACATTCATAATTGAGCCAAAAAAGTTTTTTGTATTTTACAGTTTTGTATGAGTTGTGAGCTTTTGAGTCTTTCTTTTGAGCCGATAGTATAGTTTTTATTAGATTTTTGAAAAGTTACAAACAAAAATAGTTTAGATAACGGGATAATGAATATCTATAGAGTTTATAACATAAATTTAATTATTTAATATTTATTTGTTAATAAATAATATGCCACTTTTCTGAACATTTTATGCCATTTTTGACACTATTTTCTATTGTAAAACTGAGTGAGAAGCCTGAAATTGTAAAAATTTAGTGTCTAAGGGCCAGTTTCACCAACTCCGATTAAAAGTTAAGCAATGATTAAATCTTTAACCGACCAATCATGGGCGGTTAAACTGACTTTATTCATTGATTAACTTTTAATCGAAGTTGGTGAAAGTGGCCCTAATACTTTTAAGCTCCAGTCCCTTAAAAAGTAGAATCGTTAGTACAAAATTGGAAGTTTTATTATTTTTATAATTATTTGAATATTTATTTGTTTATACACCTGTCTTCAGCCTTACATACTTGGCTATACAAGTGTCTCTTTACAAATTTCGCTGTTACAATATTTCTTATATACATTTCATTAATACTAAATTTTGCGCCTACAGAACGGACTTGAAAATTAGGAGTACTCGCATTTGCCTAGACCACCCGTCTAATGGTTTTTTTCGCCAGTGGAGAGGGAAACTATAGAAAACCTCTCCTGAGTACAACCGGTTTATCGACAGTCGAGTTCTAATGGTGTGTACCATACAATAATCGACGGTGCACATCATTATACCTCGACGTCAAACCTCCCGCTCAGATTATCTCACGTGCCGGAAAAATCCCAGGCTAATGGGCGCGAACCAAGGGTACTTACCCTTGGTCCTTAAACGACCGCCAAGCCAAGCATCTATCCGACTGAGCTAATCTGTCGGTATTTTTATAATTATAAAAATTTTAAAAAGTTTCATTTATTTAGTACAAATTGAGATTTATTTGAATCTACAACTGCTTTCTTTAGATGAAAATAAATTTTGTATTTTGACTAATTAACAGGATGGAGGGCGGTCGCCCCCCCAGTTATATACATGTTACATAGTAACATATATACATATAGGGGAGAGTGGGGCAAGACGGGGTACTTAAGGTTTAAAGCGCAAAAAAACGAAAATTATGAAATATATACTTTATTATTATTTTTTTAATCATCTTTGGGAATCAGTCTTTCGTAATAAAAGCGTTCAAAGGCCATCTGATTCTTAAATAGCTTATAATTAATAATATAGAAAAAATTGCAAATCACCCCATCTTGCCCCACCAGGGGGCAAGATGGGGTACTAAAAGAAACAACCTATTTCTGTCGACAAATTTCACAAGTAAAGGTTGCATCTTCATCTTCATGCATAACTGCAGTGAGCCCATTGGCCGCAGACAAAAAAAGCAGCCCAGCCTTCATTTGAGTCTAAATAATAACCATTACAATAGAGACAAGGTGTATTTTACACTTTACCATCGCTAATTGATGATTTAATCTGACAAGCTTTTTTCTTTTTGGTCACTTTTATTTTATTCAGTCTTGATTTTAGTAGTTTTCTTAACTTCTCTTATTTCTCTTTTTTTTGCTTAATTTGTGAACCCTGTCTTGCCCCACTCTCCCCTACCCCATCTTGCCCGCGCCTACGAAATTGAATAAAACGATTAGTTACAACAATTTACGATTCAACAAAGAAAAAAAAACATATGCTTCCCTTCTTCTATAACCCTTGCCAGTTAGAAAAAAAATTTATACAGTTCATTAACTGTTATTATTAAATAATAAACACCTCCTAAAAAAAGTGAAAAAATGACAAGAAAATCGTCGAAAACAGTTTTTTTAGGAAAACAGATAAAAGATTTGTTCTCATGACTTTTAGGTTTTATAAACAAGATAATACTATCGTCTCAGTATTATGTATTATGTAAAATATAATCGCGATTGGTTAATTCGTTTGTTAAATAAGGTCGGTACCCCGTCTTGCCACACTCTCCCCTATCAACTAATATAACTACATATATCTATATATGTAGTCCCCCCCTCGGAAAATATTTCGTTCCTACGCGGCTGCTAAATAATGAATTATTTGACACAATTAAAGGGATATTAGTTTCAATTAAAAGAATTAATTGTGAATAATTGAATACTTGATACAAATAAATATTTAGTTACTTCAAAAAAATTATTTTATTTATGCAAATAAATATTAATTTTAATTAAAAACGTGGTTCATATAAATATTTATTGGATAATAGGCAATTGAAGCATTTAATTGAGTCAATTAATTTTTATTTGATTCAATTAAATTTTTTTAGTGTAAGGAAGGTTTTTTCTACATTCATATATTCATATATAATATAAAAAAGGGGGACTAAGAGTACTGTGATTCCTGTCTGATAATTAATTATTAACTTTTAATGTTTATTATTATTGCTATAACATTTTTGTCAAAGATTAATTTAGTTCTTAAAAAATAATTTTCAAAGTAATAAAAAATAATTTTCAAAGTAATATTTTTGTTTTTTTACATATAAATAACAAATTTTTATTACATTTATCATTTTTTTGTAGTTAAAGTTTAAAATTAATAATTGTTCAGTGTCATTTTTTCACTCTGTATTAAAATGTGTAATAATTGTGTTGTTAAAATATTTAATTTAATGATAAACTTTGTTTGAATCCATGCATGTTTTCTTTCATTTTATTGTTGGGATTGCATTTTTTGTTAATATTATTCTTTCATAAAATATAGCATCCAATTTTTAAACAGTAGTACTATGTGCATGAAATAATTATGCTATTTACAATTTTTTGAGATCTTAGTATAGGTATGTAAAACAATATGCAAAGAAATTATTTTGTTACTTGCAGCAGAATGGGAGCAAATAAATTAAAGTCGGTTACTCCCAAAACAACTAATTCTGACGGTACATTATTTTATTTCTTAAATACATTTAATAATTTGTTAAATTATTACATTCAGGGTTTCTAGTGATTTGAAAATTTTGCAAAAAGTTTTATAAATCTATAGAATCAATCTTCAAAATGCCCATTGAGTTCAATGTTTTTCCAATGAATTGGAAAATAATAAATCCCTAGATACCCTGTATGGGGCCGTTTATGAACTACTTAACGCTTCCCCCCCTTTTCTTATGTAACGTAATGTTGCATGGATTAGCACTACTTTTTTTTGTTAACTTTAAGAAATAACTCACTTTAACTAATAAACTTTACTCACCTCCTTCCGTGAAAGCGTTACCCATTTTTTAAACGGTTCCTATATAAAAAAAAGGTTTTGCTAGTGGTGGTTTTATTATATTATATATAATTTTAACTCTATTACTTTTTTCGTTTATTTAAACCTGCAAAACAAAAGACTTATTCAATCAGGTTTTCTCTCTAAATCTGAATCAGCGATAAGTATGTTACTGATTTCAATAAGTTTATATGCGATGTGAATTAGTGAAATTTCACTAAATAATCAGTGAAAGTCAACTGATTAATTAGCGGATATACGCTGTTTAAAATTAATGTCATACATGTCGCTGAGAATTAGTGACATTTCGCTAATTCAGATTTAGAGAGTTGGATTATTAGGGTAGGGTGGGGCATTACTATTCTTGTTTAGATTTTTGAGTCTACAAAATTTATTTAAAAAAAAAAAAATAAAAAAATGAGTAGAACCGTTTGAAAGCTTGACTTCTTAGCTACAATTTTGCCATGTATTATTTTGCTGTAACTCGATTCTGTTCCGAACTACAGCGATTTTACGAAAAAAAATTTTTTTGATGTCGAAAAATACTAGGGGCGTAACTATTCTTGCATCTATTAATGATATAATACTAAAAAAAATATTAAAAATTAATTTGTTAAGTGGAGGATTTTTCCTGGTTTTTCTCTGCCAATTTCTTACCATTCTAACCTAGAAACAAGGAGAATAAAAAAATACACTGTTTCGTAGTTTTCGCTGTCATCAGTGGGCGAATAGTTACGCCCCATCCGCTCATTTTTTGAAAAAAAACACTTGTAAAATTTTTGATCGTTTATCACTATTTACAATGGCAGACTAAATGAGTGAAAACAAGTAAGCGAGTATATCAAAATCACATTCGAGTACCTAACTCCTATGATAGATGGCGCCAGAAGCTCAATTGTGGCATACAATGTTCATTTCACATGACAAGTATACAGTGTAAAAAAAACTTTAATCGGATGAATAGTTTTCTCTCCAGGACAAAGAATAGTTACGCCCCGCGAATAGTAATGCCCCACCCTACCCTAATAATGAAGGCATTTATTATTTCAATCAAGTAAATTTTTTCTTTACAGGGAAAGTTATAATTACAGTCTATTGTATTTTTTTATTTAATGATTCGTGCATGAGGTAACAGAACCAATATCTGATTATTTTAAGTACTCTCTACATCTAATTTCAATTATCGTATATACAGAATTTTAAATTCATAATTTCAAACTATATACCTAATTAAAAATTAAATTTTCAAAATCTGTGCATAATTTCCCAATCAGAAATTTATTATTGACGCAATACTGACGCTGTCAATGACATCACTTTGGGGTGATTGCATATTGCCAGTACTAGAATGCCAGAGTTAATACTGCTACTTTAGTGAATCTTTCTTTCACTAGATAAATCAGTGACTTTATTACTGATTCAAATTAAGAGTGCATTTTGGAACAAAATGTTTTAAAACAAAAGTTGTGGTTTAAAAGTATGTATTAAAATTAATACATTCTTTAAGCCGAACCCCAACCCACCCTAAAGCATCTTGTATCGCTAGTCAGGGCCCAGTAAACACAAATAACATGCGTATAGAATTGTTGAGAAGTGTCTGGCTTGGGTTACACTGAAAGAAACTTTGTTACAATATATGATGAACCCGAAAGTAAATTTTAGTATTTTATTTTTTAAACGTAGGACATTCAGGGTTGATATCAAAGATTGATATAATTTTACGAATAGCTTTTAAAGTAACTATATTCAAGAAATTAAAAGTAAAGTAAAGTATGATTTCATTGTATACCCTTTCGGGTATTTACAATTTCTTCAACATCACTACTAAACTCTTCTAACTCACAAACTCTTCCTCCATGTCCCTACTTTTGTGGCTGCAGCCGACTTAGGTTAGGAGTACTCGCATTCGCCTGGACATTTGGCCAGGGGAGAGGAAAACTGCAGAAAACCTACTTCCCGAGTACAACCGGTTTATTGACGTCGAGTCATGAATGCACATTTGGATAGCCATCACGAATACACAAACATAGCCTCGGGCGTCAAACATCCCGTCTGATATATCTCGATCAGCGAAAAACCGAGACTGTAGCGATATTCACAGAGGGTCACCCATCCAAGCACTAACCGCGCTCAAATGTGCTTAACCTCTGTGATCGCAAGCCACGAGTTCCGCCAACCAAGTTATACCATCGGTATCAAGAAATTAAAAGTTAAGTATTATTTCTTATTTTAAATTCAGAATTTTTGAATATTGATAAAAAAAATTAACAAAAAATCAGAACTATAGTATATGGTCGTGACAGCAGATGACCAAACTCTTTGCCAAAGTTTACTCCCTTTTTTTACTAAATGATAGACAACAATGGATTTTCTAAATTTTCTTCTTAACATACATACACACACACACTACACATATAAAGCATTGAGAATTTACATCGGCAAACACACACTAACGACGAAACGCGTACATAAACGCAGTGCCCAGTAAACAAAAACTAATTGAAATAAATTAAAAAGAATTCACAAAGAGTTTCAGTGAATCCCGCTTTGTGACAAATACGAATTGGAGCTATGTTGCAATTTTCCTGAATTTGTCAAACTGTATTGAACTTCCAAACCTTCTATTCTTACTAATTCAATGGACAAGTTTTGGGGCCTTTAATTTTTTTTAATTCGTCAGCACGAATTCAATGCATGCCTTGGTAATTTCTTACGAATGCGAATTCGTTTGCGCAACTTCAGGCAAATTGAATCGAATTCAATCGAATATACAAAGAGTTTGAATGAATCCCGCTTTCTACCAAAAATCTTAATTCATTTCAATCCGTTTGAATTAGTTTTTTTTACTGGATGTATAAGAATTTGCAAACAAATACATAATTCACGATACTGTGGAAATGTGTGAGCTGTCTTATATACTAAACAGACTGATTTTTCTGCGCTTGTGAGATAGGTGAAAATATATTTAAAAATGTTTAAAACCAAAAATAAAAATTATAATTTATTAATAAAATATCAAACATTGTATTATTTTTTGAAGAACAATTTTTATTTAACACCTTAAAAAGAAAACTGATAAATAGTTAACGCCGTACAGACGTAATGGATCGTAGTGACGCGACGTGGCGGATTTATTACTGCTCGTTCAGAGTTGGTTAATTCAGGCAAGACTCATTCGTTCAATTTCGGCAAGTTTCGAAAATTCTCGTCAATTTTTTCTTTTAATTTTTCGTGAATTTTCATATCAACTTTATCAAAATTTGAAACTATTACGAACTTAAACAGAATTCTAACTACGGAGTTTTAAATATTTGGTTATAATACTTCTTAAAGAGCGTAACAGAATTTGACATTTCGAGTTTTAATACAATCATTTTGAATTTTGTGAAGATTATACTAAATTTTCTTTTCAAATATATTATATTTCCTTATTTTACTTCTAAGCATTCTTAAAAGTAGTAACGAAAATCTTTACCATACCAATATGTCCTACACTTGTAACTAAATATACTAAAAAATGACCCTGAAATATTAAATATTGTAACAAAGTTTCTTTCAGTGTAGTTATGGTGTTGCTCAGGTACTAATCCGACCGTACTTAGCGTCGCTATAGATAATAGCAACATAATATATTATGTTCCTACCATATATATGTGGTAATAGATAACTAAGATTTTTTTTTATACTTTTTAATATTATTTCCTACACGGAAAAAAATATTGTACTAAAAACACATGAGCGAAACTGTTGTGTATATTACGCGCACGTTGGGTATATTGCACGCACACTACCATGCGTGATTTGCTTGGAATCCATCCTATTTTCGCATGGTGTTGTAGCAAAAGCCATGGCTCATGTGGCTTTTGCTAAGGCACCATGCGAAAAAAGGATGGGTTCCAAGCAAATCACGCATGGTAGTGTGCGTGCAATATACGCAACAGTTCGCTATGTGTGTTTTTAGCACAATATTTTTTTCTGTGTATTATTATTATATATTTTTTAATTTTTAATTTTTTTTTTATTAATTTTACACGAAAAAATCCTTAGCTGATAAAAACCGTTAAACTGTTACTAAACTCTAATTGGAGTTTTTATACTTTTTACTATCCTTGTTACATTTTTTAAAAATTTTAATTAATTTTACACGAAAAACAATCCTTAGCTAATAAATAAAATGTTAAACTGTTACCAAATCCAATTTGAGTTGGTAACAGTTTTATAACAGTTATCGAAAACTCTACAAAAATATACAATGTGGAATATTTGCAAAATTTCCTTACGGAATTCTTTACGGAATACCATACGGAATTTCCGTAGAGCGCTTTCCGTAGATCGTTTCACGTGGGTTATATATAATAATAATAATAATAAAATTTTTATTCATTGTCCATATTAAGCACTATTAGTAAGTTATAGTAAACCTTGAACGGAGAAACCATTAAGAAGTATGTCTTCCCACTGTCAAAATATTTCGCTTCCTAATGCATGGGAAATCTGATCGCCCGCCACTAGGTGCGTAACGTTACCGTATTTCGATAGACAAACTTCCCAAAAAGTTGAGAAAATGACAACTGGATACGTGGATCACTTTCGGGTGAGCAGACTACTTAAAGGTTTCTCCGTGTGGTATTACGGTATTAGTGCAATAATTTTTATACGTTCCTGGTACAGCTAACTAAGCGTTAGAAGCTATTAGTCCTTTTAAACACTAATTTTTTGTATCGCGATTTTCTCAAAATGTATTTCTTCGCGCGCCGTGCAATGTAGCTCAGCCAATTCTTATGAAAACTTGACAGAAAATCTTCTTTAAATTACTGGCCATTGCATGAACATCTGCTGTTTAAAAAAAAATTTTAACATTCTTTTTTCAATATCGAATCAAACGCTTCTTTAAGATCAATTAACACCGCATCAACAAAAATATTTTTACTTAAGCTATAATTTAAATCTTATAAGAACTTATTTATTACATGAGTGGTGAAATGTTGGTCCCTGAATCCTAACTGAACATCGGGAATTATTTCTTTTTAATTACAAAAGCGTGCCGTTGTGTTATTTATTATCTATTTATACATTATACAACAAAAGAGTTTTTAAAGTATGAATTTGATTCTTCAACCACATTTGGATTGAAAGCATATTTAGTGTCTGAAAAAGTGGTTTAAGTCGTATTGTTATGTCTGCCACTATATAAATTGGTTTTAAATGTATCCAGTTCAGCGGTTATTAGTTCCCTCAAACTTGTTCCATTATTTTAATGTCTCTTCGAGTTGATTGCCCCTAATACGTTCAATTTATCAATTTTATCCGAAATTATGTGATTGTTATGAACTAACAGTACTGCTATTTTCGATATTCATAACTGGGAAAGGTTGTCTCTTTTTTATATATAAATTGAATTTAAAACCGGCATGAAGAAGTCAGGTTTTTTACCTAATGATCTTCAATGATCTTCTATATGGATTTGGTAAATTTTATATGTATTAATTCTTTTCTTTTTTATTTTCGTTTTAATAAATTCTGTTAGAGTTAATTGCCATTGGATCATTTTTTAAACACTTATGTAAAATTGTGATTGTTTGAGATTTTAGTTTAAAAAGTTTATTAATTTTTATTTATTCAAGTATTTAGATAAGTTATCACTTTTTTTAATCTAGGAACTGAAAGGCTTTGTTTATTAAGACTACAATTTGTTCTAAATGTGTGACTATTTCTGAGATATTTAAATTTTTGTTATTAGGAATATTTATATTATAATTTTCTTTTCAATGTTATTGGAACACTGACCAATTCATAGCCTTGAAATTCAACTTCCATACGTGAGGCGTCTTGCTAGTAAACCAATCAGAACGTTCTATCGAAAGTAAAACTAATAAGACATCATGGTCATTGTGATAATTTAAAATTTCTCCCTCTTTCGTTGCTTGCAAAATCCCCCCCCCCTCCGCTCCATACACTGTAAAAAATTTAGGGAGTCGGGAGTGAAATTTTTCGAGTTAAAAATCAACTCCAAAAGAGAGTTAATTTCTGACTCCCTTTATTCAACACCCGCGCGAGTTATTTTTTCCTTGGGGATTTAGCATTTGGGTGTGAAGTTTTAACTCTCTTCATTTAACTCCCCTGGCATTAACTCCCCAATGGGTGCGACTTTTATAGAATCCCCTGGGGACTTAAAATTTAACTCTCTTTTTTTACAGTGTACAGTGTATTGCGCGTTGTAATCGCCTGCGATTATACATATAATAGTTGGATATAGTAACCAAATAGCATACCACATAGCCACTCAAGCTCAGAAAGGATTTCTCGGAAACTCCTTTTTTCAATTATTACGCGCATGTTTAAGTTATAATTTGTACCAGTAATGGTTCATTTAATTAGTGTCTGCCCAAGCCTTGAAAACACTGCAAGCATCGTACTCTGAAAAAAGTTTTGGATAGGGTATATTTAACATGATATTCTAGTTGAAACTTTTAGAACTGGTTAAATTAACTAGAATTTTGGTTAATGTTGGCATGCAGATTATTTAGAGCAGGATGTAGTCAATAATAATACACAAATACGGATGAAATCGGTCGTTTATTAAGAGCTCGTAGACGATCGAGACGTTCACGGTCGAAGCGATATCGAGAAGAAGAAGGAGTGCGTGCGCACACGGCAGTGACGTAGAATCAACTACTGTTAGAGTCAAGCGAGATATTAGGCGCGAATATACAATATTCCAACAGTTAACCTAGCCGAAAAAATTCTAGTAAGGGCATATTTAATACGAAATTCTTGTTAAAAACAGGTTATCTGGTAATTCCAACCACAAATTTTTTTCCAGGGTAGCCTCCTCCCTCTTAATATTGTAATTTCTGATTTTGTTAGGGAATGTTCATAAACTACGTAGACCAATTTTTTGGAAATTTTAACTCCCCCTCCCCCCACGTGGACGCAATTACATGTATTAGAGCCATTTCTTCCTCTTATGGTAGATAATTGCTTGACCCCTCCTCCCACTAGACGTGCTACGTAGTTTATGAACGTCCCCTTACTACATTTTATGATTTATAAAACTTTTAACATTTGGCAAGATTTTTATTAACTTTAGGTTCTGTTACTTTCCTTGGATAATTTTCGTTGTTATACTTATAGGATAAATACTATATCGTCCATTTAATTTGAATCGTAATTGACATAATTTAATTTTACTATTAAAACCACCACAGCGGCAAATACCTTGTGTCAAGGATCACAGTTGGTTTATTTTTCTACTTTTTTTACGTATTTTATATTTTTTTAAATAAATATATACATAACTATTCTGTAGTACATAGGAAAAATATAATTTTGTCATCTTGGCGCTAAAAGTAATGTCTATTGACTTTTTGGAAATCAAGATTAACGGGGAAATGATTTATCTAAGTTTTCTTTTGGTTCAGCAACATTCATGATCCTAGAGAAAGAGGATGGCTTGAGAAAAAAAACATTTTCAATATCATTGGTTCCACACGTAGAAACCTTTCACTAGAAAATCTAAAATATTTTCAAGACCTTTTTACCCAAACTCTGGGCCATGGTTGGTCCGACGGTTGTAATTTATTTTATGAATGTTCTTGATAAAAATTGAAGTTAACGATGACTACAAGTCAAGGTTAAGTCTCTAAGTGATTGATAATTCAATTTTTAATTAGTTCTTATCTACAGTTGGGCCTTTGTGGTATTTATGATTTTTACGTTATTGGCTCATTAACTAAACACACTGAAAGAAATTTACTTGTACAAAATGCTAAGGGAGCGTTCACAAATGATGTCACGCTTTTGGGGTAGGGGGGGTCTTACTAAACGTGACACAATGTATTTTTCTCGTATGAAATTGCAAAAATTGCGTGACAGGGGGGAGGGGGGGTCTAAAATCCCGAAAAATTGCGTGACATCATTTGTGAACGCTCCCTAAATCTTGTGTAACATTTTAATATACTATTTTCTAATTTTGGGAAAAGTGTCTTTTAAAAAATATGGTAAAGATTTTACTAATTTTTGTAATGTAGCTTTCTGGTTTTTGATATATATTTATACTAAAAATTCGGAATAACGCAGAAAAAATTTAGGTGCCCTTCGTGCGTTTCCCCCAGGTGCGATTTTTTGGTCGGCCCATAGTTGGGCCAACTTGTACAAAGTGGGTCCAACTTCGCGTGCCAGAGGTTGGGCCAACCATACAGATGATAACGGTCGCCGTCTAATGGCGACCACAATTTTCAAAGTTTGGCCAACTTCAACAGCCAAAGGTAAAAAATTATTAAAAAACTAAATTATTTAAACAATTAACAGGTTATTATTAGCGGGAACATCAGATATAACCTTTACCTATTACTATTAAACACAACCTCACACATACATTTTCGAAATTATCTAACGCTCGCTGGGATCGAACCCCTAACCTAACGCACCAAAGACTTATACACTGACCACTACGCCACGCTCACATGGGAGTGCATAACGCAAAATGTATATTAAAGCTGCAACAGTCGGGCCAACCGTGGCCCAGAGTTTGGCCGACCCAGAAAGTATAAGTCAACTAAACTGCATTTGACAAAGTTTTGCCAACCGTCGGGCCAACCGTGGCCCAGAGTTCGGCCGACCAAAAAACTATGAGTCAATTATACTGCTTTCCTTGAGTTTTGCCAACCGTCGGGCCAACCGTGGCCCAGAGTTGGGCCAACCGAAACTGAAAGTCTTTTAAACTACATTTGGATGAGTTGTGCCAACCTTTGTCGCCAAAGTTGGCCCGACGGTTGGTTAAACTCTGCATGTAATGGTTGGCTTGCAAAGTCGGGCCAACTGTGGGCACTAGTACTTGCCAAAGTTGGGCAAACTCTGGCAACCAAAACTTTGCTTGCCAAAGTTAGGCCAACCTTGGGCCAACCTTCAAACTCTGGCGGCCAACCTAAATTCGCACCTGGGCCGTTAATTATAGAAGAATAATTATTATTATAGACGAACTCATACATATTTTACACTGTATAAACACTCATACACATATTAAGGTACTACTACACTTTAGAAAGCTCTTAAAAGACTAAATTAAAAAAAATTCTTCTTAGATCTTTTATTATAACTATGAAAAAAACTTTTTTGTCTATATTAGTACATATTTGGAGAATAAAAATAATGTTTTTTTTTAATTTTTTGACTATTTTCTGATGAATTCACACACAAGACATGCTAACAAACAAAACGACTTATTATTTATTAAAATCGGTTCAGTAGATTCAGAGATAAAGTGTCCGCAATTTGAAACAACGTTATTTTGAGAAAAACTCGTTTAAGCCTTATATGTATCGTTAGAGGCCATCCATAAATTACCTAAAATTCTTTTGCAAATTGGAACCCCTCCACTTCTTTTATGTCAGACACTGTTACATACATTAGCACCAATGTTTCTACTGGAAAAAAAGCAAAAACAAAAAGTTGGACCCCACCATCCCCTTAAGGACATGTTAGTGTGATGTTTTTCCATAGTAAAGTTTATGGGGCACGTGACCACTGAATAACATAACCTTAAAGACTTACTTAATTTGTCAATAGCTCCCCTTGCGGATGGGTGAACTACGAAATTACGACGAATTCGTCGTCACTTCGTCGTCACTTCGTATTTCGTTATAATATTTTACAAATTAGATGAAAACAGTTTAAAAAAACTATGGAAATGAATAAATGAATATCTTAGGATAAAATTAATCTATTTTTTAGGATAAATTAAAGTTAAATTATTGAGAAATTAATGTTTAAAGTAGGAAATGTCAGTTTTAGTGTAGGATGTATGTGTGTGTAAAATCGATATTAGAATAAACTGTTGATATGTCGCCGCGCGTTTTGCGCGACAGATGGCGTAAGTGACATTTGTCCATGGCTTTAAATTACATGGTTTATTACAGAAAAATAAAAAAAGGAAACATAATAAGAAAGATTATTAAGATTGAAAATTTTTATACAATAATAGAAATAAAAATTGCAGAATATTTTTTAGGAAGTTAATTTTATTTATTTTAAGGTTTTATTTAAAAAAATAAAGTGTTAGACATTAAATAGTGGAAAAAAGTTCATCAAAAAAACTAAAAATGTTAGAAAAAGCTCTTATAATTAATAAATTAACTATTCTACAGTCAATTTATCCATTATTTAAGTTGAATTAAATCGTAAATTGTTCAATTATTAATGATAAATATGCGAACTGTGAGACCTGTCAATGTATTGGTAACACGCGTGATACTTATAGCAGACTACGATTCACTACGATCATATTCTGAACGGCGGAACGAAAGGAACTGATTTGGATAAACGCGCGAAGTTTCAAAATGATGTGTAAATATAGTAAACATTGAAAAAAATTGCTTTCTTTGATTTAAGAGATATTACTAAAAAATCATATCTTTTACTTTTGAAAAACGTTTTTTTAAAACAATGTGATCAAAAATTAGAAATTTAGCAAAACTTTTTCAATTATTAAAATAAATGAATTTATTTAAATAAATATTATTCAAAGCTAAAAATCAGTATTTTACTTAGAAAAATAAATTTGAATAAAAATTTTTTAAACAATTTCATGTAAAAAATAAATAACATGAAGAATTAATTTTGATTGAAAATTAATTATTATTATTATATTTAGTAGAATATAAAAAATAACTCCTCCTACTTTAAGAAAGCAATTTTTTTATTCGTTGGTTCAACAGTACAAAAAGGGAGTGAATATTTAATTTTTAAAAAGTTACATTTAGTCTTAACTCATTAAGAAAAAAAGGCTTCTGGCCAATAAAAATAAGCACCTCCTATTTTCAAAGTGCAATTTTTTATTTGCTGGTTGAGTTAAAGAAAATGGAGAAAGTAATTAATATTGGAAAAATAACATATACTACCAACCCCCAAAGAAAGATGGATGATTTAGACCAATAAAAATAATAAACAAACTCCTCCCATTTTCAAAATCACTTTTTCTATTTGTTGGTTGAGCTAAACAAAATGGAGAAAAAATTAAATATTTAAATTTAAAACATACTATTCCAACCCCCAAAAAGAAAAATGGATGATTTAGACCAATTAAAATAAAATTTAAACTCCTCCTTCTTAAAGAAAAATATTTTTTATTTGTGGCTTCAATAGAACAAAATGAAGAAAATATTAATATTTAAAAAACATAAAATTTAGTCCCAACTCCCAAAAGATAAAATGGATGTTTAAGACCAATTAAATTAAAATTTAAACTCCTCCCTTTTAATAAAAACTATTTTTCATTCGTGGGTTCAAAAGAACGAAATGGAGAAAATATTAAACTTTAAAAAATATAAGTCTCAACCCCTCACGAAAAAAAAACTGCTATTAGCCAATAAAAAAATCAAACTCCTCCTAAATTTTTATTTCGTTCTTTTGAACCCACGAATAAAAAATAGTTTTTATTAAAGGGAGGAGTTTAAATTTTAATTTAATTGGTCTTAAACATCCATTTTATCTTTTGGGGGTTGGGAATAAATTATATATTTTTTAACGTTTAATATTTTCTCTATTTTGTTCTATTGAACCAACAAATAGAAAAAAGGTTTCTTTAAGAAGGAGGAGTTTGAATTTTATTTTAATTGGTCTAAATCATCCATTTTTCTTTTTGGGAGTTGGAATTATATGTTTTATTTCTTAAATAATAAATTTTTCTCCATTTTGTTTAACTGAACCAATGAATAAAAATATAGGAGGAGTTTGATTTTTTTATTGGCTAATAGCATTTTTTTCGTTAGGGGTTGAGACTTATATTATTTAAAGTTTAATATTTTCTCCATTTTGTTCTATTGAACCCACGAATAAGAAATAGTTTTTATTAAGCGGGAGGAGTTTAAATTTTATTTTTATTGGTCCACCGAAAAAAATGCCTAGGACACGTAAACCAGGAATTGACTAGGTTTCCTAGTTACGAGAGGAGCCAACTATAGAATCCTAGTCAAAGTAATAAAATTCAAGCATAGTTAAAGTGACCAGGAAAATTGGTCGATGTAATCAGGAAAAAATAGTCAAATTGACTAGGAGAATAGTATTAGATTTACACTGTGTATCATCATTATTTGAAATTGCTAATCAAATTCTTATTATCAAATAAAAGAGAAAAACTAATTAAAAGAAAAAAGAAAAGAAAAAATTAATTATTGTATTTCAACATATTTATATTTGACTTTGTATTTATACATATACCTTAGAATTAATTTAAACTTATGAAATAAATATTTGACGTAGGGGGGACGCGAACACCTGAACCTAACGAATACGCACTTTGAAACCCAGAACGATAACCACTACACTAAACACGACTTGGTATTTGAATTTTTTAATAGACACTAGATTTTCGAGTCAAAATACAACACTTAATCAGATGATGTTTTATATACACTTGTCAAAAACTATTTATTTTTAATTATTTATGCCATTTAAATGAAAATAAATTTAAATACACAAATTATTGCAAAGGTAAATTTTCAAACACACTGCGCGATTGAAATAGTAAAAATGTTGTCACCACGTGCGTAAAAATTTCGACGATTTATATTGAAACCTAACCAAAAAAGTCTGAAAGAATTGACTAATATAATTAAATAGTTTACTTTCTAAAACATGGACTATCTATATTTCCAGAGGTTCCGAGAAACCAGCAATTTTGATGTATGTAAGAACTCCATTTTATGTACAAAAAATAGACGCGAATAATGATAAAAAATCGTTTTACGAAATCACGATAAATGACGCGCAAGATATAGAGGTAAACACTGTCAGAACCTCAGAACAGAAGCAGACGCGTGCGCATTATGGAAATAGGCAAAGTTACTAAAATCCTAGTCAATTTGACTAGGAATTGCAGGGTTGTTTTTGCCAGGCTTGAATTTGTTGAATCAACCTAGCGATCCTAACCATAATGATTAGGAATCCTTATTACTTTTACTAGATTAAGATTAACTATAGGGTCATAGTTAATAATACCATCGAGATTTTTTTCGGTGTCTAAATCATCCATTTTTTCCTTGGGGGTGGGACTAAATTTTATATTTTTTAAATATTAATATTTTCTCCATTTTGTTCTATTGAACCAGCAAATAGAAAAAAGGTATCTTTAAGAAGGAGGAGTTTAAATTTTATTTTACTTGTTCTAGAACATCCATTTTTTCTTTTGGGGGTTGGAATTATATGTTTTATTTCTTAAAAAATAAATTTTTCTCCTTTCTGTTTAACTGAACCAATGAAAAAAAATTTAGGAGGAGTTTGATTTTTTTATTGGCTAATAGCAGTTTTTTTTCGTGAGGGGTTGAGACTTATATTTTTTAAAGTTTAATATTTTCTCCATTTCGTTCCTTTGAACCCAAGAATGAAAAATAGTTTTTATTAAAAGGGAGGAGTTTAAATTTTAATTTAATTGGTCTTAAACATCCATTTTATCTTTTGGGGGTTGGGACTAAATTTTATATTTTTTAAATATTAATATTTTCTTCATTTTGTTCTATTGAAGCCACAAATAAAAAATATTTTTCTTTAAGAAGGAGGAGTTTAAATTTTATTTTAATTGGTCTAAATCATCCATTTTTCTTTTTGGGGGTTGGAATAGTATGTTTTAAATTTAAATATTTAATTTTTTCTCCATTTTGTTTAGCTCAACCAACAAATAGAAAAATTGATTTTGAAAATGGGAGGAGTTTGTTTATTATTTTTATTGGTCTAAATCATCCATCTTTCTTTGGGGGTTGGTAGTATATGTTATTTTTCAAATATTAATTACTTTCTCCATTTTCTTTAACCCAACCAGCAAATAAAAAATTGCACTTTGAAAATAGGAGGTGCTTATTTTTATTGGCCAGAAGCCTTTTTTTCTTAATGAGTTAAGACTAAATGTAACTTTTTAAAAATTAAATATTCACTCCCTTTTTGTACTGTTGAACCAACGAATAAAAAAATTGCTTTCTTAAAGTAGGAGGAGTTATTTTTTATATTCTACTAAATATAATAATAATAATTAATTTTCAATCAAAATTAATTCTTCATGTTATTTATTTTTTACATGAAATTGTTTAAAAAATTTTTATTCAAATTTATTTTTCTAAGTAAAATACTGATTTTTAGCTTTGAATAATATTTATTTAAATAAATTCATTTATTTTAATAATTGAAAAAGTTTTGCTAAATTTCTAATTTTTGATCACATTGTTTTAAAAAAAACGTTTTTTAAAAGTAAAAGATATGATTTATTAGTTATATCTCTTAAATCAAAGAAAGCAATTTTTTCAATGTCTACTATATTTACACATCATTTTGAAACTTCGCGCGTTTATCCAAATCAGTTCCTTTCGTTCCGCCGTTCAGAATATGATCGTAGTGAATCGTAGTCTGCTATAAGTATCACGCGTGTTACCAATACATTGACAGGTCTCACAGTTCGCATATTTATCATTAATAATTGAACAATTTACGATTTAATTCAACTTAAATAATGGATAAATCGACTGTAGAATAGTTAATTTATTAATTATAAGAGCTTTTTCTAACATTTTTAGTTTTTTTGATGAACTTTTTTCCACTATTTAATGTCTAACACTTTATTTTTTTAAATAAAACCTTAAAATAAATAAAATTAACTTCCTAAAAAATATCCTTCAATTTTTATTTCTATTATTGTATAAAAATTTTCAATCTTAATAATCTTTCTTATTATGTTTCCTTTTTTTATTTTTCTGTAATAAACCATGTAATTTAAAGCCATGGACAAATGTCACTTACGCCATCTGTCGCGCAAAACGCGCGGCGACATATCAACAGTTTATTCTAATATCGATTTTACACACACATACATCCTACACTAAAACTGACATTTCCTACTTTAAACATTAATTTCTCAATAATTTAACTTTAATTTATCCTAAAAAATAGATTAATTTTATCCTAAGATATTCATTTATTCATTTCAATAGTTTTTTTAAACTGTTTTTCATCTAATTTGTAAAATATTATAACGAAATACGAAGTGACGACGAAGTGACGACGAATTCGTCGTAATTTCGTAGTTCACCCATCCGCAAGGGTCTTTATATTTATTAAATAATTTTTGAAAAATTTACTTTTATTTTCTATAATTGGTTATGAATACTTTAGGAGGTGTTTTCTAAAGTCATAAGAAGTTAAAAAATACAATAAAAAAATAAAATTTTTTAAAATTCTAAAGTGTAGTAGTACCTTTAATATGCATTGACAAACACGCACAACCTACTTATACATATACTCTCGCTATAACTAATACAACTAAGCAAATGTATACGCATATCAACGAACTTCGCAGAAAGCATACCTCTCTATTTCTTTACATAAGGCCTCGGATCGAAGAACTCGACCGCCGCGCGGTTGCAAGGGATAATATCAGTCAGGTAGCAGTGTGGGGCCCATAGAGGCACTCACTGCTACCCTCCTGGCATGATCTCTTTCGACCGCGCGGCGGTCGAGTTCTTCGATCCAAGGCCTCATATATGAACTATCCAAATTTTACACCACTTGTGGAAAGCGATTTAGCTCAAATACCTTTATAACCAAAAACTCCTGAGATATGAATACCTATATAAATAGTATAATTTCATATGGGTCAATTACTCAGTCGATGTACAAATTTCTTTGTCAAGAGAACAGAGGTGTTCAAGTAATATACATAAATGGAATATTACACTTTTAACAGCTCGCGCGAAGCATGAAGGTTATACAAGGCAACTTCGGTTTAACACGGAAGTGATCGGGGAAGTTCGCCATACTTTTCGTATAAAGTTAATAAATCGATGGCTCCTAAATAAAAACATATTAGGGCCAATCCATAAATTATGTAAAACATTTAGGGGGGGGGGTCAGCAAGTTATTACAAACAATAGAAAAATTAGTCAGAGAAGCATATCTTAATTTAAGATGTTTAAAGTATCTTCGTACACATTTTCATCATATTTTTTGGGAAAAAAGTTTTGAGGTTAACTATGGGCTTATATGTAAGACATTTTATGCATCTTAGTTTTTAGTAACTTAAATTTTTTTCGCATCTTACAATTCACAAGTATCTTATTGCTAAACATCTTATTGAGACAGAAACATCTTAATTTAAGATACTTTAAAAAACTTACAGAAGTATCTTACTTTTTTAAGATAGAAGAAATATCTAAGACGTATAAAACATCTTAAAAATCAGTATGATACTTTAGAAAACATCTTATTTTAAGATGTAAGATACCATTTTTCGATCTTACATCTTATTTTAAGATATCAAATAAGACACTTATTTTTGCAGTGCAGGCGCAATGCGCCTACATCATAGGGTTTCGTGCCCTAAAATGACAAAAAATGAATAATACTTTATTTATAAATTTTTTTTTTACTTAAGATTGAATTTTTTTATTACCATAGTAACGGTTGCCATTGCAACGGTTGTTGTTGTCTTAAGACATAAGACTTAATACATAAGACTTAGAAGTTAAGACCTAACAACTACGAAGCAAATTTAACTTTAAATATTAAAAATTCTTTATTTGGCATTTTATATTGGCCTAAAATAAATGACAAAATTTTAAAAAATTAGCCTAAAAAATATTTCAGATAATTAACGCTTTTTCTATTTTTTGTGAATTACGTGTTTTATAATATCTCTCGCGAATACTCAATTTTTAAAGTAAATATACTAATTTTTATTCCTTTGAATATTGTACAATGATATATTGATAATAATATATGTTCTTAAGTACTGAAATAATAATTCAAAAACTGACACATTTTCGCTAAATTGGAACATTTTATTTTAAATGTTTATATAAAGATATAAAATAATACTATAGATTTCGTTCAGTGCAGTAGTACTTTTTGTATTTTAAATTGTTTATTTCTATAAACAATCATTTCAATAAAATTTGCATCTCATATTTTCAATTGTTGAACGAAAGAGTAGAATAAATGTGATATATCGATAACTACTTACGAAAAATATACCACTGTGATTCTTGAATTTTATGAATATAAAAAATAAATTTAATGGCTAATATATGAATATTTCTATTTCTCAAATTGGATATTTGAACCTGATATTGCAGTAATGCACATTATACAAAGTGGCCGAAGTTTAGAGAAAAAAACAAATTATAAAATGTTAAAACTCATTTTTTTCATAAATAGGTCCACGACGAACACAAAGAACTCATAAGCCGAAAAAACATTTTGCAACTACGTCACCAGTTTCGGTATCAAGAAAAAAAAAAGAAGTTGTTGCTAATTTAAAAAAAACAGTTAAAGCTGATAATGTAAGTCATGAAAAAAGTAACTTTTCTAATAATCCAAGTTGGATAAATTAGTTTATTGCCAAATACTGTGAAGTAAGATACAATTGAGGGCTCGGATCGAAGAACCGACGCTTATAAACGCGCAGAACATTGCGAAGTGTCGCGTCGGTTTTTCGATACGAGCCCTCAATTGCTATAGAATACCGATTTATTTTATTTATCTTATTTTTTTAGATAAATAAACATTTCAAAAACTTAATTTTATCAGGATTTCTTTTGTTTAGTATTTATGAAGATTTATTTTTGTAGAACCTTGTAAAAAAAAATGCAGCAGCTGCGACAAAAGATTCACAAAGAAACACAATCCAAATTATGTTAAATGATGTAAGTTCTTTAATATCAAAATGCATCCCAGAGGGACAATTATGTAACTACTTCTCTTTTCACATTTTTAATGCAAAATGGAAAGTATGCAGTAATACAGAATGTGAAAATTAGAATGCAGAATATAATAATTGTATTGCGGAATAGTTACATAATCGTCTCCCTGATATGTTCAACACGTTAAATTATTGTAATCAACATGATAAATCGTGCTAAGGCTAATGACAAACTCAGTGGGTACACTTGTTAAAAAAACGTTTTAAAGACGCCCTAGAAATGTTCTATATCTTGTCTATTGGATGTCTTTAAGATGCCTTACACAGGAAACAAAAAGTCTGACTCCGTTTACACCTTAAATTCAGCCCATGTATTTCACATAAGTCTGTCCTTGTTTAATAAGGCTGACTCCGTTTACATCTTAAATTCAGCCTCAAAAATAGGCTGAAAGTAAAACTTTTTTTTAGTGTGTAAAAGGAGTCTTTTTCTTTTAAACTTTGAAAATGTTAAAATTTTTATGAATTGAAATGTTATTTTCTACGTTCAAATAGGACTTTGACAATGCTGAAGATAAAAGTTATTGGGATTTTTCAAATTTAAATTCATTTTATTGACAAGTGAATTTCTAAACTTTGTCGAGAATCATATCTGTCTTCGACAGCTGAGAGGCTTAAGACGAAAAGCTTTAAGCTTCCTTCTAAAATAGTTTTTGCAAATTTATATAAATTTTTTTAATATACTTCAAAGTGACAAGTACATTCAATCAGTAAATGATAAAAAGGATCTAGTGTTTCCCTGCCACAATCCTCGCAAAAACCTAACACATCTAGCCGATATGTAATCTTATTTATTTTTATCCTTTTGTTATACTTATTTAATAACCTGATTTTGGCTTAATACTCAAATGTGTTCTATTGAAATTTTAATCTGAAAATATTTTTGAGCGCCTTCATATAAGGCTAAGTGTGGTAAGATTTACAAATATCTAGATTCATATACTCTTCTTAAATATTCCGCATATACAAATTATTCATATTTTTTTAACCACATTTCTTTATTAATTTGCAAATTTTTTAATGTGAGCGTTTCCCACTTAGTCGTTTCACCTATACTATCACACATGGTTCTACTTGTTTACACCAATTAAATCTATTTATTACTTTACCATTACGAGCACATTTTTTAGACGTAAAAAACACATTTTTGGGTATCGTTGATCATTCATTAACAAGATTTTTTCTATTAAATTCAAAGTTAATTTAAAAATAGTAACTGATAATTTCAAAATGCTTAACTATATGTATTCTAATTTCATATCCCGCAGTATCTGAAACCTCAAACAGAAATTGCGTACAGTACTTTACTTAAAACTACCCGAGTCGAACTTTTAGACCTGCTTACCTCCTTAAAACTGAGAGTTTGTAAGGATGTAATAGGATGAAAGCAGAGTTTATTTGCATTGCATGTTAACTCTGATTACCTCCTGCAAACCCCTGGTTAGCGACAAATTTAGATGGTAAAAGGGGGAAAGCAGGTGTTCCTAGAACCTAATTAAACCCTGCTTGACCCTTACTTTCAGAATTTTTTCCCCCTCCTAAAACCCTGGAAAAACTGCTCACAGTATATTTAAGATAATTTTTAACTAATTTTTATGATAAAATGTAGTGTTTTTTTGTATTAATTAAACACTATACATTTGTCATAAACAAGTTAAAAATTATCTTGCAATCACAAAAACTAAGAAGTTGAATACCATTTTAAGTAAGCCAAGAAACGGTTTTTTATTTCTTATTTATGAATACATTATATAAACTTTTCATTTTTTTATAAATTGTAATTATTCTTAAAAACGTAACGCAATATAAAATATTGAACACTTTTTAACTTTTTATAGTTAATCAAATAGTGTGATTGTTTTTAAATTTTCTCTTTGGTATAAACTAATACAATTTTTAATATTTAAGAACATGTACAACTTTGAATATGTTTAATATTAAAAACTTTCAATCGTCATTTAAATGACGTCGCCTTTTAAAAAGGAATTAAATTCATAATAGCATTTAATTTTTTTCCTTATCCATTTTCCTCCTTTTTTGGTTTAATATTATTTTATTTTCTACTTTCGTTCGTTTGTTTGAAGCGGTTTTATTTATTAAGTCAACAAATTCCTTGCGATCTACCACTTCATTATATTCTTTAGCTTTTCGAGAGGCCCATGCTATACAAATAAAAAATATATTTAAATAAATTTATAACTTGTTAAAATTTATATAATTAAATTAAAATGAAAATAATGAATCTTGCAAGTCAAATAAAAATAAGAACAACTTTTTACGTTTCGACAGCTCAGCTGTCCTCTTCAGAAAGTAAAAATATTCTATAGTTTTTTAAAAAAATTATAAAAACTATAGAAAATAGTACAAAAAAAACACAAATTACAAAAATTAGTTGTTCTTATTTTTATTTGACTCTGAAGATTGATAGTTTCCTTTTAATTTAACAAATAAAAAATGTATTTATCAGAATTTAATATTTAGTATTAAAAATATTTAAAGCTCTAACAGAATTTTCTTAAACAATTTAATTATATTTACCATATAATCCAGTAAAGAATTGGTGACTAATAGCAGGCCTTGTAGATCCTCTTTTTCCAAGCGCACAAAAGTTTTTTAAATTTGCTCCATAAACCTCCATCAAAGCTTCACGACATAATGTTTTCCACGAAAATTGTCCTGATAAAATTTCAGATTGGCATTCTATGTAAGCAATTTTATTCCTATGCATGTAGAACCCACATTCTGGAGCTATTTCTAACTGTAACATTTAAATATAACAAATTTTAGTAATTAAAAATAAAAATTTTAAAGAAACAGTTGAAAAAAATTTAATACAACGAAATCTGATAAAAAATATATTTTTTTATTACTTTATCATTTCCATCTTGATAGTAGTGACTGGGTGGATGTAACGGCGTATTATAATTGTTATTTAACTTTTGATCGCATTGAAAATTGTACTTCATTGCAGCTAAAAGTAATTCTTGACGTTCTATGTCGGATTGTGTTACTGAAAATATAATTTCTTATTAATTTACACATTAAAATATGTTAAACTAATTAACAATAAACTTTTTAGATTTGATTTTATTGAAAGTAATTATAAAAAAAATTCCAGACAAAAAACAGAATAAGATTTAAATATATGTAATTAAATTAATAAAATAAATATTATTTACCATTAATTCACATAAAAATTGTAACTTTTACCTTTCCCTGGTAAAGAACCAGCTATTATTCGAGCAGCATCAATGTGTTCTTTTTTATTAAATGTTGGAATCTCTTCATCACTATTCTCATCAGAAATTTCATCATCTTCATTTATACCATGATTTGTAATATCAAATTGTTCTTCTGCGTGGTCATAGTTACCAGAAACAATATTGCTTATTTCATTTCTATTTTGTAAAATAGTATAAACTCTTTTTTCTCCACTATTTATATCATAACAATTCAAGTCAGAAGTCGAATGTACAGCTGTCACAACAGGTAATGTTAATTGAGTACCATAACCACTATTTACATGAGTAATATTATTTTGATTTTCTAAATACTGTTGGTGGTTGTATGAGTTGAACTGTGTGCCGTCCGATTCATGCATCGTCTGTTGACAATTAGTGGAAGTAAATTGTGTTTTTTGAGGAGAATTATGTTGATTCGAGAACTCTCCCAAGATTCCTGAGTATTTCGCATTTTCTGTACTTGATTTTTGGCTGTGATTTTGTTTGGATGAATTAAACGATTCGTAAGACTGAGTAGAGGTATTCGTTCTTATATTTCCATTGTTTAATGCTAATGAGTAACTAGTTTCATTCTCCTTATTTCCAAAATATTGATGAGTTACATTTGAATTATTTTGCCTACCATGAGAAATATCAAGTTCAGGTGTTAAAATCGGTTTTATTTTCTGCTGCGTAGACGTAGCAAATGAATTGTTTTTCTTTTCTATCCCAGGATTAAGTTGAATGTTCTTATTGAAATCATTGCTGGAATTTTCTTTTTCATGTAATACGGTCTTAGAAATTATCGAAGTTTCTGATCCTATTTTTTTGCTTTGTTTTTCTGCGTTACATAATTTAACTTCTTTTACCATTTTTTCCTGCTTTGAGATAATTTTCTTATTTTCAAGAGCTTCAGCAGAAAACAATTTATTCGACGAGTTCTGTACATCACCGTTTTCACTAAGAAGAACTTTGTTTAATTCTTCTTTATTTGCTGAAAAATAATTTTATGAAAATTAAGGTTATATTTTATAAAAAAAATTCAGAAAATTTAAAAAACATAGAAAACATAACCTTATTTAATGATATTCTTGTATTCATATTTAATAAACATTTTTAAAGTAAAAGAATAACATAAAATTTGACAAATAAAATGTAAGTTTTCCATCACACAATTTCAGAATGTACACTTACTACTAATGGCGATGACTTTGGCGGCATGTTTTGTTTTTTGTTTTCCATTCTTCCATACTAGAGTCGTTACAAAGTCAATCACTTGATCCTTTTTCGGTATTGAACTCAATGGTAAAATATCACTGAATTTAGTATTCACCCACCAGATTAAAACCCACTTTTTCATTCTTCCCATTTTTCTAATGATTGAAATTTTTATTCAATATTATAAATGTGATTATGGAGTAAACGAACATAATTCTCATTTCTCTGATCACAACCACGCATGGTATAATGACACGAGGAGTCTAGGGAGTCGCCATTTTGGAAAATGTCTGCGTACAATCGACAAGATAATCAATTATCGATATATCTATTTCTACAATCGATTCATAGTTGCCCAAATTATTATATATTATTATTATTATATAAAACTACTCAAACTTTTTAATAAAAGTCATAAAACTATTTTTAACTGTGATATGAAAATGTAAAAATTGTTTTAAAATTTAACTAAAAATATAAAATTTTCTTTTTTGAAAAAAAGAGTCGACTTTAAAATCGATTAGATAATCGATTCACATCTACGATCCGGCGGTTCAATATATTATATAATAGAGAGAATAATAGATATAATAGATGTATAAATATGAATATGTATATGTTACAATAATATTTTAAAATTAGGATACGTCAGTTAACAATATTGAGCTGCAATTAATGACAAATTTCAAAATAATAAGTTACAATTTATTTTTAAAGCACCAGTTTCTTGAATATTGTTTATAACTGTTTTTGAAATAAAGTGAAATGTCACGAAAAGCTTTCGATGATTTAAATCCAAGGCGAAAACGTTTAAAATTGCAAAGTTTGCTGACAGAAAATGGGTAAGTGTTTTTCTTATAGACTTTCAAAAAATAGTTTTTCTATTTTTTATTTTAAAACTTATTGTTTTCAATGAAGAACTTTTTAAAATTTATTTTTATAACATTTTTTTCCTAATAAATCCTATTGCTTTTACATGACATCAAAAATAGTGCGAGCTAAGGTCAAATACTTTTATTTTGTTTCAAGTTTATAAATTCTCATTGAAGATTTTTGTCACAACAAAAATATTTAATGAAAAGATTCATTAATAATATTTATTAAATTAATAAAAGAAATGATTTTTAAATAAATTAATAAAAATAATTATACTTTCAAAAAATTTTAAAATTTTATAAATAAAAAAAATAAATTTCATAAATCAAAATATGTTATACAAACTTTTTTAAATCAGAAATTGTTAGAAAAATATTTTTTATCAAAAAAGGTTTAAAAATTAATTTTTAGAAAAAATTGTCACTTAGAAAATTTTTTTGTGAACTGAGAATATTATTATGATGAATGTATTTAAAATACATAAATAATTATTGCTTAAAAAAATTATAACTATTTCAGACATCATATGCTGCTTGACGACAATCAATTTGAAGTTGACGATGATAATGGTGAAGAGCAACGCATCGCATCAAGAGACTCTAGTGTTGTAGACAATGATTTCGTTCCAGAACCACTTGATCAAATCGAAGATGATGTTAACGAAATAGAAGACAATTTTAATGATAATGATAATGACGATTTGTTTGATAGAAGCAATGAAGAACTTTATATGAATGACAATGATCAAAACTTTCAGAACCTTTGAACAACGCTCAAAATAAAAGAAATGATGATAATTGGCAACACCATCGTCCCTTGTATGCTGGAGCACCGCTGACAGTTGCTCAGAGCATGATGCTCATTTTAGTACTTTTTTTCCGTAATAATTTAAATATGATGTGTATTGCAGATATTATTGCGGTTATTAATCTACATTGTTTGCAACAAGGGCTTAAGAAAATCACCCTTAAAGCGTTTCAGAAATATTTTTGCTTCTATGACACAGATATTCAAAAACATTTTTTTTGTTCCAATTGTTTCAGAGATTTGGAATCTACTAATGATATCTGTCCATCGTGTCCAAGCAAAAAAAATTCTTATTTTGTGGAATTAAATTTAGCTTCACAATTAAAAGAAATATTTTTTGAGACAAAATTTTCATGAAACATTACAATGTCGCTTTCAACGTTCTAGAGTACAACATGGAATAATAAGTGATATTTATGATGGTTTACTATATCAGGATTGGATGCAAAATGATTTTTTACGTAATCCAAACAATATTTCTTTCAGTTGGTACACGGATGGAGTACCTGTGTTTAAGTCGTCGAAAGTAAGCGCGTGGCCAATATATTTGACGATAAATGAACTGCCTTTCGAGAAAAGAAAAAGTATAGATAATACGTTACTCGCTGGTCTGTGGTTTGGAAACAAAAAACCTGATGCAAACAAATTTGTTTATAAATTGCGAAGACAATTTGAAGAATTATTTCAAGGAATTAATATTGATTTACCAGGTAGAAATGGTTCGATAAGTGTCAGAGCTGTGCTTCTTATGGGAACCTGCGACTTACCCGCTAAAGCATTATTTTTAAATATGAACCAATATAATGGAGAGTATGGATGTCCATGCTGTTATAATAAAGGTCAATCTGTCCCTACTTTTTCTGGAGGTCATGTTTATGCTTTTCCCTATGAAAATGACATACAATTGAGAACGAGTATCGAAAGTCTAGAGTATGCTGACGTCGGCACTCCTGAAAATCCTATCATGGGTGTGAAAGGACATACCGCTTTTTCAAAACTTATGCCCGATTTCATTAAAGGTATGGCAATAGATAGAATGCATGGAGTTGAAGGTGGAATTGTTAAAAAAATTATTGACTCTCTGGTTCGATATAAAATTTCGAACATTTTCGTTTTCATTATATGGATTTGTTGACCAGATTAATTCAAAACTTTTAACCATTAAACCTCCAAAGTTTATGCATCGAATGCCACGTTGTTTAGAAGAACTCGCACATTGGAAGTCATCGGAACTGAAAGCATGGTTTTTCTATTACTCCTTACCTGTTCTTAAAGGTCTTTTAAGAGACGATTTCTTTCAACATTATTGTTTACTAGTTGTAGCCATTTCAATTCTAAATACGGAAAAAATATCTTTGGAAATAATTGACGTATCAAAAGACTTTTTACATAAGTTTGTACGGGAATTTGAACAGTTGTATGGCCTTGAATTTTGTTCATTAAATCTCCACCAATTACTACATTTACCTGAAATTGTAAAAAACTTAGGACCACTGTGGGCGTATTCCTGTTTTCAATATGAAGATCTGAATGGTCAGTTTTTAAAATTAATTCACGGAACTTGTCATTTGGACACACAAATAGCAAGAAAACACGAGCAAATAATATCTTTAACAAGAATGTTTGAAACTTTACCCGATGGACCCATGCGTAGATTTTGTATTCAAAAAAAAAGACAGGTTAATTTAACAGAAAATATTTTGCCACATTGTTATAGTGTAGGTTCCTACAAACAAATTGTTAGAAATACCACCCATTATTCACGCGGCAATGTCCAATTTAGGAATACGTTTTGTATTTATTTGGCAGTATCTTAGATTGCTAAAAAATTCAACTCTTTATGTTGCAAAAAAATACAAATCAAACGAATTGCAAACAGAATCTTTTATTGTAAAGTATGCTACGCCGACAGGAGAATCAAAAATTGGTTCTGTTCATAGTTTTGTCAAAGTAGTTGAACAATGCAATTGTGCATTTAGAGTATGTCGTTGCGAGGGTGATCATTTTGCAATTATTAGTGAAATTATTAGCGACGATGGTTTCCTTGCAAATGGAGATGTTTATACTTATGGAACTGACTTTTTTTTTACATAAATACCGACTAACATGTAATATTATTGCTGTAACCGTTGCCTCCTTACAAGCCGTCTGCGTGAATATGAAAATTGACAATACTATGTATATTGGTTTACCCACAAATAAGCAAGAGTTGGAATAATATTTGATTTTGAATGTTATTGTTAATTAGTTTTAAATTAAATATTGTATTAAATTTTTCTAAATTGTTAGAAAATTTATAACTAACATTTTTAAAGTCAACATTAATAAAAGATATAAAAGTTATTGATCAATTAATTCGCAATTCAACATTATTTTTAATTATATTTATTATTTAATATAATATTCTCAATAATATTTATAAATGTAAGAATGTAGTAGAAGCAATACAGGGATTGAGGTTTAATTAGTACTTAAAAAGGAGTTGTCAGAGTTAAATAGTACTTACGCAGGAGGAAAAAGAACACCAAGGGTTTCTTAGGTGCAGGTTAGGGTCAAAATATACTTACCAGGAGGTAAGCAGGTCTAAAAGTTCGACTCGGGTAAACTCTTGAAAAGTTTATCAACTGGAGCCCACACATTTAAATTTAATCTGTTAATCAAGGAAATTGTCGGACTTATTGACAAGTTTGCTTTGGAAATAGCAGCATTGATGACATTAATAAACATTGTTGAGTTTGAAAAAATGACCGCTAAATATTCATAACTCTGAGCTACCTGCACCACCTAATTTTAGCCATATAAAAATTGACCGTATCTGTGATCCTATAGTCCCCACCAAGTGACCGAATTGTCTTTTTTAGGGTTTCGTGGCCAAGGGCCAAAACCCTTATAGCGAGACTTCGGTGTCCGTCCGTAGTTTTTACGTCTTATGTAATAAGTCTTAAGTCTTAAGTCTTATAGCGAGACTTTGGTATAAGGAGGTCTTAAGTCCTAAGACTTAAGACTTAACTTCAGTATAAGAAGGTCTTAAGTCCTACGACTTAAGACTTAACTTCGGTATAAGAAGGTCTTAAGTCCTAAGTCTTAAGTATTAAGACAACATAACAACCGTTGCCATGGTAACCGTTGCTATGTTAATGGTTGACATAACAACCGTTGCCGTTGCAACCGTTGATATAGTAATGGTTGCCATTACAACCGTTGCCATGGCAACCGTTACTATAATAAAAAAAATTTTCAATCTTAAGTACAAAAAAATTTCTAAATAAATTATTATTTATTTATTTTTTTGTCATTTTAGGCCACGAAACCCTATGATGTAGGCGCATTGCGCCTGCTTCTCTGACTGATTTTTTGTAGTTAATGGTCACTTGCGTTGAGAGGGTTAAGACGTAGTTTAAACGTCCTCTTGGATGTCTTTTAGACGTCTTTTGGACTAGACATAGGATGTCTTACAGCCCAAGTAGAAATCTAATCAAATCTATTTCTCTTTCGCAGTGCTGATTCGTTGCTAACGCCAGTTTTCTGGCAGTACTCATTTTAATACTTTTTTAACTCCAACATAGTACTGATTCGGTTTTTGAGTCAGTATACTCCCAGTACTGATTGGGTACATCTTACAGTTGTTTTTATGATATCCTAGAGACATTACCATCATTGTCACCAGGTGTCCAGGGACAAAAAGAGAAGACTTTCAGACGACTGTTAGACGCCCCTGTGCTGTGCACAGTGGTCTGAAACCCTGATCTAGCTGGACAAAACGGTTTCATAAAAATTGCTTTAATGAATTTTTAAGAAACTTGCAAATCTAAAATATCAAACGAAATTTTAAATAATTAATTAAGATTCTTCAGATTTTTAACGTCACATCTGAAATTCATTATCACTATGGTCGATGTCATTTGTCGTGATGACATTTTATACGCAGTAGTATTAAAAGTAGTGAAAACAACTAAAAAATGTTATTGGATATGTGTGTTAACAGTTCCAGAGTGAAGATTTTTTGAAAATTGAGTCAGGTAAATGTATGGAACGCATTGTTTAGACCTTGGACAACAGTTTTTTTGTATTTTACATTTTTCTCAAATCGCGCTATAAGAAAGTAACACCATCATATTTCCATCAATAGCTTTTAAGGTATGATAGCGTAATCTTTGTAACGTACAGTGGCGGATCATTTTTTGCACGAGTTTCGATAGTCTTTGCATTTGTTATGTACTAATGCCTTTTGTGTTCCACCGCAACAATTCTTGAATATGTGATACTTGCGGTCTTCTCTGAGGGTGCAGTCCCATGCTGAGCAGAAAACAGAATGCAAAGCAGAATTTCGTGAGTGCAAGAGAGATAGTCAGATATCACTATCCTTTCCACTCTCACGAAATTCTGCTTTGCATTGTGTTTTCTGCTCAACATGGGACCGCACCCTTATTCTAGTTGCATTAAAACAGCCAACAGCTACTTCACATGTCCAAATTGTAACCATAACTGAAGTCAAACTTTTTTTTCCTATAATGTAAAATCTTGAGTTTTTTTCTCTTTTTGTTATTTTTCATCAGTTTCTAGTAGTTTTAATAAATAATTTTAGCATCTACATAATGTTTTAGTTGAATACACCAAATCCGCCAACATACCTTACAACTTTCAAAAATAAAACAAATCAGTGTTTTGTGCCAAGAGCTGTAAAATTTCTCTGCATTTAAAATTAAAACAAACCACTTCTGACAGAAATATGCTTAATAGATGTCAGCAACAGCCTGCTTTTGAAATTTTGAAAAATATTGTTTTTTAAGAGAGAGAGAGAGAGAGAGAGAGCCATACCTCACACTCCCCTATTTTTTAAAATATTAGGTCTTGAAAACTTTAATTCCTAGTTTTTAAATTGTTATATTTGTAAAAATTGAATCACTTTTTTCTGATTTTTCTTTATATAGAAAGTTCTTTCTCATATTTTACCTCACTGTACAATTATTTTATATGTAAACATCGGTTTTTTAAACTTGCTGTCCGACATATTGGATCCGCCATTTTGAATTTTCGAAAATTAACTTTAGATTCGTAATTATTGGCTCCAATAACTCTTACATAGTAATAAATGTGAGTCTTTTAATTATTATTGAATGCGTGTACACACTTTTTCATTTTTAAAGCTTTTTTTTGTCACTCAATTGATTGAAATCTCAGAACAAAGTTACAAATAGTAACAGCTAAACTTGCTTTTATACACTGAAAAAATTTTGATAGAACAGTTTCGCTATTGACTGTTGTGCAGCGCTACTTGATGTTTAAACTCACAGCTCAATCAAAATTGGGCGACAGATAGTTCGGTAGCTCTATCAAAAAGAAGAGTTACTCTCCCAAAACTAAAGTGAGCTGTGCGTTTCTTTTTAACGCAGCACTTCAGCGCATTGGGCGAATAGTTTCTGCCAACAGTTTTGCAGTGCATGAATTAGTAACTATTTACCTTCATTTTTATCATAGTTATAAAGCGGAGAACCACAGTGGAGGAAAAAACTTATTGAAATATGACTATAAAATAATGTATCGCTTGCATCGATCTTATCTGAACTTCTAAAGGTATTAAAAGTTATTATCTTAACCAATTAATTGGACCTATAATAGAAATTCTTAAAGTACATACTTCTAAAAACATCCTCCATATTATACAAATACTTAAAAAAATTTCAGACAAAAGTAATGGGCCCTTGAACTGAAGTCAATTTTTCTTTGCTTTATAAATTTAGACCTGCTATGCTGGCATGTCAATTTTGAGGTTCTATTTCAACGAAAGTATGCAGTTTAGTGACTTGTCCATTCTTTACAAAACGCATTTACCCAACTAACTAATCCTAAAGTTAAAATTGCAATTTTTAAACTTTTTTTGAGATTTTCTCCAGCTAAATCATGGTTTTCAGGTCACTGTGGCTGTGCCCACTGTTAATTGACAGGCATTCACTCAAATCTCGCTATAACGAGAAGTTAGGGAGTCAAGTCTCCCTCTACACGGAGAAAAAGGAATAGTTGACACATCCAGATACATGGATATCACAACCATATTATATTGCAAAATACGGGATATCCATAGTTAAGGTTGATGCATCCATATTCTATGGCTGGCTGTATATTGTTGGAGCAGCAAAAGATCTATGGTTGGGTGATCCATAGTAATGGAAATGGGAAACAAAAAAATTAGAATCACTCAATTAATTAAATTCTATGTCACTTGAGATATTTTATACACATTTTTGTTAATTAATACACACCACTTATTGTATAACCGCATATTTACGAAATAAATTATTAACCGATGGGGGGAGACACGAACCCTAGACCTAACGCATACTAAACACTAACGCTATCCACTACACTATACACGCAACTACAATATTTGAGCATATAATATTCCTTATATACTATACACATATTTCATGAAAATGAATTTACATAAACACTAATAGACAATAACGATAATAAATAATAAACAATTATAACACTATTTATACACAATAAACTCACAACGCGATCATATAGACGTGACAGGAAAACTGACGCGACGGACAAATTGAGACGACCATTTTTAAATGGATGCCATGATAATGAATTGCGCGCAACATGTGTCGAAATTTTGAAACTAACTATGGGTCTCCCAACCAAAGTTTATATGGATGAGGCAGCCATATATGAAAATCCGTAGCATGAATTGTAAGCCCAACCATGCCCATGGATGCCACATCCATATTTTATTCAACAATATAATATAGCTCCCTCATCATATGGAATGTGCTTTCCCATTCTGAAAGTTGTCTCTTCCATTGAATTGGATAACACAACAATATTCTGCTCAACAATATTTTTATGGATATCTCTTCCAGACCATTTCTTTCCGTGTAATACGAGCGCAAGAGGAGAAATAAGAAATCCCCACTTTAAGATTTTTCATTCATTTTTTTAGTGTTTACAATTTACATAATGTCAAAAATACAAACGTAACCTAGTTTAATTTGAACTTTAACAAACAGAAAATTTATATAAGCTAAAATTTTGAAGATGTTCGACTCATTGATATAATTTCAAATGAGAAGTGACTTTTTATGACTTTTTTTATTTTTATTTTATATAAATAAAATCGATTTTAACCAAATTTAAACCAACAGAATGTGCATTTGTTTATAAATAGTGGGGGTAAACGGGAGGAAATTTTTCTCGCTATACCGAGAGACAGAGCGCTCGTTATAGAGAAGGTCGTTATAGCGAGATTTGAGTGTATTTATAAATGCTATATGTAATAAATGCTTATTTGATTTACTGAGTTGATTACAGTTTTGCAATGTGGGTATATATTAGAAAATTAATAGTAAACATTATTTCTCTTCAGATGAAGAAAAAGAGTTGTACAGATGACCGAAATGAGGGAATAAAAATTAACACAAAATTTACAGAGAACTCAAATAGAAATTTCAACGAATTTCACGAGGAGAATGCAGTGATCGAAGATAACGAAGTTACCAAAGCTTTTGAAATTCTCAAAAACAATGAAGTAATTGATAATAATTATTATTATAATATACATTGAAAAAAAATGGTTTTGAAAGGAAAATTCCTTTTAAATCAGGAATATTACTCTTAATCGAAGAGTATTTTCCTCTTATTTTGAAGGAATATTCTGAAGTGGAGAATAATCCTCTAAAAATAAGATGATTATTTTTGAGCCATATTCAGGAGGAAATTCGCTTTAAAACAAGAATATTTTTTTTCGTTGTAATAATATTGATAACAATAATAATTATAGTAGAAATAACATTACACAGAATTTATCAAATAATAATAGTAGAAATAAAAGATTTTATTGTGTCATGAGAAGTAAAAATCTGTTTCGCCAGAAACCTGGATTGCATTCGTAGGTAGTGCGAGATTGACCACTCTTAATTCAGTACAATTACCCGGTAAGAAGCGTAGAATAGAAAAGAATTCAATTTCCAGAAAATATGCTTGAAAACGAGAATTTTGAATTATTCTGAATACGCGAATTTACCTCGAAGCTCTATTCCACGGGAACCATCAAAATTTTAGAAAAATCAATTCTTCTCTATTGCTCACGTCGATTTGCAGATAGAAAAGAATGCAAATTTTCTATTTTTCTTAATGCGCCAAAGTTTTATGGTATTAAAAGTTCTTGAAAAAAATATGGAGTTCTATTCTTTTGAATTGACTGGATTGACTTCTAACGATTCTAGGTAGTCAATTCAAAAGAATAGAATGTTCGACGAGTAAATATGAAATGTTTATTCTTCTCAATAGACTGCTTCGAATTTTAGAAGCGCATTAAAATGAATACAACTTTTGATAAACAATTTGGAAAAGCCTATCCAATTGTCTGTAGCAGCTCCTCCAGTTATTGTCTTAAAATAAAACGCAGTGACAGTTATGTTTCGCGTCGTGTGAATTTCATGTGTTCAATGTTTAACGTCAAGCACGAAGTAGTATAAGGAGACTTCACGGGATATAAAAATCTGCACACATTTGAGGGGGACAGAGATCTAGGAGATTGCACCGGTAGCAGAGGTTGCGCCTCTGTGGTTAAATTATTGTACTAAAATTTTTCGTCTGCTACTGTATATGAACATAACCTACAAATTAGAGAAATACGACGAGGTGTAATGGCGGCCATGGTTTACATTTCAGCCGTAATGGCGCAACCTCTGCTAGTGTATGGAGATTTAAAAATATATCATCCATAGAGTGGTATGAAGACCACTTTATATCGTTTCGTCCCGGTAAGCAAATTCGGAACTTGTATATATGCTACAAGACTAGCCCGTATTGCACTTGTGAGAGATCTATATGGGAAATTGGCGTAGATGCGAGATCTATTGGCCAATCCCCACAAGTGGTGCAAATACTCATAACTCTAACCCCCCCAAAATGTGTTAATTTTTGCCGCTGCTAAGCATTGGCGTGAGCGGCGGGTAGAAATTGCGGCCGGGTCGACCCTCCCTATGGGGGGTAAGTTCATTTAAACCGCGAAAAGTACATGTAAGGAAACCGGAGCAGTGTTCCCCCACCAGTATCTTAGTTTTATGCATTTACCCTCATTATTTAAGTAAAAATGAAAATCAACGAGCAATAATTCATTTTCGCGTTCACTATTTATTTTTTCAATTTTAATTTTAATGATTTATTTTACTGCACGACACTTTCAAGAAACGTTAACACTAAAATTTTTTTGTTTTTGAAAGATCGAGTCTTCCTATTCCATTTACTCATATATTAAAAATACAATCAAAATTACTAATACATACGCACTAAAATAAATAGTAATGAATCACTCATAATTACGAAACGATTATTTCAATTAAAAGCCGTGAGCTCTCTAAATCTGAATTAGTAAAAATGTTTACTAATTTGAATTAGTGACTGACTTTTTGCTTTTGAATTAGTAAATTTTACTAATAAATTAGTAGAAATAACTATTTAATAGTAAAGTTTACTAATTCAAAAGCAAAAAGACAGTCACTAATTCGAATTAGTAAACATTTTTACTAATTCAAATTTAGAGAGAGGGGAATAAAATTAAAATCAGACAGTGGAGGGGAGACCATATTTCCCCTCTTCATATCTCAGATATCAGCGGCCACATTACCTTACCCCCCTAGCGAGGGTCCATCCGGCCGCAATTTCGATGCGCTCGGCGTGAGGTCTCCTTATACTACTTCGTGACGTCAAGTTTTGAAACCTAACCTCACTTTCTAGTGGAATCTTAAGTGGTAGTGAGTCAATTCAGTGGAATAGAAATTTGTGCTGATTTGATGTACATTCTGATTCTTTTGAATGCGCGTTACATATTTTTGTGAAGTCACCCAGGCGGAAATTTCCAACCGGCGCGGATCCCAGCCCGTACTGACGCCGGTGTAACTGTACTGGATGGGAACCGCTTGCCAACCGAATGAGAACGGGCATTCTACCGATTAGTGACTAGGCTAGGAGGGCGCTGGCAACCGGCTCGGAACTGGCATTCTACCGCCCGCTGACCGGCCGGGAGAAGCCGTTCCGTGTATAATTCAACCGGCCGAGACCTGGCACTCTACCGACCGCGGATTTTTCATTTAATAGTCAGCTGAGCGGTGGCAATCTACCGACTGACAACCGGGTCGGATCCAAATGATACTTTCAACAAATATCAATAAAAAAAATTAAAATTAATTGCAAAAGATAAATACTGATGATAATTCATTGACACTTCACTTTACAAATTTGTTTGTTTTTTTATACACTTAAGACGCAATTTTTTATTACATACACATTTCGAAAATCCTAACGTTTGGGGGTACGAATATTGAACGTAATAATATTAATAATTTTAATTAATATCTCAATAATAATAAATTTATTATTATTAAGATATTATTAATTAATTTTATATATTATTAATTAACATTAATATTATTGAGAATTAATAAAAACTTATTAATATTAATATTAATTAATAATATATAAATAACAATAAATTTATTATTATTGAGATATTATTAATTAATATTATTATTAATATTAATAATTTATTATTAATTCTCAATAATATTAATGTTAATTAATAATATATAATATTAATTAATAACAAATTTGTTTAATTATTTAATTTTCAAAAAAGTCTTAATAAATAATTACTTAATATATTGATAAGATTCATTTATTAATAGGGTCAGACCATTATATTTCGAATAAAGTCGTTGCGGCCTAATTTTTTAAAAAATTGATACTTTTGGAAATGAATCTGTATGATCTCTGAAGAACGAAATGAAAAGAATTATATTAAAATATTTATTACTTTTCTTAAAATATGAGTGTAAAGTGGAGAAGGTGCGGAAAAATGGCACTTTTTTAGCAATTAGAAAATAGTTAAAAAAGTATTGAAAAATTCTTAAAAGTGCAAAAAGATTTATTGATTCATGTTTAAAATTAGTTGATTAATTATTCTTTAATAAAAAAACTAGTAAAAATATAAAAATAATAGATAAAATATGTTTTTAAAGTCCATCCGCCAAATAACCTAATTTTGACGTTTTTATCAATTCATTACGAGAAGGTGGATCTATTGAATTAAATAAAAACTCACCGAATATAGAGTATTTTTGATGAACTTTTAGGATTTCTTATCACTTTTTTAATTTTTCCTTTAAATATACAAGAAATATTGAGTTGAAAGTACGCGATTTCTGAATTGTTGCGTACTTTACAACTTAATAACTCCGTTAAAGAAAAATAAAAAAATTTTGCATTTTCACAGCTTCTAAATCACAACGAAAACTACACACTCAAAAATTTTCTTTTTGGTCCCGGTCCTAATTTAAAAAATATAAAGGTTTAAAAATTGCACACTTTTTCAGGTTAAAACTATTTATTTTCTTAAAATTGAAGTTGGCTTTTTATTGTAAATCACGTTTCGATCATAGTGTTTAAATTAAAAGCCAACTTCAATTTTAAGAAAATAAATAGTTTTTTAACCTGAAAAAGTGTGCAATTTTTAAACCTTTATATTTTTTAAATTAGACCCGGGACCAAAAAGAAAATTTTTGAGTGTGTAGATTTCGTTGTGATTTAGAAGCTGTGAAAGTGCCAAATTTTTTTATTTTTCTTTAACGGAGTTATTAAGTTGTAAAGTACGCAACAATTCAGAAATCGCGTACTTTCAACTCAATATTTCTTGTATATTTAAAGGAAAAATTAAAAAAGTGATAAGAAATCCTAAAAGTTCATCAAAAATACTCTATATTCGGTGAGTTTTTATTTAATTCAATAGATCCACCTTCTCGTAATGAATTGATAAAAACGTCAAAATTAGGTTATTTGGCGGATGGACTTTAAAAACATATTTTATCTATTATTTTTATATTTTTACTAGTTTTTTTATTAAAGAATAATTAATCAACTAATTTTAAACATGAATCAATAAATCTTTTTGCACTTTTAAGAATTTTTCAATACTTTTTTAACTATTTTCTAATTGCTAAAAAAGTGCCATTTTTCCGCACCTTCTCCACTTTACACTCATATTTTAAGAAAAGTAATAAATATTTTAATATAATTCTTTTCATTTCGTTCTTCAGAGATCATACAGATTCATTTCCAAAAGTATCAATTTTTTAAAAAATTAGGCCGCAACGACTTTATTCGAAATATAATGGTCTGACCCAATAATTATTTTCTAAAATGATGCAATTACTTGTAATAATTATTTAATTTATAATGTGACAATAAATGACGAGATCCGCAGTCGGATCCGCCCCAGTACCGAGCCAGTTCAGACTTAACATACCCGTCATTCTTCCGGCGCCGCAGAAGAATAAGATCCGCCGGCGGAAAAAAATCCAGTACCGAGCCAGTACTGACAATAGTGGGAAGACAGTTCCGACAGTCAGAGCATAATCTGTACCGCGCCGGTTGCTTTTTCAAATCCGAATCGGTATAGACCGTCATCGGTACAGACCGTCGGTACTTGCGGTCTGTACGGGCGCGGATCCCAGCCGGTTGTAAACTCCGACATTCGTCCGACTTCTCCGCCTGGGCAATTCAGAATAATAGATTTTTTGAAATTTTGGTGATTCCCGTGGAATAGAGCTCCGAGGTAAATTCAACGCTTCTTACCGGGTATGAAATCGTAGTTCTGAAGTCGCTCGGTTAGTGGAAAAAATTACACCTCTAATTTTGTTTGAAAAAGAAGACACCTTGAAAAAAAAGACACGACAAAAATATTAAATTTACATAAAATTTCGTCTAGCGATACTATGTGTAATGCAAATTGTTTTATGAGTTTTTGTGTTAAGATATAATTTTCATACTTACTTTAGCACAAATTGTTATAAAACAATTGCATTACATATAGAATTGTTAACCGAAAATTTATTTAAAATGAATTACTCAGAATGTCGTTTTCATCAACTAGAAAGAGAGGTTAATCTTTCATCTACCGAGATACCAATGCTTTCAACATTTTTAGTAATATTTGCAGTAAAAAAGGACTTATTTGAAGGAATGCTAATTTTTATAAAAGATTTTTATTTTTTTTAAATTATATTACATTATTGCTTTACAATAAGGGCTCATGTATAACTTTTAGTTGTAACATTTTTTTTGTACTTTTTTTAAAGTTAGTTTGCAAATTTAGTTATTTCTTTTTCGTTTTCTATTTTAAATTTTCATATTTAATATTCTCATTTACAACAAGGTACATGAAAATCAAGACAATGAAAGTTTCTTTACTAATATCATAAAAAACTACGCGGCTGAATTGGGCGAGGAAAAAAAAAAAGACAGCAGAGTGTCGCTCAATCATAGAACGACAAAATATAATAATAAACAAATTATCAGCCAAGGTGAGAAGTCTTGAAGATTTCTCTAAAAAATTACAGGATATTAATGAAAAAGTGACACAAATTATGACCAGAACAGACCAAACAGACATCAGAAATGAAACTACAGGAACTATTTTGGTACTTTTTAGTTTTTAGAAGTCGTGGAAAATATATATTTGGGTGATTCTCCGCGTACGTACATTTCAATGAGAAAATTTTGTGGAAGGCTAGCAGCAGTTCCTGAAAAGTATCACTGTAAAAAAGAGTACTAATTTAGTAGCATTTTGGTACTAAATCGTAATTTGGTTCTATTTTAAAACTAAAATCAGCTCTAATTTAGAATCTTTTTTACAGTGATAATTTCTCGCCTTCTTACGACGAAAAGCCTGCAGTCTCATCAAAATTTTCTCAGTATATGAAAGAAAAAAACGCAAATAAAATTGTACATGCTATTTCAAGTCTAATGTAAATAAGAAATTTCTATGCTTTCAAACAAAAAGTAATAGTTACTTTTGCTTCTAACATTACAGTATTGAATTCGTTATATTTTGAACTAATTCATTCTGTTACTGTTTTTAATATTTTTTTAATGAAAGATACTTTAATTTAACAGTAATTTGCTAGGCAAATTAAAAATCAAATTTAAAACAATTTTATAGGTATAATTATATAAAAAAAATATAAACAATTTGTAAGGACGACCATGGCAATTTTATTATTGTAGATCCTTTTTCTTCATGAGCGTGTTTCAATATTTATGTTAACGTAAAAATAATTTTAAGAAATTTCAGTTGCCACATCATGTTCTACGGGGAGAATTACCCATTTACATTTTTTTGAAATATTTCTTTATGGTGAAACAAGTTGCCTTAAACATTATTACCTGTTGCAATTTTTTTCTTAACTACCTGATGATGTACTTTCTAAATATTTCTAAATAACAATCGAAGAAGTAAAATCTTTTCCAGGTGCGAAACTAGGGTGTCCGACAGATACTTTGGTATATGCAAAGTTTCATTTGCCAAGTTTGCTCTAATTTGACAGGTCTTAACTGCCGAAGGTTTGGCCGACATTGCAAGTCAATCATTATATGCAGTGTTAACTCAGCCATCGAGCCAATTTTAGGCTCAAGGGTTACCACAACTCTGGGTAAAGTTGTTTTAGTAGTTTGAAAGGCTAACAATTTTTTGTTGGACAAACTTTGGGCAATGATTGGCCCGGGTGTTGGTAAAATTGTAAGCAATAATTGACCTAACAATTGACATGACTCCTAGGAATGTAGTTTAAAAGTCTTTAAGTAACTCAGGTGTATTATGGTCACTTTATTTACATGTACAAGCGCATACTAAGGTTCCCCTTTATAACCCAGCGTTTATTAGAGTGCCCATTGTTACCCTAGGGCAATAAAAAACACTATTAACTAGCTGTGTTATATTTGGAGAAACTTAGCATGTACCGTCTCAGATAGTATAGAGTTACCATAATACGTCTTTGTTGCATAAAGAATAGTATGCAACATAGTAGGAGGTAACCTCGTTTGATGCACAATATAATGTACTATAATTTTTTTGGTTGGCCCGATGGTTGTTATTTTTAAATACATTTTTTTATATTATCCCATGTTAAGACTTCAACCCTAGCGAGCGTTAGATAGGTATTTTTAAAAATGTATGGAGCCAATTGTATTCAATAATAATAAGTAGATGTGTGTTATGTCTCCAATAATAATAAAATATGTTTATTTTATATAAACCAGTGTGGGAATTTAAAACAGGATATAGTAAGGTTATGAAAAGACGCCCTCTCGTTTAGTGAGCCGCAAACTCTAGGTATTGACGTCAAAAGTATATATTTGACATATATAGATATTCAATTTTTGCATCATGACGGCATTGAAATATTTTGGACCTGTATACTTTTTTCACGTTTAAATTATCAGGTTATGATGTGTAAAAGAGAGGTTCGAACTATATCGCCCTGTCTGGATAGAGACACAGAATGCAGAAAGTAAACTAGAGAGCCCTTTTAGTACCTAATTATCTTATCTAATACTCTAATAAAACAGTTTTAGAAATGTCTTATGAAAATATTTCTATTGTTTGTTTCACTAATTTAACTAAATAAATTAATTAATTTTATAAAAGATCATAATTTCTAATTTTAGTTATAAATTATAGTTTCTTTACACTGAGAGATCTTTTGGACTGCAGCGGAACAACGTATGAGATAGCAGCTCCACTATGGTTTTAGTGCGCTACGATACAATTTTGGGCGCGTGACAGTCCAAAATGTTGGTGAGAAGCTCACCGAAGTAGTGGGGATGCCGTCATTGGTTTGCAGCTAATCAACTTTTGGACTGTCACGCGCCCAAAATTGTACCACAGCAACCCAAAAGTATAGTCCTGTAGCGTACCACCAAAATGGTCAGTAGCAGCCTATCGAAAGTCTGCTGCTGACCCAAAGGTCTCTCAGTGTAGATAAATTAATAAAACAAACAATAAAAGTATTTCATATGACCCCAGTAACCCACTTTTTCAAAGGACTTTCTAAGGATGTCTTTTTTACGGACATCATTTTCACTTTGACAAAGACGCCTTTAAGGGAGTGCACTGAGAGAAAAAGTAGTTAATGCAACCAATAAAATGTTTACGAATACCATATTGTTTAGTAAAGTACTGTTGTTTGTAAATGTTTACGAATACCATTTTGTTTAGTAAAGTACTGTTGCTAATTTGATAGTTGAAGATACCATTTTTAAATAGTTGAAAGATTTACCACTTTTTGGTAGACAAATATTTCAGTTCGTGGGGACCACTAATAAAATTTCTAATACATTTAATTCGTTCACTTTACAATTAATAAATCTATAACGACAACTATTAATCTAATATTATTCGCACACTAAAAAGATATGTTCAATTTATTACAATTTACTTTGTCTTCGAGTACAAAAATATTCACAAAAGCATTTATTACACATTCTTTATTTTCCTCGGCTTTCGATATCTCTCCTTACAGTTTCATCACTTCCACACACTCGTTATTCTTCTTAGCACAAGATTCACAAAAAGTTAGGAACAAATAACCACATTGCATATTTATAAATGAGCTAAGTCCATTTATAAATTAACAACACTATGTGATGCACGTCATACATCAAGTCGACCTCCTTTTTTCCCCGTTTACTAACAAAAATTGTATAGCCAACTATTTTTGTTGATACAATTACTATTTCACATTTACCAATTCTAAATAGTTGCGTTTCACATGCGAAATATTAAAACTTACTGGTAAAATTACTGGATTTTACTAACTAAATAGATAGGAGAATAAATTCCGCTTTTACTAATAAAAAAGTAGTTGCTCCAACCATTCATTTGTCTCAGTGTGTCAAAGTCAATTCGATTTTTACATTGAACTTCAATGTCTTTTGTATCAGATATAGGATGTCTTATAGTCATCTTATAGTTGACTTCATGATGTCTTAGACACATTTCCATCATTGTCCTCAGTTGTCCGCGGAGGAAAAGGGAAAAATACATCTTTAAGATAACATTTAGACGTCTCTGTGCCCAGTGGACTACCTACTTTTAAAACTTAAAAAAATGTTAAGTAAACTTAAAACTCAAATCACAAAATTAATTATCTTTTGCTTTATTCAAAAACAATCTAATATTTAGAAATTAAGATTTTTTAATGGCCTGATTAAAATATTTAACCCCTTGACTGTGTATACACGTCATGGAAAAAACTGGCCCAAACAGTGGATGACGTGTATACACGTCATGGCCCAAACAAGAAAACAACTTAACGTATATTCGCAAAAATTCTTACTCGGGGGTTTTTGGGGTCGCTGATCACGATTCTGAAGTCAGATTTTCAAAATAAATAATTTTTCATCCAAAATGGCCGCCAAAAATTTTGAAATTTTTAAAAGTGGATAAATAAAAGTGTCCGCTATTTTGAATTTTAAAAAACTAATGTCTTATTCGTAATCAGCGACCACGAAAACCCCTGAGTAACGGATTTTAAGCGAATCCAATGAATTTTTGAAAACTAACACCGGAATCGTAATCAGCGACCCCAAAAACAACTTGGTACCTAGTGTCATGAATATTTATTCACAAGAAGGTCTTACACATTTTGGGACCATTTTGTTATATTTTAGCTACACACTGATAAATCTCCCTATTTAGAGAAAAAGTGTATTTTAGTCATTGCCACATTATCACCTATACAGACTTTACTAGTATGGTTGGCCTAACTAATTCCTCGTCAGTGCTCCTTTTCAAATAAATAGTTTGTCAGGCCACAAAAGTTTGATGGACACAGATTAATATAGTTAAATATTTAGGTGGCTCAACTATTGACAACGAAGAAGGATATACTACTATCAGTTTGCTAGTTTTCTCAACAAAACATTGAAAATTATAATTGGTAGAATATATCTATATTCTGGCCAACCATTAAAAAACAGGTCAGAATAGAACTTGGAAACATTGAAGCAAGGCGTCCTCCTACACGGAGGAAAATTACTTTGCTGTTATATAGATAGCTAATTTTTAGCTATGACAGATAATAAAAGCTGTTGAGTAAAAAAATTGAGATATTTTAGCTAATTATTAGCTGCTTTAAACTAACAAAAATTGCTATCCATATATAATAGCAATTGAGTTCGCTACCACAATTAATAATTAGCTAATCTAGTTAACTATTCTTCTCGTGTATATGTATTTCTTTGAAGTTCAAGTGAGAATCGCGTCACTAGCGACGTTCAAAGGACCTGTTCTGTATTCTCCTTTAAATTTATGGAATGATTTCGATACTTTCTGCAACCATTTCCAAAGTGAAGTTGTGCCAACCTTTCAAAATTCGCACTTGGAATTTTTACTTCGATTTGCATTCAGTAATTTTTAACTTTACTTTAGAGACGGTAGCCATACAATGGATAATAAAAATTTTTTAGATATCACGAAATGTGAAACATCTATCAATTAAAAAATTCTAATGAGTGTCCTATAATGGATAATTTTTATATTTATTATCTAACAGAGTGGTATTGTATTTTTATTGATAGTAAAATATTATATTTCTAAATATAATAAGTTAACTTTAACGCCCACTTTATGTCCCACCTATAAAAAAACTTAATACCTATAAAGAAAATAAATATTTTGTTTACTCAAATTTTGTGCGTTTTCTTTGCAGCAAAAACAGGGTTTCAAAATTTAATACCTTAGTTAAAACTTACAATTATTCAAAACATTTTAGATTAGCATGAAACTTATTATTATTTTGTGGTTTTTAAAGTCGCTGATGACGAATCTAATGTAACGTTTTTAAAATTCAAAATAGCAAATGCAATATAAATTTTAAAAATCGAACATCAGATTCATAATCAAAGTCCTAAAAACCTGAAATAAGAAGTTACAAGTTAAAAGTTAAGTAACAAAATTACTTAAAACTTGCAATAGTAGTCTTTTATACTTTCCATTGTAAGGCAGTCTTCTCTAAATTGAAAATATAAATTTTAAAGTTCGCCTTCGGATGTTGCAAAAATTTTCTAATAAGAATCAACTACCTAGATAGGTCAAAATTTGAGCACGCTTATGTGTTATACTATTGCATGGAAATATTACCAATGTTGCCTCACAATATTGAGGTAATATATAAAAGTGATATATTATTATATATATATAATAATCTATTTAACGTGCCTTGGCTCCCAAACATAAATTTTACAGAAGAAGGGAAAGAAATGTATCGATTACAATCAATAATTGGAAATTAATTTTTTGAAGCTAAGGCACATTTTCTTGTGAACTATCACATTATTATATATTTATTACAACATATTATATTCTAATTTTATCAAGGCAATGTGTCCTCAATGTTGTATAAAAATTTACTCAATATTGCCGGGTGATGTTGGTACAATCTTGAGCTTAAATTTTGTGATATTTAGGTATATAATAATTAGTTAAGGTACTTGTCGCGCGACTGGTCACTCTCAAAAGTTTGTTGTTTTTTTAAAAATCTGACAATTAGTATAGGTGCAAAAATTAAAAATCTGTAATCAATATATGGTTTTCCTATACCGTACATGTTAAAGATCGAAACTTTGATTTCATTTTTTGAGACTTACAGACGGTCAATTTTATTTTAGTAGGCCTTATTTTGTAGATAAATATTTAAATAATAATTATGTAAAATTTTAAAAAAAATCTGACGAAAACGAATCGACGCGACAAATACCTTAATTGCAGTATGTAAGTCAAAATAATGTTGAGCATTAAAAATTGTAACTAATAATTTTAAGGCACACAATAAAAATTATTGATAATTCTGATTTGGTGCGATTCAATGGGAGATTTCAGTTCTTTCGGAGTAAGTAAACCAATTGCAATGAAACTTAGGAATTTTAATCTACACATAAAAAGAAATATTTCCACCAAATATTACGTCAAAATATTCAGTAGTTTTTGAGATGTCAAAATTTTGGAAAAATTTTGAAATCATTATATCTTCTTTCCATCTTAACCAAATCACTTAATTCTTTTTGGAAAAAATTCAGCATAAAAAAACGAAAAAATTTTTTATATTATGTTTATAAAAAATTTGTATAAACAAAAAAGTTATTAAATAATAATTGAATAACTTTTGAACACAAGGACGAAATTGAATGAGGCAAACACTAAAAAAATCGTCGCTGCGGTTTCTATAAGATTCCGAAATAAAAATTTTGTAATGAGAATGTCTTCGTATAATATTTTTAATATTTTTGTTCACTTTTGTGCATTCATTGCAATTGGTTTACTTACTCCGAAAAAGCTAAAATCTCCCATGGAATCGCACTTTGAACAAATACTTTTCATATAAAGTTTAATAAGAAAAAAATTAAGTATGTATTGATTTGTAACTTTTGCTTTTAATAGATTAAAAAACAAGGAAAAATGATTTCTGAATCATTATTCGAAAGGTCAAAGCATAGTAAATCCTTAGTCAAAAGATTGAAGTGCCTAATTTTAGCTTTCTGGCGGAAAGAAGAATATCCCTATGTTGGAATACGGATACCTAAGGGAGTCAGTGAAAAGGAGTTTATACCGGCTACAAATGACGACTTTTTAAAAATTCTTAGTGAGTGTATATACACTGAGAAAAGTGGATATTAAAAATCTTAATACACTAGATATTAAGAAAAGATGCTAATGCATATATCATCTAGATATTATGGTTTAATATCTCAGATATTAAATAGTATGTCCGAAATAAGTGCCCCTTGCTCAGGGCTCGCAGCTCACCTCAAAAATGCGAGCATCTACTCCCGAAAGGTGAGCAGCTGCCCCTGAGGAGTTGCTGCTTACCTTTCAGGAGTAGATTCTCGCCTTTTTGAGGTTAACTGTGAGCTTGAGGCAGCGAGCTCTAGCGACACTCATGTAAAGCCTGCAACCTCCCCAAAATTCTTTCAGTGTGAGATATTAAAATTGAATATCTAAGATCTATTTGACTGACACAGATATTGACCATTAATATCTAGATAATAAAGTTTAATATTCATTATTCTCAGTATAACTTAATTTGTGGACGATAGCATGAAAAGGAATCAATGTCAACTTCTATTAGATTTATTTATATGGGAAAACTCCTTGAAAATTTGAAACATTTTTAGAAGTCGTATGTTACTTTAGGTGTAAAATTTGCTGAATTACAGAATTTCAAAGTTCAGAATGGTTCACTGTAAAAAATAAAGTCTAATTTTGAGCCACGAAAGGTACCTTAATTTAAGATTAAATATTTTTAAGATAGCCTTTATTAAGGCAATCATGTTTAATAAAAAAAGCCGTTATATAGGTATTTAATATAAAAAAAGTTTCAAAATTACTTTTGATTCTTATTTTAGTAAATGATAGAGGTGTGCAAAAAAGTCGAATGGCCGAGCCGAACCGGAATATTTTCGAGCTGAGACGAGCCCGAGCTCGGCTCGATGTACCGAGTGTTCGAAAATTTCGAGTACTTGAATTTTTCGGGTACCCAAATCCACTCGAGTACTCGAAAATTTCGGGTACCCGTAATTTTCAAGTACTTGAACCAGTTACAGGGAATTTCGGTTTCCATCAAAATAATCATAGCTATAGACAATCACTAAAGAACATTTGGGTGTCCAGAAGTCAGGTTAACACCATCTTCAGGAAATTTTGGTTTCTTTAGAATAATCATAGCTATAGACTAACCCTAAATTGCACCCGAGTGTCCAGATTCCAAGTGAAAATCATCCTCAGGAAATTTTGGAATCTAATAACCCAGTAAAAAAAATAATTCAAATGAATTGAAACGAATTAACATTTTTGGTAGGCTCCAATTCGTATTTGTCACAAAGCGGGATTCACTCAAGCTCTTTGTATATTCAATTGAATTTAATTCAATATGTACCAATTTGTCCAAACGAATTCGCATTCGAAAGAAATGGCCAAGGAATGCATTGAATTCGTGCTAACGAATTGAAAAAAAATTAAAGGCTCAAAACTTGTCCAGTGAATTGGTACGGATAGAAGGTTCGGAAGTTCAATACGGTTTCACGAATTCAGGAAAATTGCATCATGGCTCCAATTCGTATTTGTCACAAAGCGGGATTCACGAAAGCTCTTTGTGAATTCTTTTTAATTCATTTCAATTAGTTTTCGTTTCCTGGGTAAATAATCATTGATCTAAACTAACCCTAAAGTGCATCCGGGTGTCGAGGAGTCAAGTGAAATCCATCTTCAGGGAATTTTTTTTAGAGTAATCATGCTTTCAAAATAACACTAAAGAACACCCGAGTGTTTAAGAGTGTTTAATTCCTTGAACATGATGTTCTTCTGAACATCATCTTCAAGGAATTTAGGTTCCTGTAAAATTATTATAGCTAAGGACCAACACTTAAGTACACGGAATGTCTGGGTGTTAGTAGATCATTATTTTAAATAAAATTTAGTTTTCATAGCATATAATTGTAGTTTCAGATTAACATCAAGGTAATTATGATTTGCAGGATGATGTTCACCTGATTCTTGGACATCTACGTGTATATCTTTGTGTTAATCTAAATCTATGATTTTCGATGGCGACCTAAATTCCCAGATGCACGGAAAAAAAGTACGTGAATCCTTCCTTGACAGTGCTTGACTTTTGGATAGGACACAAAATACAAGGCCTGACGAATTAAAAAAAATTAAAGGCCCCAAAACTTGTCCATTGAATTAGTAAGAATAGAAGGTTTGGAAGTTCAATACAGTTTGACGAATTCAGAAAAATTGCAACATAGCTCCAATTCGTATTTGCCACAAAGCGGGATTCACTGAAACTCTTTGTGAATTCTTTTTAATTTATTTCAATTAGTTTTTGTGTACTGGGACTGTCAAGGAAGGATTCACGTACTTTTTTTCCGTGTGATGAAGTTTTACTGAGTCCTTGTCATCCGTGTGTATCTCGGTGTTAATCTAGAGCTATGGTTTTTTTAATGAAAGCCTAATTTCCCAAATGTTGGTATTCAACTGACTTTTAGACAATTGTGTCAAGAGATAACTGAAGCTATATCATTATTTTATGGAACCTAGAATCCTCTGAAGATGATGTTCAACCGCCTCTTAATCATTCAGTTGCATTTAAGTGTTAGTCCTTAGCTATGATTATTCATTAAAAACCAAAATTCTCTAAAGATGATGTTCATCTGACTCCTGGACACTCGGGTGCACTTAAGGGTTGGTCTATATTTATGATTATTCAATAGAAACCAAAATTCCCTGAGAATGGTTTTCACTTGACTTTTGGACACTGGGGTGCACTTTAAGGTTAGTCTACAGCTAATATTATTCGATAGAAACAAAAATTCTCTTATGAATTGACTCCGGGCATCCGGATGTACCCTGGTGTCAACTAGAAGAGTATCTAAATAATTAAATATTCAAGTTTTATTGTCACAAGTACTCGAACTTTTCGTGCACTCGAAAATTTCGAGTACTCGAATGTTTCGATAACTTGAACTTTTTCGAGCTTTATATGAGGCTAGAGCTCGAACTGAGTAGGCTCGGCTCGAAAAACGAAAACCTCGAAAAAGCTCGACCGAGTCTCGAGCTTTTTGTACACCTCTTGTAAATAAACAAATGAGTACTAGAGTATTTTTCAATAATGTAAAAAACTAACATAAATATAATGGAAATTGTTTAATTTTTAACTATTTAAAATTGTTTAATGTGTCGTACATGCAATATTTAAAATTTTGTAAAACCCAATGTCAGAATCGATTTTATCGACCTTGAAAAAACTCCAGTATAATAAGTTTCAATTAAAATTGTTCTATTTTGAAAGAACTAGTCCGACATATTGGATTTGCCATTTTGAATTTTGAAATATCGATTTGTTTGCGGCGAAGATTTCCTTAGAATATCTCCAGGATGACACAAGGATAGACTGAATATCGAATTCATTTCGAAAATCGGATTCGATTAGATTTTCAAAAAACTCTTCTGCCATATTGTGTCCGTTATTTCGTATTGTGAACTTCTGACTTTCAATTCGTAATTAGCGACTTTAAAAACTTCGAGTAACATGTTTCGAGCAAAATCAAACAATTTTTCAAAGTTCTTCCGCAATAAATTGTATCCCATGTGGATTCTGACGTAGGTTATACGACTTTTAATGGGTTTTTGTATAAAAATTCACATAAGATCCCATATGCATATGGAAATCCATATAGTTTATGCTTATTTTAAGTCCAAATAGCACAACTTCTTGCACCAAACTGGTATTGAATAGCATTTTGCGTCATATTGGAAACAAATCGTAATAAAACTAGAGCAAGATTAAAAGATTTGGCCTCACAACAATCTTACATGCTAAATCTATGGCGATATTACCAATACTATTATCTTAATATTAAATAGCATGCTTGTAAGAATGTTGCTTCGTAATAGAATCAAAATTTAAAGCGTATTCTTAACAAGCTAAAGTTTCTTATAAGTATTGTAGTATTACACATAATTACTAATACTAGAATGTTTTAATATCGAACCTAATTTAATATTACCAACGGGTATTATAGCGACAATACTGCATGGTAATATTTTTATATAAACAATCAAACTTTTGCCTGCACATTGCTGAGAATTACGAGTATAATTTTTTCTATTGTGCATTTATTCATGTATGTAAGTATGCATGTCACAGAACCATCCCAGTAAACAAAAACTAATTGAAATAAATTAAAAAGAATTCACAAAGAGTTTCAGTGAATCCTGCTTTGTGACAAATACGAATTGGAGCTATGTTGCAATTTTCCTGAATTCGTCAAACTGTATTGAACTTCCAAACCTTCTATTCTTACTAATTCAATGGACAAGTTTTGGGGCCTTTAATTTTTTTTAATTCGTCAGCTCGAATTCAATGCATGCCTTGGTCATTTCTTACAAATGCGAATTCGTTTGCACAACTTCAGGCAAATTGAATCGAATTCAAACGAATATATATAGAGCTTGAATAAATCCCGCTTTCTACCAAAAATCTTAATTCATTTTAATCCGTTTGAATTACTTTTTTTTTACTGAGATGGTTTGCGCATCACTAAGAAACGGCTAAACCATTTGAAATACAATTTGTGATAGGTAATCCACACTTCGATCGAAGATGCAACAAGCGGGCGCTTTTTTGTGACAGAGGAAACGTCACGAAAAAAGTCCCGCTTACTTCTTAGATCGAAGTGTGAATTTCCCATAAGATTTTCATTTTACAAATAAATATAAAAATTTTTTCGGTATTAAAGAATCAAAAGAAGAATAATTGTAAACAATTATAATCAAGCTCAATTTAGTGGTTTTTTGGGGGTCTCTGATTAAAATTTCCAAGTAAGATTAATGCAATTCGGAATTACAAATTCAAAATGTTAATAAACAAATGCAAGTCAGTGGAGAAACTACGAATTGGGGGCCCCCCCGCAAATAGAACACGGGGCCCATTTAAGGATATTGTTATTTAAAATATAATAATTTTATATGTAAACAAATCTCTTAACCTGTACCTATCATGTGCAGAAAAAAAATTATTTTCTAACCAATAATATAAAACTTAAACAGTATAATAGGCTTTTTAAGATTAAATTTTGAATATTGAATTCAAGCAAATTTTTTATTATGTTTATAACCTTAATCAGGGCCCCTCCTATTGAAAAGGCCCCCCCGCATTGCGGGGTCTCGCGGGGGTGTAGTTACGCCACTGAATGCAAGTCTAATCTACAGCCATTTAAAACTCGGATAAATTCTGTCTTCTTTCACTCTTTCTGTGAAGTGAGACTTTTAATAGAGTTGGTTTTGCAGATTTTTGCAGAAAAGAGATGTATAAATTTTTTTGTTTTTAAGAAAAGTCATAAATTTTATCATTGGTTTATAGAGAAAAGGCTTCTTTGAATTTTCATTTGATGTATACAGAAAATAAGTTTATGAATCTCTCGTGAACTAGTACAGCATTTTTAGATAGGACATAAAGTTCTTTAAAATCAAACTCCTTCACTATAATTACACAAATCAATACACTTACGAACAAATATTATATACACTGATTCTAAATATTCACTTAAATCGAAGACTGGTCTTTTGCCCGAATGTAAACACCGACTGAGTAATGAATGCTTGATCAGCTATATTTGATTCACATTATAAACTGACCATACTACTGAAAGTCGTGATACAACAATTCACGATTTTTTCGTGAACTTGTACCTTAACTTTTGACGAACTACTTTTCCTTTACATAATTCGTCAATAATTCATTAACTTTGTTTCATTTTTTCGTTAAAGTTTGTGATTTCTAATCAAAATGATGGGACTTCTAATCCCATCCAAAAGTAATGTGCTAGTTTACGAAATCAAGTTTAGTATTGTTGTTACAAAATTTGCTATGAAATATTCAAAAACAATATTGACACAATCTTACATGGTAACATTTAATATTGTTAGGAGGCGGAAATTTTCAATCTTGCACCAATTTTATTACTATATTGCTTTTGCAACATAGCAAAACTGCATTAACGAAACAAACACAAGTACATACATACATATAGTTTTTTCTAATTGTAGTAATATTCTTATTCAAGCACTGAATTATCATTTTTAAATTGTAGACATTGCTAAAGAAATTGAGAAAATGAATCCAAATTTTGCTCTGAAGGACAGCGCTAATAACCTCAGTGCTGCTGACATTGAAAAAGAATTTTCAAAAGTAATAAAAAGAGAGCATTATAAAGCCAAAAAACAGAAGTATGTAGAAAAATATTATTCAAGTTTATTCAATGCAAAAATATCAATCTATTGGTCTTACTTGAAAATTTACTCAGAAATTTCTTTACTCTCTAATTTTGGAATAGTAAAAGTTACTAATGAAATGATGAAAAGTCGTTCACCAAATGATTTCCCATGGGAAATGCCAATAGTAAAAAAGTCTATAGAATGTCTGCACACTTTCTGTGAATTTTCAGTGAAAAGTCTTGTCTCACCAGATAGTCCGTAGAAAGTCTGGTAGTTTAAAAGATTCAAAAATTGTGGAATAACAGTTTTTTTAATATTTTCTTAACCACCAGATTCTCTGCAGACAAGAGTTCGCTGAAAGTTTGCAGACATTCTGTAGACTTTTTCACTTGGGTTAGTAATAATTTAACTAAATTTCAACAAAATCTTAGTAATCTCTTTTATTAAAAGTGGATGAATTAGTTTGACAATAAATTCATTTATCTATATTGAAATTTATATGCGGTCAAAGTTTAGGTAAGATTACCATATTATAGAGTCGATTTAATAACTGTTTTTAAGTCGGTGAACTTGGTTTAGTTATATAATTAGACCCGGTTCACCGACTCAAATTCTAGTTAATACATTTGTGGAACCGTCCCTTAGAGTCCTTTTAAATAACCACATGAAGTAATAGTGAATAATATATCGTCTGCTCCAAATTCTCCAAATTTTTAATGTTCAAACAATTTAAAAATGGTGGCCAATATGGCGAATGTAAAGTACGATGTTTTTCCACACTGAGAAAACTTATGGATAGTTAAACTTAGAGGGTAAGATTTTGAGTGTTGAGCTTGATTCTGTGGATAGTTAATTTTTCCCTTCGAGCTAGTCAAATTAATCATCGGAGTGTTTATTTATCCCTCCGAGATGGTTACGAAAAATTTAACTCAAATGTAGTCTGTTTGTACCTCCAGATAGTTAGTTGATTACTCCAGTTTTCTCCGTGTAAACACGTAAAATGGTGTACACTTTGCAATTTTCTCCATAAAACAAAATGAAAAACTAAAAGTATTAATAAAGAATATACTTTTATACTAAAATTAGGGTTATACCACGAAATAGTATAAGAAGGCCCTTCCCCAATGAGAAATGAAAGGTCTAATCGACGTCTATTCGATCTCTAAGAGATCTAAAAAGAACCATTTAGACGTCGATTAGACATCTAATGAACGTCTTTAGACCTTTCATTTCTCATTGGGTCGTCATATGTTGATATGGTTACACCTTTTCTATCAGCTTTAGAGCCGAAATGAGCCGATTATACTGCCTTTGCTGGAAAATTAAGATTATATATACGAGTATGATTAGGACTTTTGTCTGAAATAAATATACAGTATTGCAGTTCTTTGAATACAGTATTAACTCGTTGACTGCCGCTGACGCATATATGCGCAATTTTAAAAAGGTGATTAAAACGGTTTTCAGGTGTTCCTGAAATCGGTTACTCAGGAGTTTTTAAGGTCGCTGATTATGAATATGTCATTAGTTTTCCAAAATTCAAAATGGCGGATCTAATATGGCGGACAACAAAATAAAAAAATTGATTGCATTGACTTGAAACTGAATACTTGGGGTTTTTGAGGTCGTTGGTTACAAAACTGAAATCAGTTTTTAAAAATTCAAGATGAATGATACAATATGGAGGAAAACCAAATAAAAAATTAATTGAATTGGCTTAAAAAATACTTGGGGGTTTTAGTATTACGTAGCTGCATACAACGACGCGTCTAGTATATAAAAAAACAGAATTAAAAAAATATTTAAAAATAAAAACATGGAATGTAAAATCCTATGGCAGCCTCCTTGTGGTACATTCTGGGGTTGTGGATTTAAAAAATTTGATAATCTAAAAATTAAATTAACCACCTAATGTCAGGATATTTAACGAAAGATTTTACCAAAAATTATCATACTGATGAGAGATTAACCAGTTTCAAAGAAATTGAATAAATTTAAAAAAATGTTCCGCCATATTGAATCATATATTTTGAATTTTGAAAAACTGATTTCAGATTAGTAATCAGCGACCCTGAAAATCCCCAAGTATTCAGTTTCAAGTCAATCTGATCAATTTTTTATTTTGTCGTCCGCCATTTTAGATCCGCCATTTTGAATTTTGTAAAAGTAATGTCAGATTCGTTATTAGCGATCATGAAAACTCCCGAGTATTCAGTTTCAAGTCATTAAAACTAATTTTGCTTCCTCGTGAGGAAGCTTTGAAGTTGTTTAATTTACAAAATTTTTAAAAATCCTTTAAATAAATTTTCTTCTATAGGAGACTGTTATATAAGACCCTAAACAATTATCCGGATGTATGTGTGTATGTGTGTGTGTGGATCCCGATTTTTGTGAACACGATAACCCGAAAAGGTTTTAACGAAATTGGATAAAATTTACCAGGTATATTTATCATAAAAATATCTTGAAATGAATTGATAGACTTTAAAAAATTCTCAAAAAATTTTTTTCTTATTCTTTGCATCAAGACGAATCGATTGGTACATATAAAGTATATATTGTATTTAAATTTATAGAATTAAATCCAATTATAGACCAAAAATTTGCACTTTTAATAAAAATTCATTTTTTCTTAAAAATCATATTGCAGCACAGAAAAAAACTTTACTCAAAATGAGTATGATATGATACTCATTTTGAACTGCAACAAAAATGATACCCCTTCGACTCATTCTGAGTTTCTGGGGAAAATACTCAAAATGAGTAAAATCTGGATCATTTTGAGTTTATGAAAAAATTACAATAACATTGGAATAACTGGGAATAATTCATAAAAATATGAATTAAAATAATTGTATATAATGAATAAACACGTAGCACTTGTCAAAACATTAATACTTGGAGTCGATTTATTGCATTTATGAGAAATAAAAAGCAAATTTTTAGGTTAGTCACTTGTGAATTGACTGACAGGGATGGCAACCATATAACACGAAACATGCGAAACACAAAAAAAGTAACGGCGCAACGCGCAGCAGACATTTTTTATATAGTTGTTGCCAACATAACACTCACACAAAAACTAGAACCTGACATTTTTTCTATTTTGAGTCACTTGAAGTTGCCGATTACACATTTCGAGACTGACTTCCAAATGCGTTGCAACAAAAGTGAGTCGGGTTTTTTTCTGTGAGTACAATAAAATGTTACAGTTTATTGAAAAATAAATAAAAAATCTTATTCTTTGCATCAAGACGAATCGATTGATGTATATAAAGTATATATTCTATTGAAAATTATAGAATTAATTACAATTACAGTTGAAAAATTCAGTGTTTTACTAAAAAATTTTTTCTTTATTTAGATTCATATTACTGTATAAGAAAATTTTATTCTTTCTATTAAGACGAATGAACTTTATTTTATAAATGTTAAATTGTATTAAAAATGATTTTAAAATTAAATATACTTATCGTTAATGCTCCCTCTACGAGGAAGCAAAATGTTCATGTAATGAACATCTGGATTTACAACTTGTTTTATTTTGTCGTCCGCCATATTGGATCCGTTATTTTGAATTTTGGAAAACTAATGTAAGATTCGTAATCAGCGACCCTTAAAACCCCCGAGTAACCATTTTCAAGCAAATTCGATGAATTTTGAAAAAAATTCCGCCATCTTGGATCCGCCAATTTGAATTTCGAAAAACTGATCTCGGATTCGTAATCAGCGACCCTAGAAACCTTAGAGTACCAAGTTTCATAAAAATACAATAAAAATTTTTTCAACACACTTTTGGCCCAAACAGTGGAAATCTCGTTAACAGCCAAGAGGTTAATGTTTTTCACATACATATGACTGTGTGTTTGTTCTGACAGTTGGCTAAGCCTCAAGTCATTTAAGAAGAAGAAGAAAAAGAAGACTGTCTCTCATTTGTATATGGCTAGTCTGCACTGCGTATGGCTGAAACAGCAATACCGTATGCCTGTCTCATATCCACCAATACATTATGTGCGAATTAGATAGAATTACGGCAGTTACAAAAAATATATTTTTTCTAACACACGCACCGAAAGTACACCATTTCTTACATGTTAAGGGGGAGAAAAGCATATCTTTCCCGGCGAGTAAGAGGGAAAGTTACTTAAAGTAACTTTTTAAGTAATTTTCCCTTTCGGTAATGTTATTATTGGGTACAACATATTATTCAAAGTATGACCAATAGTGAATCTCAAACATATAATTACCACTAGTAGTAACTATACCACCATCATTCACAACTATACAGACCAAAGTAACAACCAAACTACCACGTTTGTACTTTCAATATATACGTGTGTTAAAAAAAATAGTATGTGCAACTCTAGAGGAATAGTACATTATGCAACAAGGGAAGTATGTCCGAGTTTATGTACCGAGCACAATATTGAAAAACGAGTCGTAGCACGAGCAAAGCCTTGTTCCATACTTTGCTTTATACAACAAAGGCGTATTATGGTTACTCTATGCTACCTGTACCGGTGCATGCTAAGTTCTCCCATATAACCCAGTTGGTCAATATAGTAACCATTATTGCCCTAGGGAGATAAAGGGTACTTTATTGACCTGTGAGCGATCAATAATGTACCCTTTATCTCCCTAGGGCTATAATGGTTTCTTTATTGACTGCTGGGTTATACGGGGGAACTTAGTACGCGCCTGTACAGGTAGATAAAGTGACCATAATACGCCTCAGTTGCATAAAATGATTTCCAACTCGTGTTCTACAGTTCTACACGGAGAAAAATGGAAAAATGATTTATACAATCAGTGTAGTACTCCTTTATAGAATAATATGTGACAGGTATACACTATAGTATTAGAAGTTTCATAGCTGAATACTTTGGGACTCAACACAAGTTATCCCATCAGCTTAAACAAGACTGTTTAAATAGTCTAAGAGGGAATAAGAGTATAACAAATTGGAATGAAAACCCAGGTGCGAATTTAGGTTGGCCGCCAGAGTTTGAAGGTTGGCCCAAGGTTGGCCTAACTTTGGAAAGCGAAGTTTTGGTTGCCAGACTTTGCCCAACTTTGGCAAGTACTAGTGCCCTCAGTTGGCCCGACTTTGCAAGCCAACCATTACGTGCAGAGTTTAAACCAACCGTCGGGCCAACTTTGGCGACAAAGGTTGGCACAACTCATCCAAACGTAGTTTAAAAGACTTTCAGTTTCTGTTGGCCGAACTCTGGGCCACGGTTGGCCCAACGGTTGGCAAAACTCTATAAACGCAGTTTCATTGACTTAAACTTTCTTGGTCGGCCGAACTCTGGGCCACGGTTGGCCCGAAGGTTAGCAAAACTTTGTGAAACGCAGTTTAACTGACTTACATTATTTTGGTCGGCCGAACTCTGGCTCGTGTAGAAATTTCGCTATGGCCCAGATCAAGGACAGATCGGGCCTTCCCTATTAGGGAATGAAACACACGGCCCGACATGGCCCTGATGAGGAAATCCACATTTGATCGTCGCCCCGATCAGGGCCAGGTCGGGCCGTGTGTTTCATTCCCTAATATTGACGTAGTAGGGAAATTTCTACACGGGGGGCCACGGTTGATCCAACGGTTGGCAAAACTTTGTCAAATGCAGTTTAAATGACTTATACTTTCTGGGTCGGCCAAACTCTGGGCCACGGTTGGCCCGACGGTTGGCAAAACTTTGTCAAATGCAGTTTAGTTGACTTATACTTTTTGGGTCGGCCAAACTCTGGGCCACGGTTGGCCCGACTGTTGCAGCTTTAATATACATTTTGCATTATGCACTCCCATGTGAGCGTGGCGTAGTGGTCAGTGTATAAGTCTTTGGTGCGTTAGGTTAGGGGTTCGATCCCAGCGAGCGTTAGATATTTTTAAAAATGTATGTATGAGATTGTGTTTAATAATAATAGGTAAAGGTTATATGGGCATATCTCTAGAACTTTTAAACTTTATGTTTCCGTTTATTATTATATTTTAAAAATTATAAAAATAATTTTGCAGTACCATAATTTGATAAACTATTGTGCTCTTTAAATATACCTTGTGTATAATAATCATTTTAAATAGGTAGGGAACGACAAAAGTAAGTAAAAGTGTCGAAATCGCCAGTTTCTCGTGTGTGACATTGACTGTTTTTTCAGTTTATATGGTATAACTTTTTTAACGAGTCATTATATATTTTGTGACTTATAGTAGATGTAGTGGGGAGTATAAGGAACCAAAAAAACATTGAGACAATGATGTGCCTCAATTAATATAAAAATGGTGTACCTTTAAACTTGCGAGACAACTTTTCTTAAATTTTGACAATTTAGCAATTAACTTGATATAACTTTTTTAACGAAGATTTTTAAGTAACCATAAAACGGGGTTTCATTGTCTACATAATAAGAAGTAATTTGAACCCTTACAGGAATATGTGCCACTTATACATTAGGAATGCAGTGATTTCAAAATTTAAATTTAAAAGCGAAACTCATAATAAAAACCCACATTTTTGAAGGACACATGTTGAATTTGACTTCTAATCACTTTTAACTCATTGTAATCTCTTCTCGTACATTATAAAAGTATGCAGAAAAATCGTTAACCTCTACACTATTCCTAAAAAGAATTTATCTAAGAAAGAATATGAGCTTCTACTGACATAATCATTACTTCATGGAAAAAGAAAGCATTAAACTCGCAAGTTTGCCTACAATTTATTATTTATAGGTTTCTGGGGACCTCTGATTACAAATCTGAAGTTAGTTAAAAAAAATTTTAAATGGCGAATCCAAAATGTCAGACGAAATTTTAGAAAAATTATCAGATTTTAATATCTTTTGACATTTAAGAGTTTCCTGTTTTGCTGATTACGAATTTGTGATAATTTTTAAAAAATTTTAAATAGAAAATCCAATATGGTGGATACATTTCTGAAAAATCAAATCTTTTTGCATGATTTTTTTTAACTTCTCGTTGTTATATAATGATTTGAATGTAATTCAAGAATTGTTAAAAAAAATTTACTAGACTTTTATAGATAATAGGACTTATAATTTTGGAAATTTTAACAGTATTAAAGAATTTTAAAGATAACAAGAATTAATTAATTTTAAATATCATTTTATTTTCATAAGCTTAATTTAATTTTAAATTATTCATTTAATTTATTATTTAAATTTTATTCTGTTTTTAGAATTGTAAACTTCGTTTTTTCTAAGTTTCCATGGTAATATTATTTTTAATGTGTCAAAATGTTTTGATTGCCGAATGTAGATATTATGTATTTTATTTAAATAATATTAATTGAGCGTTTCGGTGCAATAATCGGTCTTGCGCGTGAACGTATACGCTAATACCAGTCGGGTAAGAGTGAGAGGCCCAGAGACGCTCACTGCCACTTGACTGGTATTAGCGTATACGTTCACGCGCAAGACCGATTATTGCACCGAAACGCTCAATTATGCATAAAGAAAGGGAAGTAAAACTTTCAATTAAACCTTATTCATTTTTTCTTCATACTGTTTGTACTTTTAATATAAAATAAAACTAAAAAAATTTTTAGAATATTAAAAAATTTATATCTTGTGGTTATTTATTTATTAACTTCTATTGCTTTCTAATTATAATTAATCCCAAAATATTTTTAAAACAGTATTTAAAATATCAATAATTTTTATGACATTTTGAAACCACTTTTAAAATTTTTAAAAAACTAAATTCAGATTCATAATAATTAGCGACCCCAAAAACCCTTTCATACCCATTTCTGTGCAAATTGAATTATTTTTTAAATTTTCATGCGCCATATTGGATCCGCCATTTGGAATTTTCGAAATCCGACTATAGAATCATAATCAGCGACCCCAAAAAACCATAAATATCCAATGCTGTGGAAATATATTAGTTTTTTAAAAATTTTGTCCTTTATATTGGATCCACCATTTTGAATTTTGAAAAATTAACATCATATTCGTAATCAGCTACCTTAAAAACCCCAAGACACCGATTGATGTGAAAATCCAACTTTATGAAAAATCTATGCATTTAGAAACATTTTCTTGGGGTTAAACTAATACACAGGAAGGTTAACAATGTGTAGAAATGAGTATCGCAAGGTTTTTTCTACTATTTGATCAATGTACAAAACAATAAAATTAATTTGAAGAATGTGGCTTGAAAAGAAAAATTAAGTTTTATAATACCTAAAAGTTTAAAAGTTCTAGCGATATGCCCATATCTGATGTTCCCGCTAATAATAACGTGTTAATTGTTTAAATAATTTAGTTTTTTAATAATTTTTTACCTTTGGCTGTTGAAGTTGGCCAAACTTTGAAAATTGTGGTTGGCCCAACTTACGCATCTAAACTACAACTTCCTTATGAGTTGTCGGGTCAACCATCGTCGCCATTAGACGGCGAACCGTCTAATGGCGGTTATCATCTGTATGGTTGGCCCAACCTCTGGCACGAGAAGTTGGACCGACTTTGTAAAAGTTGGCCCAACTATGGGATGACCAAAAAAACGCACCTGGGAAATTACTTTCTCATGTAATTGTTAAAAAAGCGTGGCAGTGTACAAAACACAAGTCATTAATAGAAGCGAATATTGAACAAATAGTGCTCAGTCCAGTTCTTTCGAAAAATGAACGCAGTGCACATAAAGTAGATACCTACTCGAAAACTACAAGTTATTCTCTCTCTCTCATACACTAATGGTCGTTCACTTATCTTACTTTTTCACTTCCTCTTACTACTCTGAACTATTATGCAGTATAGTTAAGTTAATTAAATTATTAAATATTGCTTTGAGAATAATTAATTATACATTTCATTCAAGGTCAATTCACTATTTTTGTACACGGGAAAAAAAGAATAATCAAATTTACCATGAGGATTGTCAAACTTGAAAAAGGTTAAGAAAAAATTAATGATTTTTATTTATTTATTATTAAATTCTAATAACCGTATCAACTTTAAACTAGTTGACAATATTATTTATTCAATATTATGAATATTGTTGACATTCATACTTACATTAATTACATAGTAAAATTCACACATGATCTAATTTATTTCATTGGAAAGGGATGTTTCTTAAATAAAAAATTTTCCCCATCGATTGCGTGGCCGAGAGGCTTAATGTAAAAGCGTGCGATTTATAATTATGCGTATATTTAGTTGTATGGTTAGGTAGGTGTTCAATCCCGTATGATTGTAAGATTTTCCGATGCATTTAGTTATTAATTGTAAGTATGAAAATGTGGGAAGAATAAAAATTGTGAATTAATGAATATGAATATATGTCGTAGGCCGATAGAAAAATCAGGCCATTAGCTAAAAGCCTAGCCTATTTGCTATTAGCCGGCTAGTAGACAAAAGCATAGGCCAGTAGCCGAATAACTTGCTGGATGGCTACTAGCCTGACAATTTTTAGTCTATTAAAAGAAACAATATATAATAATAATAATTTAAGTAGTAATAATAATTTAAGAATTTCACATTTAAATTTCTAATTTTATTTTATAATTATTATTATCACGCGCATTTCACCTCCGATTTTCAAAAGTTCATACAATTTTAAATAGATAGTAGTAATTATAATTAACTTATGCACTTTATTCCACACTGACCTATTACTTCTTGCACTTTTTTCATAAGAGCTAAATAATTTAGCTTCAAATTCATCACGATTAACAATATGTTAGGTCATATTTATTGTGACTGAATCAAACAAAATTTATTTGAGAATTGAAACTTATTTTCAAAATCAGAATATTAACCGAATATTGCGCTAATGGACAACTAGACTGATATTATTTTGGGCCGTTAGAAGAAACACTGTTTATATTACAATTCAACACTTGTTAATTAAAATAAATATTTGCAATTGTCTAATGAGGAAACAAGGTAGATATTATTCTAATAGTCTTACATTTCCCAAAGAGAAGAATTTTGAAAATAAGTTTCAGTTCTCAAATAAATTTTGTTTGATCCAGTCACAATAAATATGGCCTAAACTATTGTTAATCGTGATGAATTTGAAGCTAAATTATTTAGCTCTTATGAAAAAAATGTAACAAGTAATAGGTCGGTGTGGAATAAAGTGCATAAATTAATTAAATATAATTACTACTTAATGTGAAATTGTTAAATTATTATTACCTATATGTTTTTTCTTTTAATGGACTAAAAATTGTCAGGCTAGTAGCCATCCAGCAAGTTATTCGGCTACTGGCCTATGCTTTTGTCTACTAGCCGGCTAATAGCAAATAGGCTAGGCTTTTAGCTAATGGCCTGATTTTTCTATCGGCCTACGACATATATAAAGAGTGCATTTAACATATTTTTCTTTCTTTAATGATTGGTTATTGTTTTTTTTTATATAAAATTGACGAAGTGAATAAAAGGAAACACTCGCGTCGCGTCGACTATTTATTTTGACAGGTTACGCGCCTGCTTAACTACTTCCTTTATTGTGAAAGTTTCGAAGTAGAGGACTGAGTCCAGTTGCTCTACTATGCACACTGCAGCGTGCCTTATAATCTTCGCCTGTTTTTTAATGCTCTTTAAAGTGAAATTTGGAACTAATGCCCTCTATACACTATACGCATCACCCTAAGATGCTTGATGGTAATGAATTATGGTACACCTAATATCATATATGCCTTCCTTCCGGTTTGCACAACTTTTTGAAAAGTTGTGTGTCTTCTATAAGAATGTTTTAAGTCAATGGCGTATGATGATTGAGATACGCCATAGACTTAAAACATTCTTATAGAAGGCACACCACTTTTCAAGAAGTTGTCCAAACCCGAAGAAAGGTATATATGATATTGGGTGTACTTTTACTGGACTAAATCGTATTTTTTCAATATTTACTCCCAGTTTTTCGAACTCCATTTTTCTCAGTGTGCGAAATGAACCATTTTCCTCCTAAAATGCACAATATACTGTTTTTCAGTGCATTTAATTTAATTGGGATCAAATTGCGACAAAGCGAAATTTTGACATAAAAATACTACACGGAAAGAAAAGGTCTGGAAGTGATATCCATAAAAATATTGTTGTGTTATTAATTTATTTGTAATGTTTAATTTTTCTTAAATAAAAATCACCCTTTAAGTAAAATTTCAACTAAGACAATTAGATAGAATATCGTTTATTATTAATAAAGTTGTTATGTAAATAATTTATTATTTTTAGGGAGGATGATGAAACTGATGAAGATAGTGGTGAAGACAGTTGTGAAGAATAGTCATTCAGATTATAATGTTATTTTAATTTTATTTTATTAAAGCATATTTATGTGCAAGCATAATAATTATATGCTTATAGTCTTATTATCAAAAAAATGTTTACTGATAAAAGTAAAACATTTTATGCTTTTATTGAGACTGACGTTAAGTCCACAATAGACAGCGTTAAGGTTAACACTTAACACCATTGATATCAATGGTCTTTAGTAGCATATCAATGGTCTTAAGTAGCTCAATCTCCTTAACGCTGTCTATTGTGGACTCAACATGAAAAACAAAGAATATTTATTCTATTTTATTAAATTTTTTGTGATATTAATAATAACAATAATAAGTTATAAAGATTTTCTATTGAGTTACAAACTATTAAATCCTCATATAATCTAATCATTTCTATTCAGGCCCGTGCGCAAGGGCGGGGGGGTTTGTGGAGTTTAAACCCCACACCCAGAGAAAGTTGAAAGTTGAGTTACAGTTTTAAATCTTTATGAAAAATAATTCAAGCATTATTAAAGTATTCAATATACAATATTATATGCATCTTAAAAATTGCTTAAAGGTATTGGTAGTAAGGGAGATTAGGGAATCGTGGGCCACAATTTTTTTAGCTTAATATCTTACACACAAAATTTTTTTTTTTAATTTTTACATGTCAGTAAGAGGTATAAACTATAACATATATGTGACGCGCTCCCAAGAAAGGTACCTAAGAAGCAAACGAATTGTAGGTTGGGTTCGTGTTAGATTTATCTTGATTAAAAGTTTATTTTTAATTATTTCAATTTGAAACCAATTTTCATTTAATATTTTGAATATAATGAAGACTTGAGACCAACAATTTTTAATTAATAATTTGATGTAAAATTTTTCTTTGGAGTCAAAGTACCAAAGCCACATAGTAATTAAAAAAATATTTTCTATAATTTATTTTTGAGAATCCTTGTAAAAACAATAAAAACATGAAGCCCCAAAATAAATATTTAAATGCAATTTTTCAGATAATTTTTGTTAACGTTTTATAGGTAATTGTAAAACGTTGTAAAGTAATTAAATGCTAACAAAAAATTTATTTTGGACGAACAAAAGAAAATAAAAAATTATTGGATGATTAAACTTATAAATATTATTAAATAATTGAGGGTAGCCCACAATACTCCACTGTCCCCTATATGTAAATTTTTAATTTTACAATACACCGTATACTAGTTTGACAATTGTTGTACACAATATTTTTTAAAACAATTTTTGTGGTGAGATTCCTTCTACCGGTTGGTGTATGTGACCTAGTCCATATGAAAAGAGACCTTACGTGTCAAAAAAAAAATTTTTCTTGTCTGTTGATTCGGATAGAGTTTGAAACGCTCTTTAAGATAGTAAAAACCAAAAAGTCAAAAGTTGCCCAGCTTAAATCCTGTAGATTTAAGATCTACACAGCTTAGATCCTTTACTGGACCTGTGCAGAATCCCATATAGGATCCGGTCTCGCAAACCCTTACAAACATGAGTCACTTATTTGTAGTTATTGTTGCTATTTAAAAAACTTAGACTAATTTATTTGTGTTTGAGGAGTTTGTTATTAATTTATATAAACAATTATAAAAAAATTTTTTATTACTTGAATGTTTTTTATTTCGATACTGTGATCCGCGGTGAAGAAAATAAGCCTTACTTGATTAAAAAGTATTACTATTTTAAAAAGTTAAGAGGGTTTTTCCAAATTAAACTTTAACTACTGTTTTCTCGAAAACTTGTTTTCGCACGTAAGGTCCATTTTCATAGACCAGGTCACATATCAAAATTTTATATCCCTAAACTTTTCGTTACATCGAAAGTCGAGTGTATTAAGATTTTAACATGAAAGTTCCAAAAAGCATTATATTAACTTCGTGCACAGTGAACGAATACAAAAGGAATTCATCTACTGCACACAGAAACTCAGTCTTATATTATTTGAGAGAAAACCAAGTAGAACGTAACATTACGTCGCTTGGGGGCAGCAACATGCCGATTCAGCTAAACGGTGAAAAAGATGCCGTTTCAAAAAGAAAAGTGAAAAACATGCCACTTCACGAAACCTGTGGAAACTATGCCTCGCCGCGAAAGCGCTGAGAAACATACCTTCTCCAAACGAACGGTGAAGAACATGCCTTTTCATACAACTTTTCAACGTATTAACGGTTGAAAAGGCATGTTCTTCACTGTTCGTTTGAAGAAGGTATATGTTTCTCATCGCTTCTGCGGCGAGGCATAGTTTCCACAGGTTTCGTGAAATGGCATGTTTCTCACTTTTCTTTTTGAAACGGCATCTTTTTCACCGTTTAGCTGAGTCGGCATGTTGCTGTCCCCAAGCGACGATTACTAAATTGTCACTGTAATATAGCATGCAACAAAAAAAATATTATAATGCAACGTTACAGAAATATTACAGCAATATTTTCCTATAGCAATAATGGGCACTTTAATGACATCTGGGTTATAAGGGGAAAACTTAGTATGCGCCCGTACAGAGGTAGATAAAGTGACCATAATACGCCTGAGTTGCATAAATATAGTTCTTTAAAGTTAGAGATTCATTGTTTAAATGTCGATTTCGAAATGTTCTACAAAAATAATTTTTCTTGCTTAAATTTTTCGAAGAATATAAACTATAAAGTACATATTTTTTAATATAAAGAACTATGTTTTCACATATTTACATTACTAAATTGATTATATTTTAGTATATTTGACTCTAAATTTATTAAACGTTAAAATGATCCTATTGTTGATAGCTTTTACTTTTTGTAAAAATTTACATTGTTATTTGAATTCAAAGTGAAGCAAGCATTTAAGAATAATCAGTCCAAATATACTAAACCTTAACGACAAATGTATATATTTTATGTACAAATGAAGAATATAAAAATATAAAATTCAAAGTAATTAAAAATTTCACGTTATCTTTAGTCTGTCCCGCTTTGACACAATTAGCAGCAACATCTTTCAAAAATAGATTTTTTACATAATTGGAATAGAAGGTACTTTAGCAAAGAATAAAAAATGAAAATAATTAATTTTTAAAGAAGTGCAATTTCATTTCATTTAAGGTAAAACTTTGTTTTCATTAAATACTTTTTAATTATCTAAAGTTTCTCAACCATAACATTTGGGTGCGTTCACAAATTATATCACTTAATTTTTTTAGAGTAGAAACCCTCCTACACCCCCAAAAACTTGACATCATTTGTGAACGCTCCCTGTCGGGTAAACTATGTATCATAGTAATTATTTTAATATTGGTAGTAATAGTAGTAGTTGTAGCTGTACTGGTGGTAGTAGTCGTAATAGTAGTTGTAGTAGCATAGTAGTACATATTGTTTACTATTTACTAACTTTTTAGAAGGTAGTCTTTAATAGAAATATTACTTTATTTTACTAAAAATTATAATATAACTATATTATTTCACAGCTTGAAGAACAAAAGAAATTCAAATGTCAGACGTGGAGTTGGACACTTCAGATGAAAGCAGTGAACCAGAATCTGTACATAATCTTTCTGATGAGGACGATGATGGTGATGATGACGAAGAAGTATTAGGAGATGATGAGTACACTACTGAGGAAGATGAAGAAGAAATTGTGAGCGACAATGAAAATGGGCAAGGAGCAGAAGAAGACGAAGGATCTGATAATGAGAACGTTCAAGACCAAGGTGTTATTGTAAATGTACAAAGAGAAAGTGAAACGGAAACATTGTTTAGAGGAATCAACACTGTGGCAATGCGCGTGCCTCTGCAGAGCAAACCGCATATAACAGCTATCGACCATTTTGTTGTGGCATCTGCACAAGCAGTAAGGCATGGTGACACTTATGAGCGCATGATTGATAATTTCATATGGTTGAAAAAAGCTTTCCGTTTTATAAACATACCTACAACAAAGCAGGCTTTATGGGATGTTCTTGGTCGGACACAAGATAATTTAATTTATCGATTCTTCTGTTCCAAATGTAAAGATGAGATTGGAGAGGGCCGCGCAATTCGAGTGAGGTGCGCTTGTGGAAGATGCGGTCCAAATCAGCAAATGTCATTCGTCGCAACATTTGTCCAAGTACTTTTGCGTCCTCAATTAAGTGACTTGCTAGCTATTCCTAATATAGCAGAATCACTAAACTATAGAAATAATAGATACAGAGCACACGAAAACGCAATGGAGGATATTTATGACGGACAAAAATACCAAGAACTTTTAGGTGAAGGAGGATTCTTGTCGAATAATTATAATTATTCGTTAACAATGTGGACAGATGGCTTAAAGCTGACCAAATCATCACGGGCTACAACATACCCTGTTGTATTTCAGCTGAATGAACTGTCTCCTCATGCTCGTAAGAAACATTTGTTGCTGGCTGGTCTTTGGGTAGCAGACGAGCATCCTGACATGAATACTATTTTACAACCAATTGTTAACGAATTAAGGATACTCTTTCATCATGGCATCCGCTGGAGACCCAATGCTGAAAATGAGGTGATCAGTAGGTTTATTGTTGCTATATTCACTGCGGATTTCCTCGCGAAAGCAGATGTTTTGAAAGCGAAACGGTTCAATGGTGAGAATGGCTGCCCAGCATGTTTAGCTCCTGGTGAAGTAGAAAACAATAAACGAGTGTATGCTGCAATAGAACATTTACCGCGCACTGATGAGTCAATAAGATACGATGGATTAGCAGCTTTTGAACAAGGAAGAGCAGTTAGAGGCATAAAAGGCGTTTCATCTTTGGCCACCTTGCCGCTATTTAACCTTGTTGACAGTGTGGTTGTTGATCCTGCACATAATCCATTTTTAGGTGTTGCAAAAAGATTAGTCGAAAGATATCTTACCGATGCAGATGAGCAATGGTTCATTGGACAGGGCGAAAACATCACAGCTATCGACGTCAAATTAACAAGCATCAGGCCACCCACAAGGAACTCTAGACAGCCACGCAGTATTGTGCTCTACAGAATGTGGAAGATATCCGAGTGGCGTAATTGGTTACTTTATTACGCGCTTCCCTGTTTGGATGGAATTTTACGCCCCGAATATTTTAATCACTTAGCATTACTATGTGAAGCTATCTACATTCTAAATTCTTGCAGCATCACAGAAGAAAAATTAAATAGAGCAGATGTCTGCATAAAAGAGTTTATTCAACGTTATCAAAGGCTATTCGGATTGAAAAACATGCTTTTCAATGTTCACCTTCTAGGTCACTTAGTTCAGTCGGTACGAAACTGGGGTCCTTTGTGGGTGTTCTCAGCACTGCCATTTGAATCGTTCAACAACAAAATTTTAAATTTTGTAAAGAGTCCTTTTGCTAGAGCAAGCCAAATACTTACCAGATTCTTTCTCAAAAAGTTTATAATAGTTGCAGCACAACAAATACCTCTCTCAGTTGAAGCAAGGGAAGAAGCATTCCGTCTTCTAAAAATTAATAATGAACACGTAGAAGGCATGCCAGAAGGGCATTATTTTCAAGGTGTTGGAAGGTGTGACAACCGATTGCCTCAACTGGATGAAGCTAATTGTCTTAGAGCTGCAGGTTATCGATTACATCCTAGAAGACGAATAAATTTTTACAATAGGGCTGTAATTAATGGAACGGAATACCGTGTTGCCGATAACAGAAGAAGAAAAGTTTGTAACCATATAGTATTTTGCCAGCAATCGAGATTCTTCATTATTGAAAAGCTAGTGTCTTACAGATATAACAATCAACAAATCGCAGGATTCATTGGAAGATATTTACACAATGTTGAGGGCATTTACAGAGTTCCCCATATGCAACGTGTTACACCAATAGAAGTAAGGTCCTACATATCCTTCAACGACGTTATTAGTCCAGGATTTTTCATTCCTTCTGATGAAGAAAGTGCAGCTGTTTCATTATCAAATGTCTGGGAAACAGATTAGATGCAAACTCAGGTAAATAGGTCAGAAAATAATTTATATGTAAATTTTTGAAAATATTCTTAATATGCCCAAAATAGGGAAATATTTTTCAGTAAGTTTAAAAAAGTTATAAATAAGTTAAATTCTCAAATTTATGTGTTACGCTTGTGTCCTCAATATCCACGATTCAATTTCCCGTTGGTACCGAATTTCTTAATCTATAAAGCTAAAGCTGACACCGAGTTATCAAAACCCACTTATATTTTAAAATTTTTATGTTGGCAATAAAACAAAAGAAAATCATTGATAAGAAAAAAAATTTTACATAAAAAATGAAAAAATTTAATTCTAAAAGGATTTCATTTTTTTAGCAGGGACAAATAATAAAATAAATAAAGAAAAAGCATAATAATCAAATATAATTAAACAACAAAAACCGCTGCCAAGTTGTATTTTTTTTTATAATTTTGGTGCTCATTTCATGAACACTTTACTTCCACATAGAGATAATAATAATAATAGGAAAATATATAAATAACTTCTTATAAATATGGTAAAAGTGATTGAACCTTGGGTCAATCAATGTATTTTTAAATACTCTACAATATAGTTATAATAGTTTAATAGTTTAAACAAAAATTTTCAAACAAAAAAGTTGAGAAAATGTCATTTTCCACAATTTTTGGTTTTTAAAATACCAATAATTTCGAAATTTATTATCGAATTAGGTTTAAAAATAGGTCAATCGAAGCGATTTTTGAAGCTCTACAAGTCGGTAACGATAATTTTAAGATTACTTCTACATTTTTCAACAAAATTTTCAAAAAAGTCTTATTTTCCAAAATTTTGAATTTTTAAAAGTTTAATATCTCCGGTTAATATGGACGAAAAATGTTCAATTAGGGCTCAAAAGATGCGTCTTAAAAAAACTCTACAAAATTATGGAAAAACATTTATAGGTGTCCTAACATTTTTTTAAAGTTATGGGCAAAAAAACGTTTTTTTTGCAAAATTAAAAATCCAAAAAAAAATTAGTTAAACTTTATTAATCTATCTCAAAGTACTCTCATTTTATGTCCGCAGGTGAGATGTACAATTTAAAAAAAATTCAACCCAAAAGCTCTTCATGATTTCGAGATATTTATGAAAATGTGATGTTTACACACACACACACACGCACGGAATGACATTTTTTAGAAATGTCATTTTTGAACTCCTGAGGTCAAATAACCTAAAGATATGTCAAAAAATCGAACTCGAAAAATTTCGGTATTACAATACTTCTTCTATGAGGAAGTAATAAAGAAATAATTAAGAAAGCAAATATGAATTTTTTATGAAACATAAAATTTAAAAAAAATAAGTGGGTGTTAATAACTGGGTGCCACCTTCAGCGTCATTCTTAATCTTCTAATTGTGAATGTTCTGTGTAGAGTATCGTAAAAGCTAATAATAATAATAGTAATGATAATTTGGTTTTGAATTTAAATAAATAACTTGATCTCTTAAAGTTAATGAAAAAACAAAAAAGTATTATTGAATTTCTAAAATGTAAAGAAATATTTCTTTCAGTCAATTAAAAAAATAATAAAAAAATTTCTTTAAATGAAAAACATTTTTCTTTGATCCGAAAAAAATTTCTTTGAAACAATAATCCCCAAGTTTTGAACGTTCAAATGAACGAAATATTTTTTATTGGAGATATTTTAATAAATTACTAATCACAAACAAATTTAAAAATCTGAAATCTTTATGTTTAGAAACTCAGTAATTAATTTGTTGGATAGTAACGCAAAATAATTGCAATATAATATTTAATTTGGAGAAGAAATAAATAAATTTTGTTCATTTGAACGTTCAAAACTTTAGGATCTTTTAAAACAAATAAACCTTTTTCTAGAAACGTTGTCATAGTCTTAGTTTTAGTCAAAATATAAGACTAAGACTTTGACTGAGTATTTAAGGGGTAACACTACCCTAGAGTCAGAAAAAGAGACCTATATCTTTGATGATTTGTTTTGAGAAAATGGAAACTTTAATAGGATTTCTTTTTGGAGGGTTTATTAAATACATATTGAAGAGTAGAAAAAAAATTTTTATTAAAAATTTTATAACAAAATGGCGGCGGTAAATTTCATAGTAAAAGTCGACTATTTTTTTTACGGCCGCAAAGATTTCTTGAACAGTTTCAGTCCTGAAACACAAAACAAAGAAATTTTATAATCTATATAATATAAACTTGAAAAGTACATAGGATTTTTTTAATTGGTTGTAAACTTTAATTTTTATAAACAATTTACTTTTTATTTTTTGTCGAAAAATTGATTATTTTACTAAAAAAGAGCACCATTTCTACAAAAATTGATATAAAAAAACTCCTATGTACTTTTCAAGTTTATTTTATATAGATTATAAAATTTCTTTGTTTTCTGTTCCAGGACTTAAACTTTTCAAGAAACCTTTCCGGCCGTTTTGGTAAAGAAAAAAATAGTTGATTTTTCCTATGCAATTTACCGCCGCCATTTTGTTATAAAATTTTTAATAAAAATTTTTTTTCTACTCTTCAATGTGTATTTAATAAACCCTCCAAAAAGAAATCCTATTCTAGTTTCCATTTTCTCAAAACAAATCATCAAAGATATAGGTCTCTTTTTCTGACTCTAGGGTAGCAGGTAGTCATCCGTTCTGAACCCTCAGTTAATTTTTTCAGTACTACCTAGACTGAAATTAATATTTTAAATTTGAAAGAACCTGGAAAGTGTAGAAAATTTTGATCGAAATCTTGGAAAATTATTGTTTTCTGAAGTTATTGTGCTTATTCTTGAAATCTAATTTTACTTAAATAATTAAAAATTAATCCGATTTTAAAAGAGTTGCGTTAACAATTTTTATAAATAAATTAACTTCAATTGGTTTTAATTTAAAATTTTGTAAAATTTCAATTTTAAATGAATTTAATTAAAAATCTTAATCAACTTAAATTTTTGAAAAATCTTAATAATTCAAATTCTTCTGCAATTAATTACATTTTGTAATTTGTATTTAATTAATTATTAAATTTATTGAAGAAGAATTGTGTTTAAAAATATGAAGTAAAGAATTCAATTATTAAAAAAAATTTTTTAATAAAATTCAACGCAAACATTTAATATTTTCATAAATAATAAAAATTTAACAGGAATTCTAATATTTACAAATTTTTCAAATAAATTTCTTCGCAATAATTGAATTATTTTCATAAACAAAAAAATTCTTTTTAGCAATTCAATTATTTTCAAAAATAACAAAACTTATCGCGTAATTGTAATCAGAGCCGGTGGAACTAAATTTTTTATACTATGGAGTTCTTACATGCTCCTAAATCGAGGACTGGGGGGTTGTATATAAATAAACAAGTTCAAAAAGTATTTTTAATTTTGCTAAAATCATCGAAAATTCTTATGATCACTTGGCGTGGTTGTTCTTCAATAAAATATTTTAATCAATTTTTTATTGTGTTTTTCTTTATAAATAGAATTGTTATTTTAAAAAAATGTACATTATTGCTTTTTCTTAAAAGAAGCCTTATAGTGATGTAGATTTCCGAATTTTTTAGAATGAATTATTTTTACAAATTTTCAAGTATAGTAGTATGTATGTTTTGTACCTATTTCTTGAAATAACTTTTTTCCATATTAAAATTTTCATTAATTATTATTGTCAAAATTTAGAGGTGTGCAAAAAGCTCGAGGCTCGGTCGAGCTTTTTCGAGCTTTTCGTTTTTCGAGCCGAGCCTATTCAGTTCGAGCTCGAGCCGAGCTCGGGCCGAATCGAGCCTCATATAAAGCTCGAAAAAGTTCGGGTACTCGAATTCTTCGGGTACTCGAATTTTTCGGGTACTCGAAATCTTCGGGTACTCGAATTTTTCGGGTACTCAAATTTTTCGGGTACTCGAAATTTTCGAGTACTCGTGACAATAAAACTTGAATATTTAATTATTTAGATACTCTTCTCGTTGACACCAAGGTACATCCGGATGCCCCGGAGTCATTTGACAAGAGAATTTTTGTTTATATCTAATAATCATAGCTATAGACTAACTCTAAAGTGCACCCGGGTGTCCAGGAATCAGGTGAACATCTTCTTCAGGGAATTTTGGTTTCTATTGAATAATCATAGCTATAGACTAACTCTAAAGTACACCCGGGTGTCCAGGAGTCAGGTGAACATCTTCTTCAGGGAATTTTGGTTTCTATTGAATAATCACAGCTATAGACTAACTCTAAAGTACACCCGGGTGTCCAGGAGTCAGGTGAACATCTTCTTCAGGTAATTTTGGTTTCTATTGAATAATCACAGCTATAGACTAACTCTAAAGTACACCCGGGTGTCCAGGAGTCAAGTGAACATCTTCTTCAGGAATTTTTGTCTCTATCGAATAATCATAGCTATAGACTAACTCTAAAGTACACCCGGGTGTCCAGGAGTCAGGTGAACATCTTCTTCAGGGAATTTTGGTTTCTATTGAATAATCACAGCTATAGACTAACTCTAAAGTACACCCGGGTGTCCAGGAGTCAGGTGAACATCTTCTTCAGGGAATTTTTGTCTCTATCGAATTATCATAGCTATTCGATGAGCACCTAAATAATCAGATGATGCTGTTTAACTGACTCCTGGACATCCGTGTGCACTTTAGGGTTAGTCTATTTTTATGATTATTAAATATGAACTCGAACGAGTCTTTTAAAAAAAATGTTTCTTTCTCGTTCGGAATAATTTACACAATTAAAGGAAAAGGTTTTTTAATTAAGTAACTCACAATTCACAAAGCAACGTATAAAAATTTAAGTTCAAAATTTAGTTTTTTGTTATTTAAAATCACCACAAAGTCTTTTAATAATTACGTCTTCACTGAACATATAAAATAATAATTTTTGATAAAAGTTCTGTACTCAAATTAAATATTAAAGTTGTATAACTATTTCGAAGGTTCGAGCACGACTGACTCTCTTTTCCTTAATCATCACTCATTAACATGAATACAAACACACACACACACATTTACTCATACAATTAACTTTCATTTAATTGTCGTCTAATCATTTTTCAAATTCGTCACTTCTATTCTCGCTTGTCGACAAAATAGTAACCAAAATTCCTGAAGACGTTCACCTGACACCTGGAAACCCGGGTGCTCTTCAGGGATAGTCTATTGCTATGATTATTCGATAGAAACAAAAATTCCCTGATGAAAATGTTAACCTTACTCCTGGACACCTGGCTGCACTTTAGAGTTAGTCTATAGCTATGATTATTCGATAGACACAAAAATTCCCTGAAGATGATGTTTACCTGACTCCTGGTCACCCAGGTGCACTTTAAGGTTAATCTATGTTTATGATTAATCAATATAAACAAAAATTCCCTGAGGATGATTTTCACTTGACTCCTGGACATCCGGGTACACTTTACGGTTAGTCTATAGCTATAAATTTTCGATAGATACAAAAAATCCCTGAAGAAGATGTTCACTTGACTCCTAGACGCCCGGGTGCACTTTAGGGTTAGTCTATGTTTATGATTATTCAATAGAAACCAAAATTCCCTGAGGATGATTTTCACTTGACTCCTAGACATCCGGGTGTTCTTTAGCGTTATTTTGGCAGCATAATTACTCAAAAAAAACAGAATTCCCTGAAGATGACGTTTACCTGACTCCTGGACACCCTGGTGCACTTTAGGGTTAGTCTGTAGCTATGGTTATTTGATAGAAACAAAATTCCTTGAAGAAGATGTTCACCTGACTCCTGGACACCCGGGTGCACTTTAGAGTTAGTCTATGTTTATGATTATTCAGTAGAAACCAAAATTCCCTGAGGATGATTTTCCCTTGACTCCTGGACATCCGAGTACACTTTACGGTTAGTCTATAGCTATTATTATTCGATAGAAACAAAAATTTCCTGAAGAAGATATTCACCTGACTCCTGGACACCCGGGTGCACTTTAGAGTTAGTCTATAGCTATGATTATTCGATGGAAACAAAAATTACTTGAATATGATGTTCACATGACTCCTGGACATCCGAGTGCACTTGAGTGATTGTCTATAGCTGTGATTATTTTGATGGAAACCTAAATTCCCTGAAACTGGTGCAAGTACTCGAAAATTACGTGTACCCCAAATTTTCGAGTATTCGAGTGGATTCGGGTACCCGAAAAATTCGAGTACCCGAAATTTTCGAGTATTCGAGTGGATTCGGGTACCCGAAAAATTCGAGTACCCGAAATTTTCGAGTACCCGAGTGGACTCGGGTACCCGAAAAATTCGAGTACCCGAAATTTTCGAGTACCCGAGTGGTTTCGGGTACCCGAAAATTCCGGGTACCCGGTACATCGAGCCAAGCTCGGGCTCGGCTCGGCTCGAAAATATTCCGGCTCGGCTCGGCTCGGCCATTCGAGCTTTTTGCACACCTCTATCAAAATTGCATTCCTGCCATAAAAACAAATCGATTCATATATGTAAAGTATATATTTTATCAATATTTATAGAATAAATAAATATTTTAATTTTTCACAAAAAATTAAAATTATGCATTTTTTTAAATTTTATCAAAATTTTTTCAAACATTTTTAAAAATTAAATTTTTTTTATTCTTATTTTTTACACTTTAAAATAATTATTCTAAAATAAAAAATTAAACAATTTGTATATATTATATTCAAGGAAGCTGAATGATCATAAAAAGAACAACTTGTTTTTAATCTTCTATGCAGAATTTTAAATAATTGAGGGTCCCAATCAAAGAACCGGTTATAAGTTTTTGAGACTCAAAATTCTCGACCTCTAAATAAAAAAAGAATTTAAAATTTTAATTTCTTGAAAACATATCGTATTTGTATAAAGATTACCAAAATCTTTCTCAAAAAATTGGGATTAAAAACAGTTTAATTTTCGACTTACAGAGCAATGATTTTGAGCTTAAAAAAATTATAACCGGTTCTTTGATTGGGACCCTCAATTATGAAGTCTGGAAAAAGTCACTGAATTTTAAAAATGAGACTTTGTGAACATCCTGTAATAGGTTATATTTTAAGAAATCTTAGTTTTCTAATCTAAATGCAATTATTTTCACTGAATGAACTTTTTACATATTTTAATTATTCTGCAGGTTATTCGATGGATTCAGAAGATATTTCATAAAAAAATAAAGACGTGGAATATGGATGAGCTTCAACATCGACATCCATAAATATATAGTAGCAATATGCAACCTTTCATCAACCTTCCATGCCCGTGTGGAAATCTTCTCACAGTTCAAACAACTGTTCAATAGAATGACTCAATCTGGCTCCCAAGTTTGAGCGCTGACTGAATTGACCACTTCCAAGATTGGGACACATTGGCGACAAATCGACTTTTCCACACTGATGCAAATGATATTACTTAAAGAAATAGCGAGTTCAGAATCATAAATAATATTTTGTTTTATATATTTTATATACTTATATTTTATTTATAAAAAAACAAAAATTGTTAGTTTCCTTAACAATTTTTTTTGTGCAATATTTATTTCACCATTTAAATGTTATATTTCATTCCTAATTAATCCTTCTTACATTTTATTTACATCAATACCAAGCCTTAGTTTGTAATTTCAATTCTAGTTTTAAATTTTAATAATTTTAAAATCCTAGTTTTCATGTCTAAATTAACAAGTAAAAAATGCTTTATTTATACATTTTTATATGAAAAAAATTAATGATTTGAAAAAACAAAGATATAATTTTTATGAAATTAAAATTTTAAAACTAAAATAAGTTTAAAAAAAAAGAAACTTAAATACTTATGTTCCTTTTTTGCTTTTCTATAACTTTTAAAACTTGTTAATAGGGTGTTCTCCTGAATGCAACTACTATAAATTTCTGCAACGTGAGTAACATTATTTACATTTGTAACAATTCCTTCAATCTGTTAAACATAGTTTTTATCATGAAGTTAGAGCTACTCGAATCTAAAAATGCATCATTAATTGAAGCCTGAAGCTCACGTCTTGATTTAAGATTTGTATCCAAGCTCGAATCAATGTTTTGCAAAAGTCTTATTATAACTTCTTTAAACTGTTACATAGGGTGAATAAGTCACATTGAGCAGAAAATATAAGGCAAAGCAGAATTCCATGACAGTGAAAAGGATCTACACTAATAAAATTCTGCTTTCTACTTAAATGAGAGACTGTCCCCAAACAGAAAATTAAATAATTAATCAAAATATAATATTCTTACATTATCATACGTAACGTATGATCGCTAACCACAGAATAAAACGATGACAATTTAATGACATAATAATCAAAAACGACATATAATGAGTAGTTAAAATTTCACCGGTTCGGTGAAATTTTAACTCATCTAAATTTTTGTAGTTCATGGGTGCTTAATGTTTTTTCTAACAAATTTTAGTATTTACAATTATAATATGCTTCAAAAAATTTAAAAAAAATTCAATTAGTTTAAATTTTTTTTAATAAATATCAAAATTTTCAAAAATTAAAACAACTTTTTAAATTTTTCTTAATTTTCATTGCCGATTTTTTTTATAAGCTTATTTCATGATTCTCAACAATTAATCGTATTCATGTTCAAAAATTTTAATTTCTTGAAAAATAAAAAAATTTTTAAATCAATCTTTTATTTATTTTCTACAGTGTACTATGACTAATTCCGGGTACTGAAAAAGTGTAAAAATACTGTGATACCTCTAAAAATGGTCATTTTTGTTTGTCTCAAATTTTATTAGTTCTTAAAAAATTCAACTGCTTCTACATTTTTAATTATTTTTCGTTGGCAAATTTTTTATAGGCTTTTTTACGATTCTGAATAATTAATCGTATGAATTTTGAAAAATTTAAATTTTTTCAAAACAAAATTTTCAAAATGATCAAAAAATTTTTTTTTAATTTTAACAATATAGAATATTTTATTTCCTGGAATAAATTTATATCCTAAATAATGCCTGAAAAAAAATTGGCGCTTCTTAACAACGTAATTATCGAAGAGTTAAAATTTCACAGTGCTCTCCTCTTAAACGAAGAAATTTTAAAAAATTGTATTTGAACTGTCTTGAAATAAATCATTTGCATTCAATGCATGTAATTAATGTGTGACGACTTGTTAAAGAACATGTTTTTGAAATTTACCAAAAAATGAAAACTTTTGTTTATTATTAATTGCATTAAAATGATAAAGACAATTTTTTTAATTTATTACCCATTTTTATATTATAAATGTAGGAAATGTTAGCTTTTAAATGATATCTTGACTAACTTTTCTATATTTACTCAAAATTAAAACAAAAAATTTTTTTTATTGTCTTTGTTTGACGTAGGGTGGACAAATATTACATAAACGGTACTGTATAATATTAAATAATATAATAATTAAATTTAAGATAAATTTTTTCTTATGAAAATCAAATTAGATAGTAATAAAGGTATAATTTTTGGGAATTTAATTCTAAACCACTTACATTGTTTTGTATGAAGGTTATTTTGATACTTATGTAACAAATTCTTTTTTTTTGCAAGATGTGTCACTTTTATACATATACAACACAGGACATAAACTTACACTATCCTACATGTGAATTGTCAATAAAAGTTTATGAATAAAAAAGTGTAAATTTACCAGGTTGTTTAAAATTTCTGTGTTCACAATAGAACACTAATAATTAAATTGTATTAATTTGACAAGTTAGAAAGATTGTTTTAGATTTGCACTTTATTCCATTAATTTATGTCAATTGTTGGATGCATGAAAATTTATTCAAAAGGCTTTTTTAAAGGCATTTTAAAGTGTAAAAAATAACCAGGAGTGATAAATAATTTTAGGTTAAAGGAAACATTTTTTAAAAAAATATTGAAATAAATGTTTTTCAAAGTGGTAAACAACAAATACAATTTATATTTATATACCATGTAATTTCTCCTTATCTAAAAAATTATATTCTAAATGTTTAAATTATAAAAAATTAATTAATTCTTATTCAAATAATAATTTTATTTAAATAATATTTAAAATACTATACATAATATACGTCACTTATAAACAGTCTATTATAGGTTATGTTTATACATAATTTCCATTATGTGTCAGGTGATACATATGCGTCTCCCGCTATCGTTTTTCTGCATCGGTTTCTTATAATAGTACATTTTTACGAATGTAGAGGTCTGCTGGACTTAGCATTAACTAAACCTACTCACTGTCGTGATAACCTAGCCACATTACAGTTTGCAAATTACCAAGTATGGTCGGTAATGTAGTTATTCTTCACATTTCACAACACTATTCACATTTAATTAAAATTTTAATAATTATTAATAAACTAGTGCTATAATCAACAAAAATGAACTTATTTAATAATTCTTTATTAATATTAAGTGTTTTCTTTGTTCATTTATATTTATTCACTTTAAAAATTGACGAAATAAAAGAGAAAAAAAAGTGACACGCATCACTACACTTTTATGATTGTTATTTATTATTTATCACTTTATTTATTATAATTACTGCATAAATCTACTCTATCTCTATCTATTTAATCATATTTATGCATATTTTGTACTTTTCTACTCAAATTAACAAGTTTTTTATGAAAGAACCAAAAGTGCACCTAAAGTGCACCCAGCTGGGTTCACTTTCGGTTAATCAAATCTGACAGGGATGCGTTTCAAACAATTTCACTCGAAGATTTTTAACGGGCATTTTATGCATATGGTCAAATTCCGAAGTGATTTTCGTAAAAAATCAATTTCCGGAAAGTTACCAAAGTGATTTGTGTAAAAAAAATTAATTTCCGGAAGATTTCCAGATGATTTCCGTTAAAAAAATTAGTTTCCGGAAAAATTCCGTAAAATAAATCAATTTTCTGAACATTTTTTGAGAATCAGCCAATGACAGATTACAACTTGTCGTTAATATTGATACATAGAAATGCTGCTTCAATTATTTGTTGGCAGCTCGTGATGCTTATCCGCACTTCTTGTAAAAACAAAAATTTATTTATTTAAAGTTGGGCAGCATATGTATCGTAGTATACTACTGCGCACTCATAAATAATATACCTCACTTTTGCGTATGGATAAATACTAATTGTAAAACTACGAAAATTTTAATATCATACTACACTTATCTGTATGCGCAACGAAAGTGCATTACTGCACATATGTAAATATCATACTATACAACTGCGCAGGTGTAACTACAAAATTACAATACTGCGCATGTGTAACTACTAAATTACAATACTGCGCATATGTAACTACTAAATTGCACTACTGCGCATATTTAACTACTAAATTACAGTTATGCGCATGTTTAACTACTAAATTATACTAGTGCGCATATTTATTTGTAATGCAAATGAACTTACCGAAAACGATAAGAGTCCTTCATCTCCATTAACACTGCATTTAATAAACTTGTTTTCCCCGACCCTGACGGCCCTATGAACAGGGTCAGTGATTTTCTTATGTGCTCATCTTTAATGACATCTTGTATGGATGTAAACACCTTGTCTGAAAGAAATTTGTTTAATATGTAATTTTTCAAGTCAACAAGAAAATTATTTAATTAGTTTATTAAATGCTTGCGGCATATATCTCACACGCTTGATCATATGTGCATTTATTGATATTTATTTAATTATTTACTTTTTTAATATTGATAACGATATAAATTTCGTTCACATAATATTTTCTAAAAGTTAACATGAAGCATAATATACAATAATAGCATAATCTTATATCCCAGGCAGAAAAGTTGGATGTGCGCCAGTACTAACGACCGGCATAGTGCCGACCCGGTTGTAAAGTTGAACTTATGCCGGTACCAGCAAAATAATACCGAGCCGGATATGAAATAACGACCAGCCCGGTGGTAAATGTGGATTTGTGCCGGTACTGGTAATCTGTTTGATTAAGAGTATCTGGCCCGGTACTATAATTTATCCCAGGTAAAAATAGTTCGTACGAAATTCATACGCATTTCGTTCAGAATTCCGGTCAGATTTGTACAGAATTCCTATCGAATTCGTATGAAATTACTAGTGAAATTCGTGTGGCGTTTTGAAACGTTATTTCGCACGAATATTCGTGCGAATAGTACCCAGATTTTTTTAAATGGATTTTCAAAAAAAAAAATTTCGTTCGGAAATCCGTATGGAATCCGCACGAAATGTCAGCTAAAAATATCCTCAAAAACTTTCGACGAAATTTCTATATAAAATTAAAGCGAATTACAAACGCATTTATTTTGAAATTTTTTTATAAAATTCTGCTCAGAAATTCGGATGGAATTCTGCACGAAATGTCAGCTAAAATTTCCTCAAAAGCTTTCGACGAAATTTTCATACGAAATTCGTATGAAATTCGAGTGCATTACGAACGAATTTAATATGGAAAATTTTTATAAATTCTGCTCGAAAATTCGGATGGAATTCCGTACGAAATGTCAACTAAAAATTTCTCAAAAAAAAATTCGACCCTATTTCCTTACTAATTTCGTACGAAATTCGAGCAGAACTTTTTTAAAAATTTTCCAAGATAAATCTGTTCGTAATTCGCTGGACTTTCATACGAATTTCCTTTGGAAATTTCGTCGAAAGTTTTTGAGGATATTTTTAGCTGACATTTCGTGCGGAATTCCTTACGAGTTTTCGAGCAGAATTTTATAAAAATTTTCCAAAATAAATCCGTTTGTAATTCGCTCGAATTTCATACGAATTTCGTATGGAAATTTTGGTTGAAAGTTTTTGAGGAAATTTTTAGCTGACATTTCGTGCGGAATTCCATACAGATTTCCGAACGAATTTTTTTATTGAAAATTTTAAAAATAAATCCGGGTACCATTCGCACGAATATTCGTGCGAAAAAACGTTTCAAAACGCCACACGAATTTCACTAGTAATTTCATACGAATTTGATAGGAATTCTGTACGAATCTGGCCGGAATTCTGAACGAAATGCGTATGAATTTCGCATGAATTTTGTATATATATATATAATATGTTTGGTATAGCTATACAGAAAAGAACCATTTTCTTTAATGAAACATTGAAAATTACTGCAAAACTTCAATAAAATCTCTTTTTCACAATCAATCAGTTTTTGGGTCCATTAATTATTCCCACATTCACTTTAATATTTTTGTATTTGTTTTTTAGATGAAAAGGAAACTTTTTTAGCCCGGCACTCATTGATATTATATAATTTTACAAAATTGGCCAGGCTATTGAACATTTATTTAAGAAGTTTCCTTTTCGACATACAAACCTGAAATTCCATGATCTTCTTTAACCATTCTTTGTTTTTACTAAAAAGAACGTTCTTTTTAGTTATGTTAATTTCATGCCATTTTCTGTTTATAATTTTCAGTAAACGTTTCTATTTATCTTTTTTATCTAAACGAAGTGTAAAAGTTTTATTCCTTTTTTTAGATAACGTCAGACTGTGCTACTAACAGCAGCTAACTTTCAGTCATTAACTTTTGGCATAATTCTGACTTTTATGCAGAGTGTACAGACTGACGAATTTGATGTTAGTTTTTCAAAATTCAAAATGGAGAATCCAATATGGCGACCAAAATTTTAAAAAGTTTATCATTTTTGTACAAACTAACCATACAGGGGTTTTTAAGGTCGCTGATGACGAATTTGATGTTAGTTTTTCAAAATTCAAAATGGCGAATCCAAAATGGCGGACTTAAAAATTAAAAATCAATCAGATTTGTCTAAAATTTGATATTTGGGGGTTTTTGGCATCGCTGATTACGAATTTGATATCAGATTCTCAAAATTCAAAATGGTAGATCCAAAATAGCTGACTTGAAAATTCAAAATCAATTTGATACGCTTAAATTTGTTACTCGGGGGATATTGGGGTCTATGATTAGGAATTTAATGTCAGCCTTTCGGAATTAAATATAACGGTTTCAATACGGTTGGCGAAAAATGATAAATTAATCAGATTTAATAAATGTTAGTGTCTGTGATATTTTAGGGATCGCCCACTGTGTATTGAGTGTTAGTAATTAGATTTTTTTAATTGAATGTCGCTGATAAATTGTTTTAAAAAAATTCTTTCGTAGTAATTTAGTAATTATATCATAGACCCCAATATCCCCCGAGTAACAAATTTAAGCGTATCAAATTGATTTTGAATTTTCAAGTCAGCTATTTTGGATCTACCATTTTGAATTTTGAGAATCTGATATCAAACTCGTAATCAGCGATGCCAAAAATCCCCAAATACCAAATTTTAGACAAATCTAATTGATTTTTAATTTTTAAGTCCGTTATTTTGGATTCGCCATTTTCAATTTTGAAAAACTAACATCAAATTCGTCATCAGCGACCTTAAAAACCTCTGTATGGTTAGTTTGTACAAGAATCATAAACTTTTTAAAATTTTGGTCGCCATATTGGATTCGCCATTTTTAATTTTTAGAAATAATATGAAATTTTGTAAATTTCTCATATAATTTGACATTAGAGGCCCTTTAGAATCTTTAAAATTGGTTTTTTCTTCGTTTTTTACCATGAAACAAAATTGGACATAGTGTTTTTTGGCATTAAATTCTCTATAGTTCATATGAAAATTAATATTTCAAAAAGGGCCCAACGGCATTAAAAAGCTGACATTTTTACCTTTAATTTGAGCTATTATAAAAGATTTTTGGATTAAATCTGTAATGGAGAGAGGGGGTGCCCACTTGAGAAAGAATGCCTCATATATATATATATATATATATATACAGTACCGTCCGAAATTGTCAGTCCACCCATTTTTAAAGGAATGAAAAAAAAATTTTAACATAAAATTTGTTACGGTCTAATTTATAAAATAGACACAGTTTACTTGTTATCACTTCTGAGAGTGAGAATTTATTATAATATTCAATATTACAGTTTAAAGGCAGGAATAAGACTGAGTTGCAAAAACGTTTGCAGCTCATGTCGAATATGAAACAATACAGGTGGGGATATATATTTTGCTGACTATAACATCCCTCTCGCTAGATAGGATTTAGTCCCTAAAACCTAAATTTTACATTTCTATTTAAATAAGGTTTAATATGTTTGTTCTGAGTTTCTATGTCGTTGTCTTTTGTAGTCTATAACGACGTCAACATTACTCATTTTCTTATTACACATATTAGTTATAATTTTTCTATTTAAAGATTTACATAATGTTTTAAACAATTAATTCAATTTTGTGATTGTCAATTTCATTTATGTGGAGTGATATATCGTAGCTTACATTTTGTGATTATTCTATTTAATTGAAGTGTACAGTTGAGAGATACAATTTTGGTTTTTTCTAACAGTGTATTACATTTAAAATCTTGTATTAACTTAGTGTATATGATGTAAAAGTATTATTTCTTGTCGCAAATACTGTCTTGTATTATTTCTCTGTAGCTTTAGTTAACCATTTTTCGTGCTTCTCTTTCCATTGATAAATTAATTTTGGGTACTTCAGAATTGGTGAAATCAGTTTCTTATCTATAACTTCTTTAACACGATTTTCAAAATATTTTAACCAGTTGTCTTTTTCGAATGGGGGTAAATCTTTTGTTAGTCTTGTTTTACATAATTTTCCTTGAACTTTAGGTTTTATTGTAACATTTCCAGTTTCTTTATTCTTTTTAGATTCTTCAAAATTCTCTGTTAAAACATCTGTTTCTTCATACGGTTCGGTTATAATATCATTTTTAATATTCCTCATTTGTGAAGTGTCATCAAGGCTCTGTGTCTCGGGTGTCTTCTTCATATCTTCTTCTTCTTTTAAACTAAGTTCATTGTCTTTTGAACTTTCTGCTGATGCGTCTTTTTCACTGTCCTCGTCTTGTATTGGAAATAATCTTGAAAGAGAGTCAGCTGCTTTATTTTCTTTTCCTTTAACATATTCTATATCATATTCAAACTCTTCTAAGCGTAATCTCCATCTTAATAATTTTGAACTAGGATCTTTTACATTATGTAGCCAAGTTAGTGCCTTATGATCTGTCTGAATAGTAAATGTCCGTCCTAATAAGTATTGTCTCAGCCTATTTGTAGCCCACACTATTGCCAACAATTCTTTTTCTGATGTATTGTAATTTTGTTCTGCTTTATTTAATTCTCTTGAAATATAGCAACAAGGATGTACATCTTGAGAAAGTACTGCTTCTATTCCTACATTACTAGCGTCCGTTGTTAAAACAAATCTTTTGCTAAAATCTGGATATTTTAATACTGGTGATTTGCACAGTAAATCTTTTAATAATTTGAAGCTTGTACTGCAGTCTTTTGTTCAATCGAAGATAGTTCTTTTTGCTGTTAATCTTGATAATGGTTTAGTTATGTGTGCAAAATTTTTTATAAACTTTCTATAATATCCAACTAGTCCTAAAAATGAATGTATTTCTATCACGTTTTTTGGTTCTTTAAAATTTTGAACTGCTTGTATTTTTAAAGGATTAGGTTTTACTCCTTTATCTGTCATAATATGTCCTAAATATTCTAATTCTGGTCGAAGGTATTCACACTTATCCGATTGTAATTTGAGTCCCAATGTTTTTACTCTTTCCATGAGTTTAATTAAATTTTTATTATGCTCTTCTAATGTAGATCCAAAAATAACAATATCATCTAAGTATACAAAACATGTATCACCAATTAATCCTTGAAAAGCGCAGTCCATCATTCTTTGAAATGTGTCTGGTGCATTGTTTAAACCAATTGGCATTTTGATAAATTGATAATCTTATCGGGGTTGCTTAAAAGTTTTACCTATACTTCTCTCACTTCATTTACATCCTCGATCGTAGCTATATATTGTTTTCTCTCAGAGCCAAACGATTGGCATTCAATCAGTACATGATATACATACATGATAATAGTCTCTATGCTGCATTGCTTCTTTATGTTTTGTTGAGACGCATGATTTTCCCCTAAACGCCAAGTGGTCGAATGTTCAAATGGTCGATTACCAAATAGTCGAATCGTCATGAAACGGTATTTCAATAGTCAAAATTAAAAATTTAATAATTATAAATAATTTAATATAATTAAATTTTGTAGATGAAAAAAAAGTATAATTCTGTTAAATTTAAAAGTATAGGGAATTTAAAATAAGGTCGATTGAGTACAGATGTACTGAGATAAACACCTAAATATGAAGTAGGCTCAGCTGACTCAAGGCCAAGGTTAGGAAAGAGAAAAGAAAATTTGATATTTCAAATTTATAAAATTAATTAGAAATTTAAATAAATATTAAAAAGATAAATTATTAAAAATTAACACAATGTTAATTTTCTATTTATAATGTAAATTTTGTTTTTTATAAATAATATTAATTTTATTAATTAAATTATTTAATTATATTATGTTAGAATAAATAAAGTTATGGTAAAATTTATATCAATGGAAAGATAAAAATTAATAGGTATTGTTAGCAATATTTAAAATCATTATAAGTTTATTATTTAAAGAATTATTTAAGTTTAAAGAAATAAAATAAATTCATAGAGAAAAGTGATTGACAGCTATACAAGGGTATTGTTCTCGGGATACGTTAGACATTTTGGAGACTAGAGAGAGAGAAAATATAGTTCTGTCTCTACTCGAGGAATTTAAATATTATTGGAGCGACGAATATGACGCGCTATGAATTTCCGTAAGTAGGGAGAACGATAGCTTCGCGAAACGGAAGTCACGTGGATTTTTCTTACTAACCGGAAGGAAATAAGGGTAAATATAAATTCTCGAAGGTTCTAGAAGTTTCGATAGCGTCCTTTGCAGCGAAATCGAAGGTTTCGCTCTCTCATTTCTATTCAAATACTTAAAAGGGTAAGCATTGACACTAATTTTTCAAAAACACTTAAGAATATTATATACTTGTAATATTCAGGAGCTCGTTGTTTTTCAACTTTCAACCTGTTATTATAAGTTGTAATTATTAATATTTAACACACGATATTATAATCTGGAGATATTCAGGAGCTCGTTGTTTTTCAACTTTCGACCTGTTATTGAAAGTTATAATTTTTAACATTAAATACAAATACACAACAAATCGTAAAAATTATACAAGAATTTGTTGTTTTACAACTGATATCTTGTTAATTACAAAATTATCTACAAAGTCAAGCCCTGGAATTAAAATTTGAGGAGCTCGTTGAATTCTTTTTAACTTTCAACCTCAGTTTTGATTCCTAAAGGGGTAACAAAAGCAATCGTAAGTTTATTGAATATTCTTATGAGCTGTGTTCATATAGTAATAGGCTATATCGATGTGGCAGTTTGAAAGATTCAATAAATATTGATCCTAACACTCCAAAATTATTATTTATAATAGGAAATAATTAATACATTTGTATTAATTATTTAGTCAATTTTTCAGAGGAATAAATAGATTTCTTTAATTAAATTAAAGTAATGTTGAGCATTTTTCAATATTATAATTTATAATATTTAAAATAAATCAATAATTGCGTAATTTATATTTATGAAGAATATTTATTTGATTAGAAAATAGTTAATTTAGGGTTTAGGGAAAACTTGACCTTTTGTAGGTAGGATTTATAAATTTTATTATTAAATTTTATTTAATTCTTGTTTGTAGATTTGACAAAGTGGGAATATTCATTTATTGAAATTTTGGAAGTTGTTGAGTGAGAGAAAGATTCTTACCAAGGTGAATGAACTTATTTATTTATTTTATTTTGTTTGGTTAATATTGAGTCAATTTATATAGAATATAGCAACCGAACTTACAAAATTATTTATATATTAAAAACTATATCATAAGAAAAGATCTCTTTATAGTTAAAAAAATTGTGTTAGTTATTATAATTTGACTTTAATTTAATAATTTATTATTTTATATATATTTATCCTACGAACAAAAGATAGAAAAATTATCTTATTTAGTAGTGGATAAATTAGAAAGAATAAAAAGCTGAATTACCGAATAATTATTGGAGCAGATTCCTCTAATTTGGTTACAAAGCGACAAATTTTCTCAAAAATAAAATATAATATTGAATTAAAGAGAAATAAAGATTACATAATTTCATTCATATAACCCTTCTACTATATGTTGTCAAAACAAGATCTTATCAGTTGATATAGTTTGTCGCGTACCTCATTGTTAGAGGATCTTTAAATTTGGAAAACAATGTCCTTTTAAATTAAATAATAACATTCTTTCTATTATATCATTCATATGATATAAGAATGAGAATTATCGAATACGTATGTGTGAGATAGTTTTCATGTTTTGAAACACGTGGGTTAGCAGAATATTACCGTGCAGTGGGCTTTTAAATCAAAATAAAGGAAATATATATAGATATACACTTCCCTCGGTCTGTTAACTAATACACACATGTTTCAGTCAACTGGTCGAATGTTAAAAGCATCGAATCGTGAAATGGTCGAATGCTAAAAACATCGAATCGTCAATTGATCGAATGTTCAAAGCATCGAATCGTGAAATGGTCGAATGCTAAAAACGTCGAATCGTCAAATGGTCGAATGCTCAAAACGTCGAATCGTCAAATTGTCGAATGCTAAAAACATCGAATCGTCAATTGATCGAATGTTGAAAACGTCGAATTCTCAAATGGTCGAATGCTAAAAACGTCGAATCGTCAAATAGTCGAATGTTCAAAACGTCGAATTCTCAAATGGTCGAATGCTCAAAAGGTCGAATCGTTAAATGGTCGAATGCTGAAAACGTCGAATCATCAAAAGTTCAAAAAATTTGTTTGATTTAAGTAAACATTTGATTGTTATAAGTTAATTTTTACTTAAATCAAACATATTTTTCGAACTTTTGGCGATTCGACGTTTTTAGCATTCGACCATTTAACAATTCGACCTTTTGAGTATTAGACCATTTGACGATTCGACGTTTTGAACATTCGAACCATTTGACGCTTCGACCTTTTGAGCATTCGACCATTTGACGATTCGACGTTTTGAGCATTCGACCATTTGAGAATTCGACGTTTTGAACATTCGATCAATTGACGATTCGATGTTTTTAGCATTCGACAATTTGACGATTCGACGTTTTGAGCATTCGACCATTTGACGATTCGACGTTTTTAGCATTCGACCATTTGACGATTCGACGTTTTGAGCATTCGACCATTTGAGAATTCGACGTTTTGAACATTCGACCATTTGACGATTCGATCTTTTGAGCATTCGACCATTTGACGATTCGACGTTTTGAGCATTCGACCATTTGACGATTCGACGGTTTTAGCATTCGACCATTTGAGAATTCGACGTTTTGAACATTCGATCAATTGACGATTCGATGTTTTTAGCATTCGACCATTTCACGATTCGATGCTTTTAACATTCGACCAGTTGACGATTCGACTATTTGGTAAACGACCATTTGAACATTCGACCACTTGGCGTTTAGGGGAAAATCATGCGTCTCGTTTTGTTAACCATATCAATTGGTGCTTTTTACTAATATTAAGGGGGAGGGTATACCCCTTAATAATTAAGTTAATTCAGTTTAAAAAATGCATGTTTTTAAGGATTTTTTTTTATAAAGAGTGTTAGTTTATTAAGTCAATTTTCATATAATAATGCAACATTTGAAGAACATTTTCCTAAATTTTTATTAAAAAATATTTAAAATTTATCAAATTAGTGTATATGGCTCATTTCATTTAAAAGGTAAAATCCATGTCCTTTGGTCAAAAAAAAAGTTTTTAGCTAGCAAATGAATATTGTTTGGTATATTTGATTAATACCTAACATACTGTAATTTTTTATTTACTTGAAAGAACATTCAGGTGCTTTAAAACGATATGACAGACTAAGAAGCAGACAAAATGTCCACTACTGTCCCTGTCCTCGAGGCGCTTTCACTACATTTCCTCCAATAATTAATATATATATATTATTTTTTAATTGTATTGAAACAAAATTCTTTATATTCTCTAAATCTTATATTTTAAAATCCATTAATTACTTTATATCAAATTCAAGAATATTATTTTTTAAAAATGATTAAAGACGTGTCACTCATTTTCATATTTTAAATTCTGCCACAATATATTCGTTTTTGCACACTCACTACGAATAGGTTACGCGCTTACACTCACTGTTTTACCGATGCTACAGTAATAAACGAATAACCTCAAAACGTCAAAACAATTAGAATGTTCTGGTCTTTATTGTGCAAAATATATGGTGAGGCAAAAAATTAATTAACTAACGGCTGTAACATAGTTGTCCACTACTGTCCCGTCCATAAAATGGTAAATAAGTATTTTATATCTCTTATAAGTCAATTATTAGCAAAAAGTTTCATTTCTTTAAGAAATCTGACAGGCTTTGTTGCTTTCTGAATAACATATTTATGTTGGGAATAAAAAAAGAGCAAAATGTCCACTACTGTCCCCATGTATTAAATGTCCACTACTGTCCCCTATAATAGCTTTATTTTTATTATGTGGGTAAGAGTTTTTAATTTCATATACATTCTTTTCAGACTGACAAAAATATAATAATTGTTACTCTATTAAAGAATTTAATCAAATAGAAAAGATGTTAGATAACAAACATTAAGATTTGTAAACGATGAAAATCGTATTATTCATTATTCGTATTATTCATTGAAACTATAAAATAAAAAGACTACATCATATGTAAAAATTTAATAACAATGTATAAAAAACTTGTTTTTATATAATAAGAAGTTTATATGAACACAGTATGGAAATTCTTAATATAATATTTGTTCTTTTTTATATCTATACTGTTTCTGTTTCAATTGTCCCCTACTGTCCCGAAGCAGCCGTAATAATTAATCTTCTCTCATTTTGTGTATAAAAAATAAAAAGTTCATTGCTCACGCAAGAGAATTAATTGTTATTTACATAATTACATCTTAACATTTACACAAAATATAGAAAACGTCCATTTATTAAAAAAAAAATAAAGTTGAACGAAAACCAAACAAAATTTTTTTCCATTTTGCAAGTCGTTTCTTTATATTTCAAAAGCAAAAAACCTTATAAAAATTACGTTTATGTGTGAAATAATATTCTTTCATACTTCAAAATATTTAAAAAGTAAAATTGAAATGATTTCCCAATATATTAACTTGTTTAGAACAAAAATTTGCAAAATTCAGAGGTTCAAAAATAGTGATTATATTCTGCCAAAAAATTGTCTGCCATTAATAATATTTACGTCTAATGTTATGACCACTGTCCGTTTCAATTTTTTAAAACATTAAATAATATAAAAAACTTAATTACAAACACAAAATCGAATATTTACATTTTAACTTTCCTGCGAACTGTATTTTACCTTTTAAATGAAATAAGCCATATGAATACTCGCAAAAGAATCATCTAAAACAATAAAATCAAAATGCATTTGTTAGAGGAGATATTTTTCGAGGTATTCACGACATTTTTTTTTAATTTTTCGTAGCACTTTGAAGCTAAAATGCTAATTTTCGCTCAAAAAATAGCCTAATTTGTTATTGTAAAATAAGTATTTTTTTTAAAAGCTTCCGGTAATACCTGAGGAATTATGTAAAGAATCACCGTGCTAAATTGCAGAACGATTGGTCAAGTATAGATTTTTGAGTTATCGCGTACCACAGTGGTCCAGATCGCCAAAAACCTGACCAAAAGTCAAAGAAATGAATAAATCTTTCTAAAATTTGTTACTCGGGGGGTTTATGAGGTCTCTGATTTCGAATTTGATATTATTTACCAAAAAAACAAAATGGCGGATCCAATATGGCGGACTTAAAGTACAAAATATAATTCAATTTTTATATAAATTGGTGCTAGGGGGTTTTTGAGGTCTCTGATTTCGAATTTGATATTATTTTCCAAAAAAACAAAATGGCGGATCCAATATGACGAACTTAAAGTACAAAAAAATAATTTTTAATTTTCATATAAATTAGTGCTAGGTGGTTTTTGAGGTCACTGATTTTGAATTTGATATTATTTTCCAAAAAAACAAAATGACGGATCCAATATGGCGGACTTAAAGTACAAAAAATAATTCAATTTTTATATAAATTGGTGCACCGAAAAAAAATATTTTCAATTTTAGATGATTCCTCTTCTTTTGCAGCATTTTTTCCTCTTATATGTGGGCATTAAATTTTTCTTTTCAAATTGTGAGAATTTTTCTTTTATTTATTTTGTTATTAAATGTCACTTTTTAACCGATTTGAAGTTGTGTTCAGAAAAACAAAAAATAACTTAAAAATCTTCTTTTTAATATAAGGGTGATTCTCACAAAAAAACAAATCATGAATTTATGGTATTTTGTTAAAAATTAATTATATTAAAATAAACTTTTAAAATTTATGACAGCCATACCATAGCATTTAATATTTTTTAATCATATCACTAAAGAAAAATTCGAAAGAAGGTCAAAAAAACTGAAATATTTGATAAAATTTAGTGTAACGGAGGTGGTTACGGAGTGGAGTTTTCACATCATATTTATTTAATATTTCAGTAGTAATTTAATAATAATATTTTAATTTTTCGTTATGATTTAACTAAAAACTTTATAATCATAGCATATGTCTGGCCAATTTTCAATTACTTAAATTTATTTTACTGTTTTATAACAAAAACGGCGCATGAAATAGTCCACAAATAATTTTGTACTTTTTGGGAGAATCACCCATAAAGTTTCAATTTGAAAGATATAATTTCCATCAAAGAAGAAAAATTAAAATTTATCTTTTAGTTTAAAAACTTTCAAATATAAACAAAAATTCCTCTTTTTTGTAGATGAATATTCGTACATTGAAAATAAAATGTAAAAATAATTGTTAAGTGGAATTTTCTTCTCACTTTGAGATTGTATTTTTTTCGGTGTGCACCAACAAATAATAATTGTTTTCGCGAAACGTAATATTTTTCTGATACGGACCGAATCAGACAGGCAAAACTAATCATAAAAAAATATAACGAAATTTTCACTTTTAGGCAATTTTCTTAATTTTTTGTAATTCGTGTTTGTTCACATTCAATTGTGTGTCTATCTTATCTTGGCAGGTCTTGGCAGCTAAATCTCACATATACCTTAAATGTGCGTATAAAGAACATTTTTACATTTCAGACATGGCAGTACTCCGCAAAACTTTAAACTTATAAATCTTTATTGAAAAACTTTGCATATCTCAATAAATTATTTTATGTAACTTTGATGTTTGCAGTTGTCCAATACGTTTTATCATTAATTATAAACAAATACTTCTCTGAAAATACTTGTTTTTCTAAGTTAAATCCATTTTACGGTTTTAAAATTGGTTAATCCATTTGAATACTGTGCACTAACAAAGAAACCGCTTTTTTCACAAAGCGTGCAATTATTGTGCGCGATCTGAAAGCATAAATCAGGAAGGCAAATGTGACTATAAAAAGGAAACTCAAACCCTACTAATGACCTTAAACAACTCTGGGGGTCCTACTATGACTATTTAAGCAATAAAAATTATGAAATTAAATTTTAACTTTTGGCCAACTTTTTGGATTTCTGGGCCACTGTGCGTACACGGACTTCGAAAATCACAAGTTTGAGTAAAAACGCTGCAACCTTTAAGTGCCAGATGCATAATTCTTGAAGTTTGGCATTACTTTTACATGTTAAAACTCAATTTAACAATTTGTCAGTAAACATTTCTTATGGTTCTAGAATCGCTCTTTCAATTGGCGTATCAAAAAAATATTGCAAATTTAGAAATAAACAAATTTTAACAGAATATTCTGGAGATATTATGCATTCATTTAAAAAAATTAAAATAAAACGCAATAAAAAAAATTTAATACTATACTCCCCCCTTAAGTAAAATTTCGGTTTGATCTTTTATGTAAATGTAATTTTAAAAACAAGAATTAACAAAATATTAAAAAATAAATTTTTCTCTTTACAAAATATACAATTAAATTCTGAAGGAACATAAAGGATATTACCTTACTGTTGTATAAAAAATATACAAATTATTAGCGAAAAAGCAGTAACCCTTATGAAAAATTCTTATAAGAAATTAATGCTAATTTTAAGATGTTTTCAGCATAATGATTTTTCTATAATATTTTCGCGATTATAGGTAAGTAATTACAAGAAGTTCATTATAAACCATTTTTTTCAAATCATAAAAATACAATTGACAGCGAAACTTTTATTGTAATGAAACGATCACATAAATTTGATTATATAAAAGTTATTTTTACAGGTTAGTGTTGCAAATACTTACTTTAAACAAAATCGTTGAACATATATGTATACAAAAATATTAATTTTAACACCGAAAAAAATTAAATCTCAAAGTGAGACGAAAACAATTACTTTCACATTTTATTTTTAGAATGAGAATATTTCTCTAAAAAAAAAGGATTTTTTTTATTTATGTAAGAACATTTTGGTTAGATTACAACCTTTTATCTTTTGTCTTTAATTTAAATTATTCCTTTTTATTTGAGATTTTTCTTCTATAATTGAAATTCTTCCTCTATTATTTAAAATTAAAAAAATATAATAACTAAACTCATTTTTTAGTAAAAATTAATATGATACTATTATTAAGAATAAATACCTTATATTATCTTCAATTAACCTCACAAACTAATTATTTAATAATAATTTAGTTTTATAAAATGTTTGAAATTAATTAATTAATAATAAATTATTTACTGAAAATTAAAGTTTTAAAAAATTGTTTTTATTTTCCCATTATTTATAAATTTTATTATTAAACAAGTAAAAATTTGTTTAAAAAAATTACGAATATTAAAAATAAAAATATTAAATTAATTTATTGTAATTTGTCAAAAGTGCAATATGTTTTAACCTCTAATTTGTCTGTGGTTAGAATTTAATAATATTCTAATTAGAATTGAATTTTTCAGCATCACAATCTAAATATTGCTCTAAAAATATATTTGAATTTATGTAAGTAATTCATAAATCTTTCTCACTTGTATATTATGCTTTTCATTTTATAGATAACCAAAATTTAAGTTTTTTTTTCATACATTGAAAATTTTCGATATTTTTATTGTATTAAATTGCTTAACCAGTGCTTTCGATATATGTTTCGTTCTCTAAAATGGTTTCTTTCTCTGTAAATAAATTAATCCAAGAGTTGAAAAGGTAAATTAACCTGTGTAATTTTTTCTAATTAAATAAAGCAGGTTAACATTTTTGCTTTTGACGTAAGATTGAAGTAAGATGAATGTTTCTAATTTTGAAATTATTCCTCTCAAAATATAAAAAAGGAAAATCTTCTCAATTAGACATGAATATTTTAGTGCTCATGTATAAAAGGAAAAAATGCTGCAAAATAAGAAGAATCTTCTTAAATTGAGAACTTCTTTTTTTTCGGTGAACAAATCGAAAAATTTTATTTCCTGAGATCATATCTCTCAAATTAAATTATTCTTACAATTCTTTCGTATAATCAAATTTATGTGATCGTTTCATTACAATAAAAGTTTCGCTGTCAATTGTATCTTTATGATTTGAAAAAAATTGTTTATAATGAACTTCTTGTAATTACTTACCTATAATCGCGAAAATATTATAGAAAAATCATTATGCTGAAAACATCTTAAAATTAGCATTAATTTCTTATAAGAATTTTTCATAAGGGTAATAAAAGTAATGTCTGTGAAATGTCTAAATTAACCACATTTAAATGGAGTACAATTGAAAACTTGATCCTTTTATATAAAACGAAATTTTGATAGAATATAAAAGATCTTGTTTAAATATGGAAACAATAATTGAATTAATTAACGAGTGGACAAAAACTTTGGTCAAACGATCAATTAAATTCAAAAATCTTACCCTGGCGGATTGGGCTACCGTAAATCTACCCTACTTATGGTAGATTTAAGGTAGGTTTTGGGTAGACTCAAAAAATTGCTATTATTTAATGAAATATTATAGAATAAATTATTAGGAACAATAAAGGAACAGTTGTAGATTAAATTTTTGAAATATTTTATGTAAATTAAACTATTATAAATAAATTATTGATATGAAAAGTGCAAAGTAGAATCCAATGAATAAATAGTGTGCTTTAAATAGGCATATTTAGTGAATAAAGAAATGAAAAAATTAGGAAAACTTATTTAATTTGAAAAAAGTAATTATTAAAGCAATTATTTCTTACATTTTTAGGGCAAATCGATGTTTATTTAATAAGTAATTAATATTTATAGTTGGGGTGTCAACTTTACGCGTGAGATGTGTGTGTGTGTGTCTAAAAGGATATTGTAGTATACTACTGACATAGCGCCGCGCGTTTGTCACGACAGATGGCGGGACGGCATTCTGACTTCTATCTGTTTTATCACATTCAAAACAAGAAATAGAAGAAGCAACTTTTTAAGATGAATTTTCTATAAATATTTAAAAATAAAAACATATAATTCCTACCCCCAAAAGAAAAAAATGGATGTTGTAGACCAATAAGAATGAAATTGAAACTCCTCCTTTGTAAGAAATATTTGAATTTCTGTGGTAATCGATTAAGTGCTTTATCGATATATCATTTATATTCATAAATTGAAGTATAGGTGTCGTCTTTGTTGTACCCCCCTTTGTCTTTGTTCTCGTAGAGAAGCCTTCGCGGTACGTCTTGTAATTGATACTCTTTTTACATGTTTTATAATAAAAGATAATTCGTATTCACCTATAATAATGTGTTATACAATGCTTCCCTTAATCCTCTGACAGGTTATGGGCCCAGCATAGTATTAAAAACAGTAGTCGTGTCGGTGTGTTGTATCGAATCGTGAACGCGTGCTTTTGTGATAAAAATTAAAAAATGGCCGCAATGCAGGGCTTTGCCAGCGTCGAAAAATTGACTGAACTAAATTACGAGATATGGAAAATACAAATGAAAAGCGTATTAGTGTATAATGAATTGTGGTCATACGTTGATGGCACAGAAGAGAGGCCCGAACGAAAATGCGGCTGATTGGATCAAGAAAGACTCAAAGGCTTTGGCGTTGATAAATTTGTGTGTGTCGAGTAAACAGTTGAATCACGTAAAGAGGGCGACAACATCTTCGGAAGCATGGGACGCTTTGAAAAATGTTTTTGAATCTCGAGGTCCTGTGAGAAAAGCAGCGCTATATAAACAACTCCTAAGTATGGAAAAGAAGCCGGGTATTTCTATTTCTGAATATGTGTCGGCTTTTACACATCAAGCAGAAAAAACTAGAAGATGCAGGTATTAAAATACCGGACGAATTGTTGTCGATAATGCTGTTAAGTTCGTTACCGGCCGATTACGAAAATTTCTGTGTTGCCATTGAATCTAGAGACAATATACCCACATTAGATAACCTAAAAATAAAAATAATAGAGGAAGAAGCAAGGCAATGTGATAGTGATATAAAGTCAAATTCAGAAGAAAAAAAGAACGATGCATTATTTACAAAAAGCCATTACCAAAAGCCGAAAGATTATTCCAAAAATTCAAATGACTATCGAGCAAAAGGAACATCTCAAAAGTTTAAAGGAAATTGTAACAAGTGTGGTAAATATGGACACAAAAGTCGGAACTGTTTGGACAAAAACAAAAAGTGAATCAAATCAATTATGTGATGCAATGACAGCGATCGCGTGTAATATCGGAGAGGTCGAAAAATCAAATGTTTGGTATTTAGATAGTGGTGCCACACGGCATATGTGTAACGATAATACGAAATTTAGTGAATTGGATCAAAGTGAAAAATTTAAAGTATACACAGCGGATAAGCATTTTGTAGAATCAGTGGGAACCGGTGAGGTAAAATTAAATAATATGATTGACAAATATACTGAAAATCAAGTAAAATTAAAGAACGCTTTGTTTGTGCCTGATCTTCGGAACAATCTTCTATCTGTTTCTAGTGTAACAGAAAACTAGCAAAATTGCGCGCTAAAGCGCGCCTAATTTTCAGTTTCTTTTGTTTAATCTACAAATTTTTATACTTTTATAAAAACTTGCTCATGCATATAATATTATAAAACTATAATAATATTTTCATTGTATTCAAAATTCAAAATTGACCCTAAAAACCTTTGTATACTAATTTTTGTAAGTATCTGTTGAAAATTGAAAAATTTTGTTCGCCATATTGGATCCGCCATTTTGAATTTTTTTACGTCATATTTGACTTCAGCGATCCAAAAACCCTTGTATACCAAGTTTCATAAAAATTCATCTCCCAGTTTGTGCTGGACATTTTGGTCACATATGAATATTTTGTCGAACAGGGATGGGGTTAAAAAATCCTGTTTTTGATCTTTTGCAAATGACATGTAGAAAATAATGTCGAGGTGCTTGAGTCTCTAATTAGAATTAAGTTACACTATATTCTTAAAATTTCTCTCAATTACAAACTTTTTCATTTAAATATTCATTTTACTGAGGATTTAATTACGCGCCGACAGACCAAAAAGGGCGCCTCGGTCGCCACATTTTGAGTGCGCCCTGCGACTACACTATGGATGGCTCCGTGAATTAAGAATTATATTGTCCATTGCACCTTAAACTACTATTAACCCTTTTTGTCATGCAGGGTCTGTCAATGACCCACTTACGTTTTACTATTTTTTAACATTTACATTGGTTTTTTATCAATAAATAATGGATTTTCTTTTCTTAGAGCATTATATAGACATAAACAATTAGAAAAAATAGTTGAACAGTTGTTAAATGTTAATAACAAAGCTATTGTTAATTAATAATTAGTTGAAATGCGTACTAATTTTTAAAAAATTTATTTTATACTTAGGAAGTAAGAAATTCAAGGAACAATTTTTTTTATTTTCAGAACACGTAATTACTTGAAATAAGTAATTTTAATAATTATTTTCGCCACATTTTTTAAAAATTAATTATATTTTCTTTTTACAAAACATAAAAAAGTAATTTTCTTTACAAAATTTAATAATAATATGGAATAATATTCAAAAATAATAAATGTATTTCTATTTTAATAACTGAACTGAAATATTAACTAAAATTCTTACAATTCATAATGGCGGATCCAACATGTCGGAACAAAAATATAAACAATCAACTGATTTTTGTATAAATTCGTATCAAGGGTATTCAGAGTCGCTGATTACGAATATGAAGTTCGTTTTTAAAAATCCAAAATGGTTATACAGGAATAAAGGCAGCCATTTCAAAACTGATTAATTTTTTGAAACATCATCCGCCATATTGGATTTTTAAACAAGGTCTGCAGATTCGTTATCAGCGACCCCGAAAACGGCCCTTAGGGGAACATTGCTCCATTAACGTAGTTGAATAGAAAAATATATGACTGAAAGGGTTAATAGTTTACATAAAGATAAATTAATAAGAGTAACTTCTAAAAAACAAATTTTTGTTTAAAAACTATTACACGTTAAACATAAATCACAAGAAATGAACAAAATTATATGATTTACACTGGACCTTCACTTATTTGTAGTCGCACTTATTTTTACAATTTCCAGTCTCACTAATTTTCACCTAAAAGGTTCTCCCGCGAATTCCCATTAATTGATGTTAAAAAATCCACCGATCAAATCAACTCGAATGCTAAGTTTTCAAATTGAAAATAAGTGCGACACTGCCCTTCGATTTGAGTGGACTTGGTGAAAATAAGTGAAGCTTCAGTGTAATCCCACTGCGCATCACAAATTGCATCTTAAACAGAAATCACAGTTTTCACGTAAGAAACTGTATATTAAATTCATTGCGCATCCCAAAAAACTGCTTTCACATATAATAATTAAAACTGAATATCCAAATTAACAAATCGTATCTGAAAAAAGATCACAAATTGCACTTTAAATGAAATATAGCACGAATACCACCTTATAAATTACAAATCTAACACCTAATACACAAATTATTGTTCAAAAACTAACCAAAGTATATACTTTAAAACATTCACTAAATATAACAAATTATTACATTTTTTTAAATCGATTACACACGCACACAAAAATAAAAAAGTGTTTTGTCCGGACACTACACTAGTATATTCCCATGTATTTTTGTTCCCTGAATCCGAATCCGAAGTCAGAATTGTCAAATTGGATCTTTTTTTGACTTTTATTCAAAAAACGAATTTGAACCAAAGAAATTTTTAAAAATTTACATAACATAACAATAATACATTTCCATTTATTTTTCCTTGCTGAATCCGAATTCGAAGTAAGAATTGACAGATTGGCTCAAAATTTTGAGTTAAACTAAAAAAATTGACAAAAAAGCTATTTAAAATGAAAAAAGGAATTTTTTTGCTTTGATGCTACACTAATGTATTTCCATGTAGTTTTTGTCATTAATGACGAAATTATAATTCATAATGTTGCTCAAAATTTGGGCCAATTTAAGAATTCCGACTTTGAATTCAGAAGCAGATGCTAAAACATAAGAATACACTAATGTACTGTATTAGCAAGAAAAAGTTATGTCTCTTGACTTGAATTTCAGTTTCTTAGCAGATTTTCGCACTGTTTATTAATTTATCTTAAAACTTTGATTAATTTTCTCAATTCGGCCATAAAAATATACATGAGAATATATTTACCTGGTGTCATATACTTTTTTTCATTTTAATTCGATTCTTTTGAGTAGTTTTTGAGTTTATCTCATCATTTTGAGCATCTCTGTCAATTCTGACTTCCAATTCGGATTCAGCGGAAAAATATACATTTATTTTTTAATTTAATTTTAGTTTCTTGTCTTTTTTGAGTTATTCTCCTAATTCTGGCTTCGAATTTAAATTCAACAGGAAAAAATACGTGAGAGTATACTAGTGTAATAGAATACAAAAAAATACCAATTTTATTAATTTTACTAGAACCAAATCGGCGCGCGATGCGCCGCCGACTCTAACTGGTTTTTAGTGGTGCTCTAAGTTATAAAGTTTGAATGTTATGTAATATATAGATTGCCCCAAAGAAAAATTAAAACAAAGCCCAGTAAAATTGATTTACTTCATTTTTTCGAAAAACTTAAAAATTTTGTTAATCTTACCCAATTCAATATACTTCTGCCAGCTTCTGCGTCATTATTTATGTTTGGACTTGAAAAAGTCAAATTTTAAACATTTATTTTTAAGTGTAAATTGCACCCTAAAAAATGTAATCTTGATTTGATGCGGATTCCTCTAAACTGAATGCATATTTTCGTCTTACATATGGTATAAAAAATAATACACTTCGCTTTAGAGGATTTTCCTCTCCAATGTTATTTGTTAATTATGGTTATGATATAATATAGAAAAGCTATTTTTATGGGTTGAATTAAGCGTTTTTATTTAAATAAATATAATTAGTTTTTAATAGTTAATTACTTACATTAGTTTAATATATTTATTTGTTTATTTACTTCCTTTCAATTAAATGTTTTTGACATTTGAACCTAAAAAAATTTGTTTGTTTTATTATTAACCACCAAAGTAAGTGGAATCCATATTTAAGTGGAATACTTTTGTTTTGAGAGGAAAACTTGACAAGATATTAGAAGAGGATTTTTCCTCTAACTACGAGATAACATTTTTTAGGGTGTGCAGGAAAAATATAGTTAACCTTCTTAGAACTAATTTTATTTACATTTATAGAAGAACTTGACCTTGTGAAGACAAAATTAAAAAAATTAAGTTTTTCTTATGTGTATAGATTATAGGCAAATTTTTTTATTCCCCCAGCAAAAAAGGAGGAACCTACGGATTTATAGACTATCGTTTTATCCACTATACTACGCTGCCCTACAAATAATTATTTAAACAATCTCTATTAATAAATGCACTTATGAAGTTTTTTTATCGCAAATACAACGTAAAAAAACACAAAGTCGCTTGCGAAGTATTTCACTGTAAAGTTGTCAAGTGGAGCAAAGATGTCCAACGGAGAACATACACAAAGCACTATAGAATGTATTATAGAATATTATTAATAGGTTTCAAAATAAATCATTATTTAAAATTATTTTTATTTATATAATTATTGATGCATACCTATATTATCATTTAATTTGTAATTTTATCAATCAGAAAATTGAAGCACACATAATAATAATAACAAATTTCAATTAAAGTTAATTTCTATGTATTATATGTTGAATTTTTTATATTGATAAATCTCATTTATAATTTAATTTTAATACATCCAGTTTTAATAGTGTAATCAAATTTTAGGTTTTTGTTTAAATTTGTTATAATTTTTAAGGAATTTTATATTCATTTAATCAATTTCAATTAACTTCCTTCTCTCTTGATTAGAAAAAAGACACTCACAATAACAAGTAATAAACAATAATAATTCACATTTTTTGGAGAAATACAATTATTGCAATTAACCCTTAAAAAATTAATTAACATTTTAAATACTTAAAATCACGAAACACTGTTCCGAGTTAAGCCGATGTCGCTTGCGGATAGTTTTCGCTGGACATCTTCGCTCTATTCGCTGAGTTTACAAACTAAAAAAATACATATGCTCCCCTGCAGATGTGGTTTCGCAAATGAAGCCCAGCTCAGCAGTATTTACATTGTAAAAAGATCGCAAACGACTTTGTGTGTATTTTTACACTGTATTTTGTGACGTAGTTCATCGCCTTGTGCAGATTCTAGACTACGCAAAGTACCTGATGTGTCTTTTTCCATTGCAATTTCTCATTTTTCGCGAATTTCAATATTTTCAATATTAATTTTTTACTATAAATAATTTAAATTTTTTATTTTAATTACGATAGTTTGATACAGTTTTTGGTTACGAATCCATAGATACCAAAAACTTATTTTTCACCAAAATGTCGCTTATGTGTCTTTTTCCGTTGTAGGGCAGTACGGACTTGGTATCTTATTTTCTCTCAATCATGATTCAAAGACAAGTTTAAGCAAGCAATAAAGTTCAAGTAATTAATTAATTATTTAACAAAATTATAGTAATCTTATAATTTACAATATTATGAATTTTTTTATTAAAATTTTGATAATTATTATTATTTTTAATTAATTTAAGTTTTATTTACCAATGATTTAATAAAAATAGTTTAATAGTTTGATGTTATTAATTGTTATTTTACATTAATTATTTATACTTTATATTTAAAAACCTATTATATTAGTAGAGATTAGGAAATTGTCGTTGACATATATTAATACTTTGACTCCAAAAATAAATTTTGCATTAAACTATTTACAAATAATACAAAGCTTTCTGTAAACTGAAACATTTGGGGAATTGTGGCCATGTTTTGGGGAAGTATTCCTGGCTTGTTTTTGGCTATTGAATTGCTCTCATTCTTTAATTTTCAAATATACGGCACTGAATTTAGTAGCGCCACCGCACATTGTGGAGTACTTAGAAACTATAGCCAGCCTGCAGTTCGGTGCAGCGTACAGTTTGGAGGCCCGACTGTACATATTATTAAAATAAATCATAAATATAGTAATTTAACAAAAATAATTATATTCATTGCAATTTATGCGATAGAACTGTTCACTTAAAATGTGTATAATTAATGGAGTCAATTTTACTTGTAGAGTACAACTGGGAGAGGCAGCCAAGACGGCACATTGTGGCGAGACAGTTATTTGAATAGGTTTTTTTAATTTCAATGTCGCCTTGAAAACCTTGTCTTTTGAGCTAAAAAATCGCCATAGGACATTTTGACGTAGGTTTGTACTTAAAAACGTGGGTTGAGGCGGTCAACTGTTTTATTAGTGAATTAATGTAACTTCAAATTAAAATAATGAAACTAACAGGGCAGTTGTACTTAATTTACTTTTTTTTCTTCAAAAAAATTTACATTTTAATAATATTATGATAACATTAATAAATTTAAATTCACAATTTTAAGGAAATATAATTTTTTTTTTTTTAAATAATGATTCATAAACTTCAATGTTTTTAAGTATAATATTGATTGGAGAAGAAAAAGAAGAAAAAAACATTTAGATGCACTAATAGAATCAACACAAAATGACGAGAAATTTAGAGTTGGATGATTAACCCCACGAGTACTTTTTCAAAAAAATCTTCAGAAATCCCGTAATATTAAAAATAACGCAATTTCATTTACACCAACGTCTTTGGCACTAAATTCTGCATTAAAAAAAACACTTACATGAATTCTATTTGGGAAACTAAAATTAATTGAAATCACAAAAAATAATTCTTAAAAAATGTAGTATAATGATAATATTCCCTTCCGAAATTTTTTATATTGAGAGAATAATAAAAAAAAAAATAAAAAAATAAAAAAAAAATAATAATAATAATTTTTTTTAGAGAGCTCTCTAAAACTCGACGTGCCAGTTATTACTGTGCGAATTTAATATGTAACGTTTTTTTGTGATGTGTCCTAGCCTGATGATGATGACAAACCAAGTCATCGGAACGTCGCTATCTTTTTAATTATTTGACATCAATAAAAATATGACATAAAATCAATATGTCTATACTTTTACCTTCCACGGATCGAATTTCCTACTTACTTTCAATATAATTCTTAAAAAAGTTACATCCTAAAGTCTGCTTTTCATAGATGATACTGTCACTGCTAAACTGCTGCAACAATAACGCCCATCTTTTACCGTCTAAAGTAAATAAACAAGAAATAAAAAGCAATTAGCTGCCTCAGCCCGTTCTACCCTACTAATATGAAAATTTTTGATTAGAATATGTAATTACCTAATCTACCTTTCCATAAGCATAAAAAACATTTAATAAATATAATAATTTTAAAAATCTGTTCGCGCAAGCAAGGTGGCTCTCGCAAGATTCAGAGCGCCTCGGGCGCGCGAGTATTTATCGTCACTTTTCGCGCTCCGTGTGTTGCTTTGCGCGCAGATACATCTCAGTGGTCTCCAATTGTTGTGCATTATTTGAGTTCTTGTTCCTGTTTCCTATTATGTTTCATAAAACATTTTTTTCTTAAAGTTACTACGACTTTAAGGATTATATTTTCATGACATGTTTTTGTTTGCTGATGATTGCGACATTAAGTGGACTTTAATGTATACTTTTTTTAATCTTGATGGTTAAAATTTTGAAATTATTTTTAATTACTAACTCTCTCAGCAGAAAGATGATTTGCTGAAGAAGCCATATTCTAAAAATATTAGTATCAAGTTTTTGTGTGGTGTAGACTACATATGTGCGAGAGTGCTGGACACTACCTATAATTTTTGTCTTTTAGCTTAAATTTAATTTTTAATCGTTTACATGATTTTCTTTATTTTCTGGTCGCATTTTAAACATTTTTCATGGGATTTAGTTCAGTTTTTAATTAAATCAATTATTTTCTTCTCCCGCATTTTTAATTTGATTTTTTAAATATTTCGTGAAAAAGTGATTTTTAAAATGGGAGGAGTTTGTTTATTATTTTTATTGGTCTAAATCATCCATCTTTCTTTGGGGGTTGGTAGTATATGTTATTTTTTCCAATATTAATTACTTTCTCCATTTTCTTTAACTCAACCAGCAAATAAAAAATTGCACTTTGAAAATAGGAGGTGCTTATTTTTATTGGCCAGAAGCCTTTTTTTCTTAATGAGTTAAGACTAAATGTAACTTTTTAAAAATTAAATATTCACTCCCTTTTTTGTACTGTTGAACCAACGAATAAAAAAATTGCTTTCTTAAAGTAGGAGGAGTTATTTTTTATATTCTACTAAATATAATAATAATAATTAATTTTCAATCAAAATTAATTCTTCATGTTATTTATTTTTTACATGAAATTGTTTAAAAAATTTTTATTCAAATTTATTTTTCTAAGTAAAATACTGATTTTTAGCTTTGAATAATATTTATTTAAATAAATTCATTTATTTTAATAATTGAAAAAGTTTTGCTAAATTTCTAATTTTTGATCACATTGTTTTTAAAAAAACGTTTTTCAAAAGTAAAAGATATGATTTTTTAGTAATATCTCTTAAATCAAAGAAAGCAATTTTTTTTCAATGTTTACTATATTTACACATCATTTTGAAACTTCGCGCGTTTATCCAAATCAGTTCCTTTCGTTCCGCCGTTCAGAATATGATCGTAGTGAATCGTAGTCTGCTATAAGTATCACGCGTGTTACCAATACATTGACAGGTCTCACAGTTCGCATATTTATCATTAATAATTGAACAATTTACGATTTAATTCAACTTAAATAATGGATAAATTGACTGTAGAATAGTTAATTTATTAATTATAAGAGCTTTTTTCTAACATTTTTAGTTTTTTTGATGAACTTTTTTTCCACTATTTAATGTCTAACACTTTATTTTTTTAAATAAAACCTTAAAATAAATAAAATTAACTTCCTAAAAAATATTCTGCAATTTTTATTTCTATTATTGTATAAAAATTTTCAATCTTAATAATCTTTCTTATTATGTTTCCTTTTTTTATTTTTCTGTAATAAACCATGTAATTTAAAGCCATGGACAAAATGTCACTTACGCCATCTGTCGCGCAAAACGCGCGGCGACATATCAACAGTTTATTCTAATATCGATTTTACACACACATACATCCTACACTAAAACTGACATTTCCTACTTTAAACATTAATTTCTCAATAATTTAACTTTAATTTATCCTAAAAAATAGATTAATTTTATCCTAAGATATTCATTTATTCATTTCCATAGTTTTTTTTAAACTGTTTTCATCTAATTTGTAAAATATTATAACGAAATACGAAGTGACGACGAAGTGACGACGAATTCGTCGTAATTTCGTAGTTCACCCATCCGCAAGGGATTTAGCCAATGAAAATTATATTTTTATGTATATTAGTGACACTAAGAATAAATGCTGAAGAAGAATACTATATATTTTGCTACTCTGTATTCCTGTTTTAAAAATTATGTGCTATTTGTGAAATAAACGTGCAACCAACTTATGGAGAAACACGTCAAGAAGCGTCGCACCCGTCACACGCATCAACGCGACCGCGCTCACAAAAAAAATTCGTAGTTAATAAACTATTTCGATCTACCAACTTTTTATTTCAGATATTAAATCCTTGATTTATGTAGTTTAAAGATCTTAAAAAAATTTTACGAAAAATGTCCAGAACACAATTAATTATTCATTTGTTTAACTCATTAACGCCTGAATTTTTAGTCTCACTTCAAACTTAAATATTTTCTAATAAACTTAAATATTTTCTTTTCGACAAATAATTTTTTTTGTATTGAAGTGTCCTCTATCCGAATATGATATTTAGAAAATAAATAAAAAATTGTTTAACAATATTTTTTTGCGTATAATTAAAAAATTGTATGATTTTTCAAAGATTTTTTTTTTACAAATTCTTAAAATCTAAAGTCAAAAACAATTATTTTTACAGCTAATGTTTCCATAAATCGTGCACTCGATTGTGAGACACTTAAAAAATATATTGACTTTTTGAATATAAACATTTTATGTTTCAAAATGGCGCCTAAAAGCTCAAAATTAAAATTTCAAATGTTCAAAAAATTTTGAGCTTTTAGGCGCCATTTTGAAACAAAAAATGCCCAGGCGCGAAAGACCAATGCTGACGATGGATTAAAGCTTTATTGAGTCTTGAAAATCCAGCGTGGGTAACCCAGAGTTGAAGCAGTCTTTATGCAACTGTCACTGAATATTGTTTCAGCATTGGACACAAATGTTCGTCCGATGCTGGATTCAAGACTCGGTCAATCTTCGTGAGTGAATGTTGAACATCCAATCTTGATTCAAGCTTCAATAACTCTTGATACAATATTAAGTTTATCTATCTATATCCGTGTGCACTTAAAAATAATATTAAATATAATAATATTTACAAATTATTTAAAAATATAATTATTATTAATTATTATTTTAAATAATTGTAATAATAATAATATAATTATTTTCTTTCATTTAAATAAAAATGCATATTAAAAAATTTATTTAATTTATACAATTAATTATTTATTATAGTTAATTACTTAACCAATAATTTATAATCATTTTATTAGTATCACTATAGTAAATAATACACGGTTGAGGTTCATATAGAAGTTTCTGAAAATTATATTAAAATTATTAAATTATTATTAATTATAATAATAAACTGGAGAAATATAATAATTATTATTAATATTATTGATATATTCGTATTATGTCTTTACTGTTTAGTAAATATGTATTATCAAAAAACTATTTTTTGTCAAACGCGTGCGACTAAACACAATAACCACAAATAACCTTCAGACATTAGCATTGCCAAATCAAGAGTTTTAACGTAATGTGTTTGAGTTGGTAATGCTTGGAGTTTTAAGGTTATTTGTGTTTAGTTGCGTGCGTTTGCCAAAAAATACTTTTTTGATAATATTTAAAAAAAACCGTTAATCCTAGTGTAAAACTACTGAGCACTTTTTAAGCGTTTATTACTACCTAATGAACATTTTTTTTACTAATAATTTTTCAGATAAACGAAACTCTTAAACTTGGAAAAGAATAATTTGACACTGAACAAAAAAAAATATATACCATTTAACTTATAAAATTTATAATAAAAAATATTTTAAATTTTAATATTAAATAATATATAAATATTTATATTTAATAATTGTTCAGTGCACACGGTAATAAAGAAAGTGAATATTCTATCAAGATTGACCGAGTCTTGAATCGAGCATGGGACGAACATTGCTCTCTAAATCTGAAATAGCGAAAATCATACAACTGATTGAAAATTAGCGTATATACGCTGTGAATTAGTGAAATATCACTAAATAAGCAGTGAAATTTGACTGATTAATTAGCGTATATACGCTTTTATAAATTAGTTGTATACTTATCGCTGTGAAATAGTGAAATTTCGCTTATTCAGATTTAGAGAGTGGTGTCCCATGCTGAACAAAAACTGAGTCTAACTATAGAGTGCACGATTTATGGAAACATTAGCTGTAAAAAAAATTGTTTGACTTCAGAATTTAAGAATTTGTAAAAAAAATCTTTGAAAAATCATGCAATTTTTTCAATTATACGCAAAAAAGTATTGTTATACAATTTTTTATTAATTTTGTAATATCATATTCGGATAGAGGACACTTCAATACAAAAAAAAATTATTTGTCGAAGCGAAAATATTAAGTTTATTAGAAAATATTTAAGTTTGAAGTCAGACTAAAAATTCCAGTGCATTCAGGCGTTAATGGGTTAATAATAACAATAATTTTTTACAACAAAAAATTTTTTTCAACAATGAAAATAAATTTTTTCGTAAAGAATTAGAGGAGAAGGCAGAAGGCAGACGGGAAATAAGGAGGATACAGGAATAAGTATGGGGAGGTAGAAGAGGCGATGGGAAGGATAAAAAGAGGAAAGGCGGCAGGGGGGGATGGGATAGAAGGGGAGGGTCTAAAATACGGGGGAGAATGGGTTAAAAAGGAAATGTGTAAAGTGGTGAATGAGGTGTGGGAAGGAAAAGGGGTGGCCTGAGGAGTGGAAAACAGGCCTAATAGTGCCAATCAAGAAGAAAGGAGAAGGGAAACGGGTGGATGATTATAGAGGGGTCACCTTGATGCCGGTGGGATACAAGGTGTACGCGGAGATTCTGAGGAAGAGGTTGGGAAAACAGGGTGGGGGAACTTGGATGCATTCCTGACAAACCAGACAGGATTTAGAAGAGGAATGGGGACGATTGACAATATCTACGTACTGAATTTTTTAATAAATAGAAATTTAAGAAGGGATAAGGGTAAATTGGTTGCGGTTTTCGTAGATCTTAAAGCGGCTTTCCCGTCAGTAAACAGGGGGATCTTGTGGAGGGTTCTAAAAGAAAAAGGAATTGAGGAAGACTTGGTAGAAAGAATTAAGGAAATGTACGTAGATACAAGGGAAAGAGTAAAGATTGGAGAGGAGTTGGGAGAAGAATTTTGGTTGGGAAGAGGTCTTAGACAGGGATGCCCATTGAGCCCAATGTTATTCAACCTGTTAATAGCAGACGTGGAGGAGAGGTTGGCAAAGAGGGGAAAAGGGGGAGTAATATTGGGTAATGGTAGGGTATTCTCGCTAGCCTACGCGGATGACATGGTGTTAATGGCAGATGAAGAGAGAGGAATGAAATTATTGTTGAATGAATTTGAGAAGTATGTTAGAGAAAAAGACTTATGTATAAATGTGGAAAAGACGAAAGTTATGAGATTTAGAAAGAGGAGAAAGTGTGAGAAAGAAGTATGGAAGTTGAATGGAAGTAGCATAGATGAAGTGAATGAGTTTTGTTACCTTCGGGATACTGGCTTCAATTTAACGGGAAACAAGGTTTGAATGTGGAAAGAAGAGTAGAAAAAGCAGGAAAGATTATGGGAAATGTGTGGAGCATAGGTATGAGGAGATTTAAGAATGATTGGAGAAGAAGAGTGTGGATGTTTGATATGCTAGTGTGGTCAGTCTTAGGGTATGGAGTGGAAATTTGGGGTTGGAAGGAAGTAAGCAGTATGGAAAGTATGCATGAGAGATATCTAAGATGGACAATGGGGTTGAACAGAAAGCTGTCCGGGGTGTATGATAAGAGAGGAGGTTGAGAGAGAGAAAATGGTAGTGAGGCAGAGAAAAAGAGCGATTGGGTTGGAGAGAAAGTTTGCGGAGGGAAAGGGAAGTGGGCTAGCGAGAAGGATGCTGGGAAACTTATTTAAAGGGAGGAGGGTAAGGGAGGGAAAAGTATGGCTATCTGGGAAAGAGAAAGGTGGAGAGCATTGGGGGAGGGAGGAGAGAGGGAGAAAAACATTGAGAAAATAATTGGGAAGTGGAGTAAGAAGGACAGGGAAAATAGATGGAAAAAGATTAGAGAATCCAGGTATAACAGGTGGTAATAAAATGGTCAAGGAAGAAGGAGTGCCGAAATATTTACTGAAAATAAGGGATGAAAGGAAAAGGAAACAGAGTGTTAAGGTTTAGAATGGGAGAGGGAATGAATGAGTGTAAGTATTGGATGAGTGAGGATGAGAGATTGTGTAGAGTGTGTAAGTTTGAAATTGAAGACTGGGAGCATGTGTTGGATAGATGTGGAAGAGGAGGAAGGATATGAGGAAAGAAGCATAAGTGAACGAGTTATGTATGGTGTTAAATGGAAATGGAGAGGGAGAGAAATGGATGAAAGAAATGGAAAAAAACTAGAGCGAGGGTGGGAACGTAGAAATAATTCTTAGTTTTATAATTGACGAAGCCAAATTGGGCACAAAAGAAACTGGAAACGGAAACCCAGGCACTTGGCGGATAGATTTAGATTTAGATTGTATATTAGGTTAAGGTTAAAAATGTTAGAATTGTAAGTTAGCTGTAAGGAATTTTTTGTACTGGAAGTTTTGCCTCGAACCCTGCGGCTGGGCAGGGAGAGAGTAATAAATAAAAAAAAAAAAAAAAAAAAATTTTTCGTAAACTTTCAATCCTTATGAATTATGTGCAAAAATTGCCATTAAAATCCGACAATTCGTTCCTGAGATATAAAACTTTTAAAAAAAATTATAAATTAAAATTAAATTGTTTATAAAGAATAAACACAAACGAATATTTTTTTAATAAACCTTGGTGGTTGTTAGTGTCTCTATTAGTACATTATTTTTATCAAGTTGGTTTTTCAAATTTCAAACTTTTGAAAATCCGAAGCACACTTAAGGAATTCTTACCCAGCTACAAAATTATTAAAAAGATATTACAGGGAATGTAACAGTATAATTCTTAAATTAATTAAAATTCTTATAATTAATAAATCAATGAATTTCTTCATGATGTTTTTAAGAAGAATTATAATTTTACAGAAGTTATATGACAAGAAATGTATTTAGAAATTTAAAAAAATCGACATTTTCAATGCTTTACAAAAATTTAAATAACCTTTAAAATAGATAAATATCTGCTAATGCTCCAACTGTCAATTTTAAAGGTCATTTTCGACAGTATGAGAATTACTTACAAGCATTAACGAGTATTTTTTCCAAAAAATATATTTAATACAAAGCTACGATACAAGCAATAGAACAAATTAATAAAAAGTCCGCATGCAATTAAAAAAAAATTTGAACTAAGAAAATAAAAAAAAATCCAACAAATTTATCCATCGTTTAAGGTAAGCAAAAAATAAAGTTACTCCATTAAAACAGGACAAAAATGTCAAAACTTCGCAAATAACTTAAAAAAAAAAAAAAAAAGTTTTTCGAGAAATTACCCTTTTTATGTCTATAAAATATGATTTTTTAAGTGTATTCGGTTGAGATTATGTTAAAATCGATGGACTGACTTTTATTTTTTTTGAAAAAACTTGAATTTTTTGGCTTTATTTTTGGATTTTTGAGTTTTTTTTACCATTTAAGAGCCTGTAACTTTTCAAAATTTGACTTTCTATCAAAAAATGTCCCATAGGAAAGTTGTTTAGTTTTTCTTGACCTAAAATAATATGCAAATAAAAATTCCAAAATTAGAAAAAAATGAATTTTCAAAATTTTGAAAATTCTGTAGTTTTGGTAGTTCTTAACGAAAATGGCTGGCTAACGAACTTAGCCTTTGTTTTTGCAGCAACTTTAAGTGTGCCAAATTGGAAAACTATCCGATAAGTTTTACAAAAGTTATTGTCGCAACAAAATTTTGGTCTAAATCCGGACATAACATACAGGACAGACAGACACACAGACCAGGACGTCATCGCCGGACTATGTTTTTCGGGTTCAGGGGACCCCAAAACCTTAAAGATTTCACAAAATTAGCAAAAGTCAATTTTCGATCAAAACTAATACCTTCTCATGTGATGAGAATGTAACAAATTACGTGTTAAAATTTTTTAAGAAAAATTACATGTTAAATGGGAAAATGGAAGCAACGTAGTCGACCGCGAAGCGGTTGACGGAGGCCGCTAGTGAATAAAAATTTTCAAATACGTACCAAATGTCATTAAGGGCACTTTAGACGGTTTTGCGTGGGTATTTTGAACTGCCAACAGAATATTCCCTTCTAATGCTAAAACCATCAACCTTAAACTGCTTTTCCGCCTTGGAGAAATCTGTAACAAATTATTACTAATTATTTATATTCAAAGTATTGCATGGTAGTAGATATACAGAGAGGGTTTCTAGACACAGATTCCTACACCGACATGTTACCGACACTTTTAGCTCAGGCTCCAACCATTGGGGGGTACGATTCAGATTATGATGCTGAGCCGGAAATAACATCTCAGAAGGGGGATATTCAGAATATAATGCTGAGGCGGACATGACGTCACACTTCCTAGAATTTTGCTTTTGTAATTTGATAATCTTGTTAAATTAGATTCTTATCTAAGGAATTCTTACTAGTTACGTTGTTTTATGATATCTTTGATTTAATGCTTTCCGGTTTGGGATTTATCTAAGGAATTTTTCCCCACAAAAATGAATATTTTTAATTTTTGTCTATAATTTTTTTTTCATTGCTTAAAAAAACTAACAATTTCAAGCTTCACAGTGACCCTAAAAAGTATTTTAGGGGAAATAGGGGACTGAAAATTTAAAAAAAAGTGACTTTTAGGGGACCATAAAAATTGGTTAAATAAAAAATATAACAAAATCATTATTTTATTATTATAAGAATATTGTTACTTGTAATTTCTTCAAAAATTATTTGCATCATTTCAATTCAATTAACATTTTCTAGAATTTTTAAACAAAAATCCTACTTTAAA